>VFSX01000670.1:40255-60255 GCA_016618255.1 Chlamydomonas sp. UWO 241
AAATCCACCGCCTCGTTGATCATCGGCATGAGCATGCGGTACATGATGTAACCCTCAACCCTCAACCCCCAAAACCCTTAACCCGAAACCCTAAAACCCTAAACCCACCGCCTCGTTGATCATTGGCATGAGCACGCGGTACATGATGAAACCGGGGCGGTCCTGCGACACGCACACGGTCTTGCCGAGGCGCTGGCGTGTGTGTGTGTGTGGGGTGAGGAAGATATTGGAGCTGGTTAGAGCGAGTGGCGACGGGGGGGGGGGGTGAGGGTGGGTGGGGCGCTGACGTGCGCGGGTGTGTGTGTTGGGTAAGCGGGGTTGTGGAAGGAGGGTGAGAGGGTGAGAGAGTGGCGACCGGGCGGGGGGGGGGGGGCAAACGCAGTTCTTGGCGTTTGTGTGTGTGGGGGTGGGGGGGCAGTGGTGGTGAGAGGGTGCCAAGGCGCTGTCGTGTGTGTGTGTGTGTGTGTGTGTGTGTTGTGCGTGGGGGGGGGGAGGCAGTGGTGTGAGAGGGCGCCAAGGTGCTGTGTGGGGGGGGGGGCGGGGGGACAAAGCCCTGCAGCCGCACGCGCTGCGCACTGATGGTGCACTCCTATATCTACCCGCCCCCCATCCCCCCAAACCCTACACGCAGAACCCTAAACCCCCCAAACCCCTTGTAGTCCCTGGCCCCACCTGGTACAGACCGACGGTGCGCTGGAACTAAACCCTAAACCTTAAACCCCAAACCTTAAACCCTAAACCCTCCCTTAACCCTAAACCCTTAACCCTAAACCCCCACCCCTAAATCTAATACCCCCAGAACCCTAGAACCCCTCCCTGAAAACCGAATCCCTGGCCCCACCTGCCAAAGCCCGATGGTGCGCTGGCACGAGGAGTCGGACCTACCCCCCCCCCCCCTAAAACCTTGAAAACCTTGAAACCTCGCGCGTGCGCGCGCGGAGAACCTTGACACCAGAGTTGATCAACATGTTTGTGAACCTCACACACACAAAAAGGGGTCCACCTGGCACAGCCCGACGGTGCGCTGGAACGTGGAGTCGGACCTGCGCAGATGTAGGTGGCGTCGCGATCAGTGACCCCCCCCCCCCGATATGGTAGCTAGCCTCGTTAGGCAGGTCACTCAATCCCACGCCGCGAGGTTGCGTACTGTAAACTGCAAACCGTGAACTGCAAACTGCAAACAATCGTGAGCAGTAGTCCCCCCGCAAGCCGAACACCCCTCAGGGACGGATTCCCCGCTTCCCAGAAAACTGCCCCCACACTTGGTGGGGGAGGGCGTGGAGGTGCGTTGGAAAGCTCTCGCCGAGAGCAGCACAACGGCGTGCGCTGCGTGGACACCTGCTAGGTGTTGCGCCTGGTATTCATGAGCGGCCAAAGTTGCTCGAGCCGGGAAAACGACAAGAACTAGAATCCTTCCCAGGGGTCGCTGATCGTGATTTTAAAATCCTTCTCAGGGGTCGCTGATCGTGATGCTGGATTGTTCCGTCGTGTGTGACGCACCTGGCAGGCACCTGGCAGGCACCTAGCAGGCAGCGTATTCGACCTCATGGTCCTGGCTTTACAGCCGTTTATACCTGGGGTCTGTCTCGGGCTGCTTCATGGCTGAGTGAGGTGCCCAGCAGTGATTTCCTTATCAGGATGTTCAATTAATTATTCCAGACAGATTTTGCTTTAACCGCGTTGACCGTTGACCTCCCGTTGGCCGTTTGTCCTCATACATAGATCATTTGAAAGCTGTTGACGTGCTCTGTCTGGCTTGTCAAAATCCACTGGATGGGTTGAGCTGTGTGCAAGGTCAAAGTACAGCCGGAATACAGCCAAGTGGCTGTGTAGAGCCGAAAAGGAAATCACTGCTGCCACCTTGTGTGGGTGGCGCTTCCGTGGGCTACGTTTGTAGCTCGACCTTTTTGGTGGTGGGCCTCGTGCCTGCTTTTTTGTGTGTCCCTCTGGAGCTTTGGAACTGGTTGTGACCGCCGGCAGTGGGTGTAAACAACTCAAATGAGGAATTGAATTGACCTCGCGCTTGGCGTAACACCCCAGACGGGTGGCTGGCTACTGGTGGTGAGGGGCCTAGTGGGTCGGGGCAGGACATAGACAAAGCCCTGGGCCCCCAGATCCACCCTCCTCCCCATGGGGTCACGGCCGGGTCACACAAACCCAGGAACGTGTCCCCTATACCTCCAGGGTTCTAGGTGCACTTCATGCACCAGAGCAGCAGCTCCCCCCCCCTCAGCGCAGCTACTGGGCAGCTCCCCCCCCCCTACTGCACCGAAACCCACGTGCGCATGCCCTTTGCGAGCTTCACCAGAGACACCCCGACACCACAGCGTGCATGAAGTGTACCACCTCGGCAGAGCGGCAGCTACTGGGCAGCTACCTCCCCCCCAGCGCAGCTGCTGGGCAGATCCCCCTCCCAGCGCAACACTCCCCCGATCACACCCCAACCCACGTGTGCATGCCCTTGGCGAGCTCCACCAGCGGCACCGACACGACGGGGTGCATAAAGTGCATGCCTGCGGGCGCGACAGCAGTAGCAGCAGCAGCAGCAGCAGTAACGAGCGGCGGGTTAAGAGGGCTCGGAGTTGAGGGTTTGGGGCTTAAGTTAGGGAGAATGAAGTGCATGCCTGCGGGTGTGGCAGCAGCGGCAGCAGCAGCAGCAACGGGCGGCAGGTTTAGGGTTTGGAGTTGGAGGTTCAGGGTTCAGGGCTTAGGTTGCGGATGTGGCAGTAGCAGCAGCAGCAGCAACAGCAACGGGCGGCGGGTTTAGGGTTTAAAGTTTAGGGTTTAGGGTTCAGGGCTTAGGTTGGGGAGAATGAATTGCATGCCTGGGGGCGTGGCAGCAGCAGCAGCAGCAGCAGCGCGTGACGGGTTGAGGTTTGGGGTTTAGGGTTCAGAGTTGAGGGCTAAGGGTTTGGGGTTTTAGGTTTAAGAGATCAGGGTTTGGGGTTCCGGGGGGGGGGGGGGGGCATACCTGTAGGCGCGGCAGAAGTAGAAGCAGCAGCGCGCGACGGGTTTAGGGTTTGAAGATTCGAGTTTAGGGTTTAGGCGTAGTAGATGCGTTCGAAGGGTTGAGGGTTTTGGGTCTGGGGTTTATACGGCAGGGGTGAGGGTGGATGCTCGCCCAATGGCTGCGGTGGTCATGCAAACACGCACACACACACACACACACACACACACCATGCAGCCCCCCCCCCCCACACACACACGCACACGCACACGCATGCACACACACACACACACACACGCAGCCATCACGCGGTGTGGCTTGGACACCACCGTATGCACACACACGCACACACACACACACTCACACACTCACACACTCAAACACACCCACACACTCTCACGCACACACACACGCCCAAATAGACACAAACAGACACAGGCGTGTCCGACGTACTGGACAATCGACCTCCCCCCCCCCCACACACACACACCACCCCCGCACACACGCACGCACCGATCACTCGGTGTGGCTTTGACGACACCGCCGCGAGTCGCGTGATGCTGATGCTACTCGCCCAATGGCCGCGGTGGCCATGCACGCACCCGCACGCATGCACACACACACACACACACACACACACACAACGCTCACACACACACACACACACAACCACACGCGCACAAACACACGCCAACATGTGCGTCCAAACGGACTGAGCACACACAACCACAAAACCACAAAACTACACAACCACACGCGCACACGCCAACACGTGCGTCCCAACGGACTGAAGAATCGACCACCACGCACCGATCACTCGGTGTGGCTTTGACGTCACCGCCGCGAGCCGCGTGATGCTGATGCTGCTCGTGTTGCTTGCCAGGATTGAGCCCACCGGCGTGACCTGATGATGATGATTGATGTTGCAGTCAGGGTCACCTCAAAGGCGTTCACGACCGTGCTCGGCACGCAGAGCCCGAGCACCTTACTGAGATGGCTGGCTACTGGTGGACGTGAACCCCCACTCTGCAAAGAGCGTGGGTGCACCCCTGGGTCCCCTACCGCAGCGGCAGCAGACGCTTGTCGAAGTAGGTGTGCGCATGTGGAAAGCAGCGAGAGGCAAGGGGGCGCACCCATAGTCTTAGTGCACGGGGCCAATTTATTAATTTCACTACAGCAAACACCCAATCTCCTGAATGATGGCACGGGAGCTGTGGTTGGTCACTTGGGACGTTGGGCGGCTCGTCGGATAGCCTACAGTACAGGCTATCTGCTGGGAGCCTGGGATTTTTCAAATTCGAATCCCCGAAGTCCCCTACCTGGTCGAGCTTGCGGAAGATTGCTTTTTTGATCTCCTCGTCCTCTGGCGCGGCCTGGGGCGCGCGCGGGTGTGTGTGTGGGGTGCAGGTGAGTGTGGTGTGTGCTTATGTGTGTGAGTGTATGTGTGTGTGTGTGCTGAGGGTGGGGGAGCACGCGAGGGTGGGGGGTGGGGTGGGGGCGTTTGTGGGCCGTGAAGTATATGCAGGTTTCAGCACGCACGCAGGCATGGTGTGCGCAGCGAGACCACCCGACGTGGGAATCTGCACGTGCACGCGCACGCACGCACACGCAGGCGCCTTGAACCAATGCAGGGGCCTTTCATGCTTGCATGGAAGGCCTCCATGCTTGCCCTCTCAGCGCGGGTGCCCCTCCGCGCACCCTCCATGTGCTGACATGGCCTGCCACAGGCGTGTGTCGTCACCGCATGCATGGCGCATGGAGCTGGCAGTGTGCTGTGCGCTGCGGCCGAGAGTGTGCTTCAGTGCTAGTGTGCTGAGCTGGCACTGTCCTGGTAGTGCTGCTTGTGTGCTGGGCTGGTCGTGTGCTGGGCGCTGCGGCCTTCCGTGCACCCTCCCCCTCTCTGCGTGAAGGCACTCCATGTGCCCTCCTTGGGCCCTCTGTGCGCCCCCCATGCGGCCTCCATGAGCCCTCCTTGGGCCCTAAATGCGTAGATGCCCCTCCATGCGCCCTACTTGGGCCCTGCATGCGCCCTCCATGTGCCCTCCGTGCGCCCTCCATGCGCCCTCCATGCCCCCGGGCATGCCCTGCCACAGGTATGTGTCGTCACCACACGCATGGCGCATGGAGCTCCGGCGTGTGCCTCGCATCCCGCATGTAAGCATGGGGGGCTTCTCTCTACACACACACACCCCTGCTCGTCAGTTACCTCGATTACGAAATCCGCGAGCCTGCGGGGTGCGTGTGTGTGTGTGTGTGTGTGTGTGCAGATGCGTGTGTGTGCACAGCGTTGTGTGCGCGCGGGGGAGACGTCGGGGCTGACTCACCTGAAGGGCTCCAAGCTCACAGCCGTCTCAATTCGACCCATGGCCGCTCCCGCCTCGTCCTCTGTGATCCGCCCCGCCTTGATTTGCTTCTCCTGGTTGGCGCATGTGTGCATGTGCGCGCGCGTGCGTGCGCGTGTGTGTGTGTGTGTGTGTGTGTGCGTGTGTGTGTGTGTGTGCATGTGTGTGTGTGTCAGCGCGTGTCAGCGTGAGTGTGTGTGCGCGTGTGCGGGGGCCTAGGGCTCTAGGTGCACCACACCCACCCAACCACCACCCGCACACTCACCAAGGAGCGATTCATGATGCCCAATCCTCGCTCGATGATGTCGAACTTGCGATCCGACAGAATCACGCGCAGACCCTTTTGCGCTAAGACCTGTGCGATGCCGGTTCCCATCTGGCCCGCACCAATGACGCCCACTATGTCTGGCAGGTGCTGGTACGCGTGAGACGCCATGGCTTGTTCCGAGAAGAAAAACGCACGCCGAGCCCAGGCGGCCTGTCTGAGGGCTTCTGGAAACTCGTAACCTTTATAGGAGGCGCGGTGGGCTCTGGGTGTCACACTGAACTACTGCGCGAATAAGCCCATGCAAAAGTGTGAAGTGTGGCACATTGTCAACCCTCTCAACAAGTCAACACGTCCACACAACATCAGGGGCCCCTGATCGTTGTTGATTGATACGAAATTAGTATATTAGTTACAGGGAATCATTTTTTGCTGTGTCAGCACAAGGGCGGATAAAACCATGAAGGGACCAGAGGCCTTCCCCCAAACCACCAGAAGCGGCGCTGGTGCACACCCGCCGCAGCGCTTCACCCAGCGACCGCACCCGTCACCGTGCGCGTGTGGCGCCACCTCCCCCCCCCCCCCTGGGGGAGGGTGCAACTCAGCAGACAGGTGCAGCCACCCGCTCGCCATCAACCACGAGGCGCACGCGGTGGAGCTGGCAGGGATGCACACCCAGCCCTGCCTCCACGCCTCTCACGGTGGCGGCTGTTGCGCTGCCCTGCTGCGTGACAGCATCCTCGCACCGTGCATCGACCCGCAGCAGCCCACAAACACGTCCAGACACCCGTCGCGCGCGTCGCACACGGCACGCGTGTTGAGCGCCACCACGCCCTTGCGGTTGGCGCCGCCGCTGCTAGACGTAAGTCGTGGTCAGTGAGGTTAAAAGTTAAGGGTGTAACGAGGCCCTGGCCCCGTGGGTGTACGGGTGCCAGTGGGCTCGCTTTGGCGATCTGAGCGTACGTGCGCAGCACACACGGCGCGCTGTTGCCCTCCCGCGCGCTGGCCTGCTCCAACGTCAAGCCCGTGGCCCAGAAGCACAGTCGACAGGCGCCCGGGGAGATTAACGGGTGCCCAGCTCATGGAACGCAGGTGCTTGGTATAGCTATAGTCCCTGTCGTCAGTAGACCACGAGTTGACAATGCGCAAACACGCACTGCATGAAAAATAGCTCCCGATCAATCGATACGAATCAATGAGAAGAGTGAGATGAAATCTGAGCGCGACTTAGCGTAGCAAACTTCAAGTCTTGTGTGACTGTGCGAAGACTTCCAAAAAAATGAACGACGCAGAGCTGTTGCTTGCTGTTGAGGTCCAGCGCGGCAACAATCTTAGCTTGAGCTTGCTGTTGAGGCCTCGCGCCGTGCTACTGAGGTCGCGCGCCATGCTACTGAGGTCCAGCGCGACCGCAACCTACAGGTTCAGCTTGCTGTTGAGGTCCAGCGCGGCCACAACCTCCAGATTCGGCAGATTCGGTAGAACGGTGTCGTTGCTGCAGGGCTGTGTCCCCGCTTCTTCTGTGAGTTTGCGTCGGGACATGCACAAAGCACGACCGCTTTGGCTTGCCTGCTTGCGTCTGCTCCTAATTGCTTGCTGTGCAACCTCAACCCCCCCCCCCCCCTCCCCTCTGCCCTCACCCGCAGCGTACAAGCAGCTAAAAGGCAAAAAC
Organism: Chlamydomonas sp. UWO 241; assembly: GCA_016618255.1. Lineage (NCBI taxonomy): Eukaryota > Viridiplantae > Chlorophyta > Chlorophyceae > Chlamydomonadales > Chlamydomonadaceae > Chlamydomonas > Chlamydomonas priscui. The sequence continues at coordinate 47,479 of VFSX01000670.1, forward strand.
AAACAGCAGCTAAACGTGAACGTGGAGGATGCTACGCGACGTGCTAGCAGCGCTGCACATACTTGGGATAGCCTGCGCTCCCTCATGCGCACCATCAAGGACAAGCTATGTTTGTAGCTTGACCCCGGGCCCGGGCCTTGGGTCTTGGTGGTGGTAGTCACCACGTGGTTGGCCTTGGACCGAGTGGGTTTGGGCTGAGAGTGCGCCTCGGGCCTGGAGCCTCCCGCACCCGCACAACCCCCCATGCCAGTCGCCCCCGCTCTCACCCAATGCCTCCTTCCCTCACCCCCCCCTCCTGCCCCAGCCCCAACCCTGCCGGAGCGGCACTAGGCCCCGCCCACTCCCCGTGCCCAACCCTAGCACTGCACATGCACAGCTCGTGTACAGCTGGCACACATGCATTGCCCTAGCACAGCCCCCTCGAGCCTCGCCCCCAATGAGCTCATTGCAGGGGTGAAACGGTGGTATGTGTGACCCACGCACTGCGCCAGCAACGCCTGTCTAGAATCTGGTAGGGCTCCCCCCCCCCTGCCCAACCCCGCTCCCTGCCAGACGGCAATGGCTGTAGGAGGACTCCTGCCGTAGGTAGTACCATTGGTAGCGACAGTAATAAGATGTGACCGTGATGATGATGATGAGTTTTTACAATCCACTCTCTGGCGGGCACGCGTTCGGTTCCAAAGCTCCAGCAGGACTTAGAGGAAGCAGTCCTGAAGACCTGCCAACAGAAAAAGGGGGGATGCCCCACGGAAGCGCCACCCACACGCGGTGGCGGGCACCAAGCAAGCAGCACCACAGTGCAGGCTCCACACTGAACCCCTCCAGGAAACGGATGGCGGGCCCAAGGTATAAAACCATGAAGGGACCAAAAAGCCCACCCTCAACCCACCGGAAGCGGGGCCGTTGTGCACACCCGCCGCAGCACTCTGCTCAGCTACCACATCACAACCCGCCAGCGCACGCATGTGGCGCCACCTCCCCTCAAAAGAAACCATCCTCTCAGGGATCTAGGACGTCTTGTTCAGAGTGAGCCCGCCGTCCACTACTCCAACAAAGGGGTGGGTCGGGCCCACCACACCCGCCCACCCGCGCGGCATCCCGCCGCCCTCAGCAAAGGACGCCAGCGCGTCCCACAGATCCATCGTCGCCAGCTCCCCCGCCCGCTCAACCGCCACTGAGCGAGCAGGGGGCTGCACACCATCACGCGGGCACGTAATGCGCCACAAGTGGCGGCGGCCTCGCTCCATGGCGTCCACCACGAGCGCTGCCACCACCGCCCACACACCAGCACGCACCCCAGCGGGAGGCTGCAGCAGCCACACCTGGCAGCACGTGATGACCGGCGTAGGAGCAGGGAGGGCAGCAGCAGCCGCCACCACCACCGCCTCCGCCACCGGGCACCCCCAGAAGCTGTGCGCACGCCACGCCGTCGCCGGCGGCCCGTCCTCATCACGGCACCGCCACCCGCAGGGGCACTCGGGCACGCCTAGTGCAGCCTGCTTGTGAAAACCACTCACCCACAGCCGCCAGATGGGCTCCTTGCGAGCGTTGAGGAGCGGCATCCGCCACAGTGTCGGCACCGCCGCCTCCAGGCCGCGCAGCCCCGCGAAGACCTGCGCGTCGGTCGCGCGGGGGCCCCCGTGCGGCCCGTGGTCCAGCGCCAGAGCCGCCTCCACCGTGGCTGCCCGCCGCACTCGCCGCTCGTCCACAACCGCCCGCAGTTGAAGCGCCACCGCCAGCTTGCACGTCAGTTTCCCCACCACACCCGGGCCGTGCGCAAACCCAACCCATCGGGGCTCGCCCGCGGCGCCGCCCCCCCCAGGTAGGGGAGCAGGTTGGGCAGCTGTGGATCGGAGGCCAGGCCGCCCACGCTGCCAGCCAGCCGGCGTGATGACACTCGGCAGCTTCCACCCAACCAGCTGCAGGATCTCCACCACAGCAGCGCGCTCGCCCGCCTGGGGGAGGGGCTGGAAGTGACGGAGCGGCCAGAGCACAGTGAGGGCAGCTCCACCAGCCGCCGCCTCGACCCCGGCTGGGGGCAGCGCCGCAAGCACGACCGCCACTGCCGTGAACAGGGGGTCGAGCGTGCGCCGCACGCACAGCAGGTCTGGCACACACCCCGGCACTGGCGGCGGCACCTCTGGGAAAAGGGCGCGGCACAGGACTGCCCTCCAGACATTGCCCCCGTCATAAGCGCCGCACGCCAGCGCCGCGCGTATCTGCCCCAGCACGAGCCGCGCGCGCGCCGGATCCGCAGCAGCGTACACCCTCAGGCAGGCGTGGTCAACCGTGCGTGTGCTGCGCACCATGTCGACAGCAGCGAGCCACGCCCACAGCACGCACAGGTCCGTGACCGTCCGCATGCCGGGGAGGGCGTCGCGCACGCGGGCCAGGCCGTCCACCAGCCAGCGTGCCGCATCGGTCGGGCTGAAGAGCGCATGCCCTGCCGCATCCCCAGTGGGCTCCCGCCACTGTACCGACCGCTGCGCAGCCGGCAGCTCCAGCTGGAGGAGGGGGTTAGCCCAGAGCGGCGCCTCCGCCCCCCACAGCTCAGCTGTTTGCACGCGCCCCGTGATGCGCGCCACCGGCCCCAGGGCCTGCACCCCATCGAGCATGCGCCTCATCGGCCCAGCCAAGAGCGCCGCCCTCACAGCCGGGTCCACGCACTCACCAATAAGGCCGTCCGGGAGGGCGCCGGCCCTGGGCGCGAGGCCAGCCATAAGCACAAAGAGGCTCGGGTGGGCCTCCGGGCACAGGCGGTGCACCGCCTCCACCATGAGCGGCTGCCATGCCGGCTGGGCCGGGGGCGCGGGCTGCTGTTCCGGCTGTGTCCCGCCGCCGCCACCGCCGCCACTGCCGCCAGCCCCGCCGCCACCGCCGGCCCGTGGGGCCGGCAGCAGGAGATGGGGGGCGCCTGCCGCCCACGCCCCAAACAGGCACGCGAGGTGGACGGCCCACTGCGCGTGCACAATCTCCCGCCACGCCGGCGCCCCAAAACCACCATGCGCCGGTCGCCCCAGGAGCATCGAAGAGGCCCACCGCGGCAGCTCTGCCGGCGGGTCCGGCCCCACGCTCCTGTCCACCAGAGTAGCTGTCCACCGGGAGAGCAGCCTCTCGGCCTCCGGAGTCATGCCACAGTGCACCGCCCGGAACAGGATGCGGGAGACCCCGTACGTCGCCGCCGCGTGCCCCCTGCCAAACGCCGACATGGGGAAGCGCGCGAGCTTGGTATACGCGGCCGCAAGCCTCTCACGGCACACCCCGGTGACGCCCTCCGGGGGCGGCAAGCCGGCAGAGACGGGCACGCCCAGCGACACGCCCGCGTCCAGCACGCGCAGCCCAGCCACCTCTGCACCCGCCAGCAAGCCCTCCCCCGCCGAACCCAGGGGCAGGATGCCGCACTTGCCGAGGTTTAGGACGAGGCCCGTCGCTCGGCCAAACACCGCCATCGTCTCCACCAGTGCAGCGACGTCAGCCGGCGCACACGACCGGAGGAGGGGCATGCAGTCGTCAGCGTACTGGGGGCAGGTCACTCGGCAGCCAGGCAAGACCTCGACCCCCACTGCCGGGCATGTGCGCAGGAAGCATGCGAGCGCATGCCCCAGGAACAGGAAGAGGGCTGGCGCGGCGGGGCAGCCCTGGCGCACGCCCGCCGCATACTTGCGCGGCGCAGAGATGAACCCGTTGACCTCGGCCGACGCGTACGTGTGCGTGAGGATGGTGCGGGTCCACGCCAGCACGCCGTCGCCGACGCCCACCGCCTCCATGACCGCAATGAGGAAGCCACGGTCGATGGTGTCGTATGCCTTGCGGAAGTCCAGGAGCGCCAGCGCTGCACCCGTCGGCCCCACGCCCTCCGCCGCGTTGGCAGCCAGCAGGCCAGGCAGCATCTGCGTGAGGCAGATATTGTCCGAGATGCGGCGGCCAGCGAGGAAAGCGGTCTGTTCCGGCCCCACCACCGCAGAGAGCAGGGGCGTCCACCGCGTCGCCAGCACCTTGGCGAGGATGCGGTAGTCGGAGCCCAGCATGGTGAGTGGGCGGTAGTTTGCCGCATCCGCAGCGTTCTTGGCCTTGTAGATTGAGGCAACGACGCCGTCGAGAAAACCAGGCGGCGTCCCACCCGTAGCTCCCACCGCGGTGAAGACCGCCGCCAGAAGCTCAAAGGCTGGCTCGCCCAGCTTCCGCCACACATCCACTGGGATGCCATCCGGGCCCGGGGCGGTGCCAGGCTTGGAGTGGGTGGCCGCCGCCCGCACCTCGGCGGGTGTGACAACAAGCGCGCCGGCTGCATCCGCCACCGCCTGCGGCACGCGCGGCGAGTGCGCACGCACCGCCCCCAGCACAGCCTCCCGATCAGCGGGGGATGGCGGTGGCGGCCGTGAGACCGCCGCCACGGCATCAGCCATGATGTCAGCCATTCCCCTGCCATCAGTGACGAGGATGCCACGCGCATCTCTGAGGGCGGCGACGCGCCGTGCCGCCGCTGGCTTGCGGAAGGCTGCCGCCATGCCCCCGGAAACGCGCTCTCCCGGCCGCACACAGGCGGGCGGGGCTGGAGCGTACCGCCGCACCGCCGCGTCCAGGCGCCGCTGCAGCGCATAGAGCCCGGCGAGCTCCGCAAGCCCATCGCGCCCCGCCTCAACGGCCGCGCGCGCTCGCTGCAGGTCTGCACGCAGCCGGGTCACCTCCACCGACACAGCATCTCGCCGCCGACCCAGGTCGCAGTCGAGACGGCGGGCCTCGCGAGCCAGACGCGGCTTGAAAGCCTGCCACCACCGCATGAGCTCCGTGTGGCCATGGGTGGGCGCCCCCGCTGCCTCCCGACCAAACCATGCCCTGAACCCATCGGCCAAGTCACGATCAGCCCAGAAATGGGCACGCACACGCGGCCGCCCCGGCCCGCGCGACTCTGGCACCAGGGGGGAGAGGTGCATTGCCACAACGCGGTGATCCGACCCGCCCGACTCGCCCGCGTCGCACCCGAGGACGCGTGGCACGAGGGCCATCGACACGTAGAGGCGGTCGAGCCGCGCCTGTGCATTATACGCACTGAAGGTGTACCCCCTCTGCATGGGGTGGATGAGGCGGTACGCGTCACGGAGCGGGGAGTCCTCCACCAGCGCTGCCATCGCCGCCGCCGGGGTGCAGTCGCGCCACTCGAGGGGCCCCGCAGAGCGGGCGCGGTCACGCGGGCTCTCGACAAAGTTGAAATCGCCTGCGAGCACGAGGTGCGTCTGGCCAGCAGCAAGCGGTCGGATGCGCTCCTCGATGAACGCCGCCTGCACCGCTGGCCGGTTCGGCTGCGAGGCCGGCAGGTACGCATTGACGAGGCGCAGCCGCCCAGCTCCCCCACCTCCAGCTCCCCCACCCCCACCGCCCGCGCCCCCACCACCCCACGTGATATCCATCACCATCAGCCGGCCGTCGCCATCCGCCTGGACAACCGGCTGGAGCGACGCCAAGAGGTCTGACCGCACGAGGATGGCGACCCCGGCCGAGGTCCCCGCGCCGCCCCCCCAGAAGAAGGTGTAGGACTCAGTCCCCAGATGGTAGGCACAGCTGGACGCATAGCGGTCGACGCTGTCCATGCTCGCGACGTCATCAGCTGCAATATGCACCTCCTGGAGGCACACCACATCGAGGCGGCGGTCGCGCGCCCAGACGCGCATGAGATCCACCAGCTTGGTCCCCTGTCGCAAGCCGCGCACGTTGTGCGTGCCCACTCGGAGGCCGGGGCAAAGCGGCCTCCGTGTGCCGGCTGCTCAGAGGGCGGCGTCATCGGGCACGTGGAACGGGTGGCCAACTGGCAGGGGTTTGCCCAGGGACCAGCCATCTGGCAGCGCCGGCATCACGTCAAGCTTCGCCGCCCTGAGGAGGTTCCTGACATGCTCCATCGGCCAGCCCTGAGGCCCGCCCTGCTTCTTCGGGTCGGGGCTCTGGACAGGGTGTCCGTGGAGGATGTTCATGATCCACTCCTCCGCCGCCGTGGCTGTCAGGAATTTCCCGCAGTGGATGGCGTCCGTGAGCCCGCTGCGGATCCCGGGGTTGTCAACGGGCCCAATGCATGGTCCGCCCCGCGCGTATGCAAAGGCATGGACCTTGCCGCGGACCCAGTCACCACCATCGTCTCCACGGCCAGCGGCACCACCAGTAGTGGCCAGAGCCTGCGTCTGCCCGCCCCCTCCACCTGCGCCCGCTCCTCCAGCTCCCCCACCACCAGCAGCGTCCTCAGCCCCCGCGCCCCCACCAGCCGCAGCCGGAGCAGCAGCAGGCACGGCGGCGTCACCCTTCTCACCACCAGTCGTACGGCGTGCCGCGCGCCGCCCCTCCTCGCCGTCCTCTGCCGCCTCAGGCGCCGCCTCTCCGCGCCGCGGCTCGGGCTGGCTGAGGCCCACGGGGGTGTCGAGCGGGGCATCGGCAGCGGCATCGGGCTCCTCATCGCCCCCCCCACGCTTGCGCCCAGTCGTCTGGCTCGCATCGAGCATGCGCTCGTCAGCCAGCAGGGCCGCCAGCAGGGCCGCCTCGCCAACAGCTGCTGCAGCTGCACCCACAGCTGCTGCAGCCTGCAGCTCCCGTCGGCCCTCGAGTGCGCGCCTCTCCGCATCGAGCTGGAGCATCCGCCCTTGCGTCTGGCGGTCTGTGCGGAGCGCACGCTTGTGGCGTGCTGCGTGCTCGTCCGAGGGGCCTGCCGCCGCCGCTGCAGCAGCAGCCGCAATAACAGCCATAGCACCCCCAGCAGAGCCCACACCCCCGTCAGACCCAGCGCCGTCGTCATCGTCATCACCGTCGCCGGCACCATGCCCGTACGAGCCGTGGTCAGAGCCCCCGCCTCCGACGTCCGCCTCCTCCTCGATGATGGGCAGCTGGTGCTGCAGCCCAGGCCCCACAGGCAGCCCCTGGGCAGCCGCGGCATAGGACCGCCCACCCGGCGGCGGCCCACCGGGCAGCTGCCCACCCGGCGGTGGCCCACCCGGCGGCGGCCCACCCGGCGCCCCGGCGGTGCGCGCGGGGCGCGCGGGCCCCATCATGCTGAGGGGCAGGCGCGACACGCGCAGCCGGCAGAAGGACGGCGCGTCGGTGCGCTGGCGGCACTCCACGTGCGGCGCGCGGATGACCTTAGACACAAAGGCGTGGCCCCCGTGCACCGACGCCACAAAGCCTGGCTCCCTGGCAGACAGCCAGGCGAGACTGGGGGCGGGGCCCTGCCCACGCGCAGCGCCGTGCCACTGCACCGGCACCGGCCCGCCAACCCCGCACTGGTACTGCACCACCCAGTCAGCGTGCACCCCGTTTGCCCCCAGCCAGCTGTGCACAAGTGCCGGCGTCCACGGCAGATTGTCTGTCGGCATGAAGCGCACCAGGTAGTGCGCGTCGTCCACCGGACCCCCAGAGTCCAGCAGCATTGCAGGTGCCGCGCGCACGCGGCCACAGTCCACCTCCAGGGGCGCCATGCGTGCATGCAGCGCACCCTTGACCGCGGTTGCATGGGCCTCATCACACTCCATGTCGACCTGGTAGAGCGCCGACGTGCCCGAGCTCAGGGGCCTTGCCGCCCGTGCCCGCGCCCTCCCTGGCGCCTCAACGCCCGAGCCCTGCAACGCCACGCGGAGGGCGGCAACGACGCCGTCTGACAGAGCCCGCAGGTCGACTCCCATGCAGTCGCCCGCCATGTCACGGTCCGCGCGCAACACGAAGCTCAGCGCAAACACCAGCCTGGGCAGCACCCGCAGCTGCTCATACAGGTCGTGTGGTAGCACGCTCACGAGGGGCTGCCGCGCGGCCCTGGGCGGAGGCGGCGGCCCGCGGCCCCGCGCAACACCATTTTGCCTGCCAGCAACACCCGGCCTGCCAGTATCCCCTGCAGCGCTCCCCCTGGGCAGCGCCTGGCCCTGCGTGGCCATGTCTTCGCTAGTTGCCGGTCCGCGCACGCGCGCGCGGGCTCGGCGGTGGGGCGAGAAACTCGCGTCAGCCGTGTGCAGCGCAGCTCGGTGTCATCGCTCTCGGTCACGTGATATAAGTCAAGCTGGTAGCACTACACACGTGTGGCATCTGACCCTTTGATCTGATCATGTGATACATGATGAGCAGGATTGAGTGTGAGATGATGGATTGATGATGATGAGAGTTTTACAATCCACTTCTGGCGGTCACACGTACGGTTCCAAAGCTCCAGTGGGACTTAGAGAAACAAGGCTCAAGGCCCACAAAAGGTCAAGCTACAAGAAGCGAGCGGGTGCCTGCACCTGCTTGCTAGATGGCACCCCCTCTGGTTTTTTTTTTGAAGGGGAGGTGGCGCCACACGCGTGCGGTGGCGGGTGCGGTGTGGTCGCTGAGTAGAGTGCTGCGGCGGGTGTGCTACTAGCCCCGCTTCCGGTGGTCTGGGGGAGGGCTTTTTGGTCCCTTCATGGTTTTATACCTTGGGTCCGCCCTCTGGCCATTTGAGGGGCTGGGTGTGCAGCCTGCACAGTGGTGCTGCTTGCTTGGCGCCCGCCACCAAGTGTGGATGGCGCTACCGTGGGCTACTTGTAGCTTGACCTTTTGTGGGCCTTGAGCCTTGTTTCTCTAAGTCCCACTGGAGCTTTGGAACCGTGCGTGTGACCGCCAGAAGTGGATTGTAGAACTCTCATCATCATCACAAGCAGGTGGCAATTGGTGGTATGCGCCTGCTGTGCCGACGTGGGCCATGCAATGTCCTGATTTACCTGCCCGCTTGTTGATGGGAAGTGTGCTCTGATCTGATCGACGGGGAGGATGGGCCGGGGTCTGTAAGACCACGACGTGCGCACGAGGCTCGCGCCTGGTTTTACAGGTTTCACACGTACGCGCCCGGAGGACCCCGGGGCGTGAGTTAAGGCCTAGACTCGCGCCTGCTGTGACAACGGCGCACTGTGCTGGTGTGCCTGATTGCTTGCTCCCTGGTGGCTCGCCCATCGTGATGCTTCTCCGATGCTCTCCCTGAGCAGGCACCCATGAGCGGAAAGTGCACCAGGGGGCATGCCTGTCGGTGCCCGTCAGATTGCTTGCTCCCTGGTGGTGGACAAGCAGGCAGCATCACTGTGACTGGCCTGACTCGGCCTGTCAAATCTCACAGTGCAGATGGAGGCACTGCCGCACAAATGGGACTCTGAAGCTCTGCCAGACGGTGATATAGCACACATCCAGGGCACCACGTGAGGTAGGGGACTTGAGTACCCGCCTGCTCATCGCACCACATTTGTTGCACCACCCGCCCTCTCCTCTCTCTTCTGCCTCGTACAAATCACAGACCACGCGCTCACAGACCTCACGGACCCGCCACGACCGTAAGCGGCTTGATGGTCCTGCGGGCGGTGCAGCGCGCGGACAAGGGTTGGGTACGGCACGGCACGAGCAGATCGGATCAACACATGCGCGCGCGCACACACACACACACACACACACATGTGCACACAAAACACGCACACACACACACACACATGCGAGCACACACACACACACACACATACATGCACGCACACACACAACAACACATACACACACGCACATACACGCACGCGCGCGCTGCGCACGCACGCACATGCACGACATTGGAAGCCGCCACCCACCAAGCCGTGACCAGGCCGTTCTTGACGTACGCGTCTGCTTCAACGAATGCCCGGATCTCCTGTGAGGTCGCGGCACACGTGACACGGCATCAGAGCGAGACAGGCGGGAGGGGGTGCTGCGGGTCGCTGCAGGTGGTGGTGTTGATGGGGAGCGGAGGAGGTGCACACGAGCCGCAGGCAGGCCTCACGTCGACTGTGACACCCGGGCGCCAGACAGCGGTTAGGCCCTCGGGCGGGTCGCCGAGCGCGCCCGCCATCAGCATCTTGCCCGCCTCGACCTGCGGGCGGCACGTGCGCGTGCGCGTGCGTGTGGTGCTGCAGCGCCGGTGCTATGCCGCCGCTGTGCTGCTGTGCTCGTCGTCGTCGAAAGCATAACACAACGGGAGCGCCTGAAAACTTGCTGCTGTGCTGCTGTGCTGCTGTGGCGCATGCATGGCGTTCGCTGCATGCCGCCCCCATGCACGCGTGCCCACACGCGCCACGCCACTCACTGCGCTGCGGCAGCCAGCGATGTGCTCTGCGCGGTAAGGCCCGCGCTTCTCTAGGATGTCTGCAACGTAGGTGCACGTCAACATGTGGTACTTGGGCGGCGTGGCGGGCACTGCTGCTGGCGCCTGCATGCGAGACGACCATGCATGGCACGCTGTCATGCGAGCCCATGCAACCCAGGTGACAGCCGCCCAGGCAATCAGCGCCGGAACTCAGCGCCCGATGATCGTAGTTTCGGTCGCCCCTGCATCGTGTTCACAAGCGCGCCAGCACCCCTCACGCGCCGCAACGCGTGAGCCAGCATCGTCGACCACGTCCGATTCTTACCACCTGCTCCATCGCCGTCCACGCTGGCGCAACGGATTAGTTAGGGGTGCACCTGTGCGTGTCAGCGTGTCGCCTCTCCCTCCGGTGTTGCAACCCTCGAGGTGTGGGGAGAATATGAGCCGACACAGTTAGAGACATATTACACCAACGTGCTGATCCTAGCTACAGCTCAGCCTTGGCCACCCAGGCCCAGTGTGTAGGGGTATCTACCACTGCATACAGTCAACGCCCGGCTGTCCCCTGGCTGTTCTTGGTCACAAAGTCGGACAGCGTGCCCCAGTACGTCGCCGGTTCAACATCGTATGCGTCCATGTGGTGCGCCTCCGGCAGCTCGACGATCGTGCATGCCGGCGCGCGCTGCGCCGCGTGCAGCTGCCACATCTGGCGCGGCGGCACCATCTCGTCCTTGCCGCTCACCAGCATCAGGAGCGGGACCTGTGTGTGTGTGTGTGTGTGTGTGTGTGTGTGCATGTGTGTGTGTGTGTGTGTGTGTGTGGCACACGTGTGTCGTGGGGGACGCGTTTGTACAGAGGGCGGGAACTGCGTTTATGGAGGGGGGGGGGGGGGGGGCGTGTGTAGAGGTGGCGGCACCTGCCAAAGTGTGTGGAGGAAGCGGCACCAAGCACCTGTGTGGCCGAAGCGGGACGCACAGGCACACCATGATGCAACGCATGCCCCCTAGCACCAGCCCTCCTCGCACAAAGTAGCCCCTTCCTCCCTCGGGTACCGGCACCCGAACGAGCACCCCCCCGCCCCCCTCCCCCCCCACACACACAGATAGGAACTTGCAACCCCGAGCACACCACACGTATTGGGGACCCAAGTACTAGCTATGTGGCCCGGGGGGGGGGGGGGCTCCAGCTATCCTGGAACGCGTTCCCAGGGGCACAATCTGGGTGTGTGCTAACTTGCCCCCCTCGTCTCTTGTCGGCCCCGTCAGCCCACCTGTTTTCAAAGTTAAATTGTAGGAGGTGTGGACAACTCACCGCCAAACCAAACATACCACTGGAAAGGCCTGAGAACCAGCTTCCTGAGACTGTCCCCATATTTTCCAGCAACCCAGTATTGAGGGAGATGTGGGGGTGTGAACCTATGTGTGTGCTAATTTGCCCCGTGTCCTCCTACAGACACCTTGGTGATTTTTGGCTGCGGCGTGAGGTTGGACCACTTGTCTTCGCCATACACACACACACACACGTACACACACACACACACACGCACACACACACACACACGCACACACACAAACACACACACGCACACACGAACACTTACACACGCACACACACACACACACACGCACGCACACACGCACACACACACACACACCTTGGTGATCTTCGGCAGCGTCGTGAGGTTGGACCACTTGTCTTCGCCATGCACACACACACACACGCACACACGCACACACACACGCACGCACACACACACACACACACGCACACACACACACGCACACACACACACCTTGGTGATCTTCGGCAGCGTCTTAAGGTTGGACCACCTGTCTTCGCCATGCACACACACACGCGCATACACACGCGCACACACACACACACACACACACACACACCTTGGTGATCTTCGGCAGCGTCTTGAGGTTGGACCACTTGTCTTTGACGAGGAAGTTGAGCGGCTTGCCACAGCCAATTAGAGGGCCGAGCGGCGGCAGCAGCTGGCCCACCTGCGCGCGCGTGTGTGTGTGTGTGTGTGTATGTGTGTGTGCTGATGAGAGGGCCGAGCGGCGGCAGCAGCTGGCCCACCTGCGCGCGCGTGTGTGTGTGTGTGTGTGTGTGTGTGTGTGTGCTGATGAGAGGGCCGAGCGGCGGCAGCAGCTAGCCCACCTGTGTGTGTGTGTGTGCACTCGTGCGGAAGAGCGTGTGTGTGTTCGCGCGTGTTGCAATACGCCGTGCATGGGTGTGTGACTGTGTAACTGTGTGTCTGTGCGTGCGTTTTGATGAGAGGGCCGAGTGGCGGCAGCAGCTGGCCCACCTGCACGCGTGTGCGTGTGTGTGTGTGTGTGTGCGTGTGTGTGTGTGTGTGTGCGAGAGACAGCATGTGCATGGGTGTGTGTGGGAGTGTTAATGCATGGGTGTGAGAGAGAGTGTGTGTGTGCACAAGAAAGAGACGCAGCACCCAAACGCGCATGCGCATGCGTGCGTGTGTGTGTGTGCCGGCGTGCATGTGCCTGTGCCTGTCTATGTCTGCCTGTGCGTGCGCCGCAGCTTCCACCCACCATGTTCTCCACGCTCGTGAACGTGTTCTCAATGATCAGGCCCTTGATCTGCGAATGCGTGTGTGGGTGTGTGGGTGGGTGTGTGGGTGTGTGTGGGTGTGAGAGACAGAGAGAGGCACATTCAGACAGACAGGCACGCAG
>VFSX01001198.1:0-10174 GCA_016618255.1 Chlamydomonas sp. UWO 241
AGCCACCATGCCCGCCTCCCGGTTCTTCAACTTTTACTATCCCTACCGCCTCCTCCCTCTCTCCTCTCCCCACTCTGGTCCGTCTCCCCCTCTCACTGCTCTGTTTGTTCGTCCCACGCTCCCCGGTCTTCACCTCCCACCCCCCCACCTTCTCTCCCACGCCTTCCTCCCACGTTTTGAGTTTGCTGCTTTCCAGGTTAGGCGTGCTTTTTAGTCCTCTCTGTGCCCCTCCTTTCATCCCCCCCACCTGCCCTCTGGCTCAAGCCGGTGGCCAGGTGGGGGGGGAGGGGGCTGGCGGAGGAGTCCCTCCGCCACTCCTCCCCATTCCCTGTGCACCTGCCTCCCCATTTGCCGTCCGGCTCCGCCCCCTTCCTTTTTCCTCCCTCTCCCAGTTCTTCTCCACTGCCTCTCGCTCTCTTCTCAGCCACCTCGCCCGCCTCCCAGTTATTCCACTCTTCCTATCCCTCCCCCCTCCTCCCTCTAAAAAAAAAAAATCTCCTCTCCCCGATCTGATCCGTCTCCCCCTCTCTCTGCTCTGTTTGCTCGTCCCACGCTCCCTGATATTCACCTCCCACCCCCCCCCACGCTCCTTCCCACTCTCCCACGCCTCCCTGCTTTCCCTGCCCTCTTGTCTCCCCCGTGCTCCCCGCTCATCCTGCCTGTTTCTCACTCCCTTCACTGTTCTTATTAGCCCCCCGCATCTCCCTGTCTTTACCACTCCCTCCCATCCCTGCCTGACCCCTCCCCGGCATCTCCCTGTCTTTCTCTCCCCCCCATCCCTGCCTGCCCCTTTCCGCCCTGCCTGCACCACCATCCACCATCCACCATCCACCATCCACCATCCACCATCCACCATCCACCATCCACCATCCACCATCCACCATCCACCATCCACCATCCACCATCCCCCATCCACCATCCACCATCCACCATCCCCCATCCACCATCCACCATCCACCATCCACCATCCACCATCCACCATCCACCATCCACCATCCACCATCCACCATCCACCATCCACCATCCACCATCAGAATAGGGAAGGGGCAGGCAGGGATGGGGGGAGAGAGAAAGACAGGGAGTTGCGGGGGAGGGGGCAGGCAGGGATGGGAGGGAGAGAGAAAGACAGGGAGATGCGGGGGGCCAATAAGAACAGCCAAGGGAGTGAGAAACAGGCAGGATGAGCGGGGAGAAGAGAAGAGGGCAGGGAAAGCAGGGAGGCGTGGGAGGGTGGGAGGGAGTGTGTGGGGGGGGAGGCACGTGGGACGATGGCTTTTTCTGTGTGGACTCGTGGCGTGGCTTTGACGCATCGATGCCTCTGAAAAAAAAAAAAAAAAAAAAAAAAAAACGGTTCTGCAGCCAGTGGGCGACACCGCCGCTCCTTTGCGCGGTGCTTGCTGCGCCCGTTTTTTTTTTGTTTTTTTTTGTGCCACGGTAGGCGACACGACGTTCACCCTCGACGTCCGCGTTTTTTTTCAGAGGCCAACGTCCCACTCAAGCAACGAAGCCATGCCGACACCCAAAGCAACAGCAACACAGGAACAAAGAGGAAACACGCGTGGGCGTCGTGGGGCAGGTCCCGCTGCCGGCGTGAAATATTTCCTCCTGTGCGTACGCCATTGCTTGCGTGACCTTCTCGTGGCTACTTGCTTTGGTGCCCCAAAGACCACCATTTTGTTTTGGGGACCTGGGACCTGGACCTGGACCTGGGACCTGGGACCAAACACGGGGCAGGCAGTGCCGCGCGAAAATACCTTTGGCCCGGCGCGCCCTTAGACGCGCGAGCGTCCACTTCGAATCGGGAGTCATTTTATTTCCAAACACCATGGTGGCCGCGCTACACAGAAATTTCTCCAGCCTGGTGCGGGCTGCTGTCTACGTTTTGTTTTTCTTCAGAGACCAACGTTACACTCAAGCAACGCAGCCATGCCGACAACTAAGCGACAACAACACAGGAAACAAAGCAGAAACAAGAGACTTTTTTTTTTTTTTTTTTTTTTTCTTAAGGTAGTACATCAAAGCAACACCTTATGCCGACGCCAAGGCTACAGCAACACGGGAACTGAGGAACAGGGAAACTGGTATTGATATTTTTGATAAACCGGAAACCAGAAACCGGTGAGCGACCCAGGAATCGAACCTGGAGCCTTCAGGATTGCGGATAACATCGTTAACCACTAGCCCAAAGGTGGAACCATCCCCCCCCTGCCCACCGGCTTAAGCCAGAGGGCAGATGGGCAGGAATGAAAGGAGGGGCACAGAGAGGACTAAAAAGCACGCCTAACTGGGAAAGCAGCAAACTCAAACCGGTGTCTAACCTGATGCCAAAGCAAGTAACAGTAACAAGTAACACGGGGTTTCCAGCTAAGCAGGCTACTCTTCTACTAGAGACACCCGCCGATACTCCAGCACACTTAAGTACTAGAGTACCGCCGGCTCCCGGCCAATAGACTACCGCTCCCGCCGGCTAGACTACCCCAAACAGCGGTCTCTGAGAGACATGTCTGGCAAGGAGCATATAGGAAAGGACCTTCCTCAGGGTCACAGTAGTGGCCTTGTGGCCAGTCAAGCCGACAAAGCCGACTGGCGCTGACTGGAACGGTCCCCGCCTGGCAGTGCATGGCTGTCCAGCTCTCGTTCGCATGGGGCTCAGCCGGCGCCCCATGCGTCATGCATGGCCAGGTCCCACCCTCCAGGATGCCAAAGCGGGAGATTTTTTTTTCTTTTTTTCTTTTGATGGGGGGACTGGGAGAGGGCTGGCGGAGGAGCGCCATGCCTCCACCAGTCCTCACCCCCCCCCCCCACACCCGCCTTCAGGCTCGAGCCAGAGGGCAGGTGGGGGGCAGGGAACAGGAGGCAAAGCAGAAGAAACCAAAAAGGACAAAAAGGGCAGCGACGCGGCAGAACATGAGACACGGCCGAGTGGCCGGACTCTCTACCACAGAAAAAGGGGGAGAAGGGGCAGAGAGAAAAGCAGCGGGGGGAGGGGAGGACAGCAGGGGGAGTGAGGGGCTGCCTGACGGAACAGTGGTGGTCTCTGGGGCACCAAAGTAAGCAGACACGTGGAGGTCAGGCAAGCAATGGCGTACGCACAGCAGGAAACCTTTCACGCCGGCAGCGGGACCTGCCCCACGACGCCCACGCGGACGTCGAGGGTGTACGTTGTGTCGCCTGTAGTGGCACCGGGCGCAGCAAGCACCGCGCAAAGGAGCGGCGGTGTCGCCCATTGGCTGCAGAACCAGTCCTTGTCACGCCATGCGTCAAAGCCACGCCACCAGTCCACGCAGAAGAAGCCATCATCCACCATGGTGATGTCCTCCTCGGTACGCTGCCAATCCCGCCGGATGGCACCGGTGACAGAGTCGAGGGCCAGGCGGACGGCGCGAAGGGCAAGGCTGTCCCCAACAGCCCACTCGCCTGGCGGTCACAGCGCACACGCCAGATGGCGCCGATGACCGTGACACGGAGGCGCGTCCACGCGCGCAGCTCCTTCTTCTTAGCTTTCGCCACGGGCGCGCCACTCCACCCGGACATGTCATCGGCAAGCATAACGGCGGCGGTGAGCGGCGGCGGCGCGCCACCCGTCAGCGCCGCCCACGTGTCACAAAGCCATAGCATGGCTGGTCGTGCCGCCGGGCAGTCGAGAAACGTGTGAGCGAGGGTCTCGAAAGGCGGGTCGGTGAAAGAGGCACAGAACGGGTGACCGCAACACGCAGTTGACACGTCTGGGTTACCGTCCGCATCAGCCGGCGCGGTGTCCGGGTCGAGGAGCTTGACCGCGATGAAGGCGTTGCAGCCAAGGCAGCAGTGGAGGATGCGCCAAGCGGTGATTACAAAAGGCCGGTGGATGGTCGGGTCGAGGAGGCGGGTCCAGACCTGAGCAAAACCCTCTGGTAGGTCGGGGTCGCTGATCGGCGCCCCGCTGGGAGGAGGCTGGGCCTGAGCAGCAGCCTCCCCCTCGGAGCGACGCACCTGCAGGCGGTTGGGCTGCCGAGGCGCGGAGGGGCCGGCACCTGACTGGACCCCGCGCACCCACGCCACGGGTTGTCAACGTCCTCTGGCGGGAAACCGTTCCTGACCACCTCTAGCGTGCGGCACCAGCGCTCGTCACGCCCAACAAGCCCGTGGCGATCGAGCTGCCCAGTAGGGATCGTTGCGCGGTTGCGGAGGGCGCCCGCACTGATGCCAGCCTCGCTCGGGAGGCGCCACGCTGGGGGGAAGACCGCACCGTCTGTTCGGACCCCAAAAACGTTGGAGCCGAAGCCCATGTCCTCGCTGGCTGCCGTGGTGTAGCGCAGGCGCAGCCGCGCAGCACGAACGGTCATTTCGAGGAGAGAGACGGTATCTTGGCCGATCCCTGCGACGGCCGGGATGCCCCAGGCACACGGGTCAAGCTGCATGGTGTCCCACACACCCACCAGCCATGGCTCAGCGACAGCGCGGCGATCGTCGGGGTCAACCTTGACCGTTTCGGCCGCGTAGAAGTTGTAGTCAGCGCGGAGCCAGCGCTGACGCGGCTTTGGGCGGATGACGACCATCGCCGCCTGACCAGGCCGCCCCGCGCCTCCCGGCAGCGGGTGCAGCCTACCAGACGGCCAAACCAACCACCGGCGCACTGCTGCCGAGCCTGCATCCTCTGGCGCCATCGGGTCAGCACCGCGGATGATTGCCCAGCCTGTTGCTGCGTCAGTGCCAACACGCGACCAGGGGGCAGTCGGCGCAGCGCTGCATTGTACATTGATGCGCCACGCGGCAGGCAATGCCGCGATGATGAGATCAAGGTCAGAGAGAGCGGCCGCTGACAGGGCGGCGCGCTGGCACCATGCATCACGCACGTCGCAGAGGCGCCTCCACCGCCGCGCCGCATCGGTGCGGAGGCCCTGGAAATCGATGCCCGGCACGGCGTCGTTGCCAAAAGTGGCCTCGCGCATGACAGACTCAAAAGACAGCGAGTCTGGAGGCATGATGCGCGTGATGCGCAGCTGCATGAACGCCTTGACGCCTTCCCGCACAATAGACGTCGCATCCATGCTGAGGCCGGAAACCGCCCCGGCTGCGTAGCGACCCAGAGTGGCCCAGGCGGGAGATGGGGGACGGCAGCAGCAGGCTTAGCGACTTCCGACGCGTACAGTGCTGCCCACGGGTGTGAGTTGAAGCCGAACAGCTGCCAGATGGCCTTCGCCCGCATGGCCGTCGCGTGCGAATCGAGGTCGGGCAGGCCAATGCCCCCCATGCCCCGGGGCAGGTGGGACACAGCAGCGCACGGGTAGAGGCATCCCGCGTTTGGAGTGACCTCCTCCGCACGCGCAGAGGCTGCAACGTAGCGGTTTGTGACCTGTTGCATGGCCTGAAGCAGGGCACGTACGGTCATGGTGAAACCCGCCTGGTAGACGAGCTTGGCCGCGATGCACTGCGTGGCGACGTGAGCACGGCCGATGAGCGTGGGCGCGACGCCTGCCCACCGCCTAGTGGCAGCAAGCATGGAACCCGCCATGGTGCCGTACGCGGCGGCAACGACGGCGTCCAGGTTATCAGGGGCGATAGGCACGCCGAGGTGGCGAGAGACCGCAGCTGCAATGTCACGGAGGGGTACCCAGTCGCAACGTGGCGCTCGCGGACACCTGCCTGAAACATGAGATCATCGGGGGTCGGACCGGCGAGCCGGGTGAAGAAGAACTTGTTGACCGACTCGCCCGGGTTGCCAGCGCTGCGGGAGAGGGCGAGCGCCGTCTGGAACCTCGCGATGTCGCTCTCGGGGCAGCGCGTGGCGAGCGTGACGTCATCCGCGAACGCCTGCGCCGGAGGGGCCTCCGACCCCTCACCGACCCCGTTTGGTCCTGGCAGCCTGAACGTGGTGAGTGTACCGCCAGCCTGCAGCGACGACAGGTAGGACATCACGGGCTGCAGAACGATGACCCACTCCATGCATGAGAGCGCCGAGCCCTGAAAGAGACCAGAGTCCATGGGGAAATCTGGCGTGAAGAAGCCGTTGACGCGCACCCTGACCTTGGCCCCTCCGAGGAGGATTCGACACCACCTAACCACCCCGTCGGGTCGGAAACCCATGCGGATCATGGCTTGGTCGAGCCAGCCCCTGTTCACCGTGTCGTACGCTTTAGTCAGGTCGCTGTGCACCAGCCAGCCCGGCAGGCCGAGGTCGCGGAAGCGGGCAGCCAGCGCGAGATGGTAGCGCACGTTGTGAGAGATGTCACGGCCATGGATGAACGCGCCCTGCCCGATGTCGATGAGGTAGTCAAGCGGGACTTGTAGGCGGTTGGCTATGATGCTCATCACAAGCTTCACGTCTGAATTGAGGAGCGTGATGGGCCGGTAGCCATCGAGCTCATCGCCCGGCTTGCCTGGCTTGGAGAGCAAGCAAACAACCCCACGGAGGAGCAGAGCAAACGGGGTAGGTGACGTGCGGCCAGCCTCTCCAAAGCCGGTGTTGAACACACGGAGGAGGAGGGGGGAGAGGGAACCGCGCCAGTGGCGGTAGACCTCGTACGGAATGCCGTCGCCGCCGGGGACCTTGCCCCTAGCCGCGTGGGAGAGCGCAACCTGCAGCTCTTCTGCCGTAAGCATGCCAGCAAGCGCGTCGTTGGCACAGTCGACGCCCTCGGCCAAGGCAGCGAAGGGCCCATCCAGCCTCCTTGGCAGGGTGGTCAGGAGGGTGTGCTGGGCTGCGGGGTCAATGCCCAGCTGCGGGCGGAACAGACCGATGGAAGACTCAGAAGAGAAGAAGTCGACAACGTACTTGGTCGCTTTCGGAGCGTCCGACACAAACGAGGCGGCATCGGGGCTGTCAGTAGGGGCACGGCCGGGTCGGTTGAGGGAGAGCATGGTGGTGACTGTGTGCATCTCGCGTGCCTGGTGGTGGAAGTAGTACGAGCTGGTTTCACCCTTGTTCTGGTCGAGGGTGGCAGCCACGTCCCATGCCAATGCGGAGAGCGCACGCCATGCCGCCGCAGCGTTGTCCTTCTGCGCGAGCCAAATGGTGGCAGCCGCACCGACGTCCCCCCCGGATGCTGCTGCAGCAAGCATGCCCTCTCGGGCGCTGCGCGCGCAGTGGTCGGCGGCACGCGCGGGCGCCTGGCGGTCGCGGCGGTGGCGCTTGTCAACACCAACAGCCATGTCTATGAATGCCGACTTCCAGGCATCGAAGGCGCCGATGAGCTCAGACGCCGGGCACACCATGAGTGGGGGGACCGTCTTAACGATAAAGGCGCTCACGGCTGCAGAGGGCTCCTTGGAGTTCAGCAAACGCAGGGGGAACGACAGGATGCCCCGGCCACGCGGCACGCCTGACGTCATGCAAGTCACCATGAGGGACACAGGCAGGTGGTCGGTGGAGACGGGCGCTGAGGGCAGAATGTCTGAGGTCGCACTGAGCGCAGTGGCGGCAGGAAGCGCAGCTGTGGTCAGAGCTGGTGAGAAGCACTCAGAGACAAGGAAGCGGTCCAGGCGTTTTCCCGATGATGTCGACGCCGACCAGTGAGTGAAGGCCATGGCGGCAGGGTTGAGGTCGCGCCAAATGTCGCACAGCTGTGCCGAGCCCATGACGGCCAGCAGCTCTGATGCACCGATGTGCACCCCTGGCACCGGGCAGGCGACGCGGTCATCGTGGTGCAGGGTGACGTTGAAATCGCCAGCCACAACAGTCGGGGTAGGGTCATTGACCGGGAAGTATCCAGCCAGGTTGGAAGAGAAGAAAACTCCCCGGTGGACAGGCTGTGCCGGGGCGTAGACTCCAATGAGGCGGAAAGGCGATCCATCGAGGAACGCGTCGACGCGGAGGATGCGCGCCGACGTGTCGAGGGGGGCATCATGCCTAGTGGGCTGAGTGAGGGGGCAGTCCGGACTGAGGACCATCACCACCCCGCCGGTGGAACCGGCACCCGGCGTGTGAAAGAACCGCGCGCCAGGCCAAAAGGCGCTCGCACCGGGCTGCCGCCGCAACAAATCTTGTGGATCTGCGGCGGTTTGCGTCTCAGTAAAGATGCCCACGTCCGCCTGCTGCTCGCGCAGCCAGGCCGTGACCTGCACCAGCTTAGCACCAGTGAGGCCTCGTACGTTGAGCATGATGACTGAGAGGCGGCGGCCGGTCGGCGCACCGGGCGTACTCATGGCGCCCTGCGCTGGGGACCAGCCCACATGCCGTGGGGGCCGCAGCGCGCTGAGAGAGAGTCGTCTTCGTCGTCGTCATAGGACCTGCGGCCTCGCTCCGGGTGGTGGCGGAAGGCGGGGCCACGGTCGTGCTCGCAGTAGTCGCCGTGAAACTGATCGTGGTAGAAGACGGGGTTTGAGTCGAACCACCTGTCGGGAGTGGCATGGCTAGAAACCCCTGACCCAAACTGGTACTGCGTGCGCGGGTCGACCGCTGGGGAGCGCGATGCCGGTTGGTCCGGGATCGGCTGCCCGAAGACGGTGGGCCGCGGTGGCAGCGACGTGGCGGCTGCCGATGCACCACGCCCGGCAGCACGTGCACCAGTGGGCGGGAAGCATGACCCCGTTTGGCAGCGTGGTCCCCGGCAGCGCGGCCGAGCCGCCCCCGATGGCGGCAGCCGCGACGGCGGGCACAGCCGCCCGAGAAGGGTGCCCTGGTGAGTAGTGGACCGCGGGGGTGAGCACAGAAGCTCGCACGAGCGGGTCGTCTTTTAGGATCACGAGCACCGGTGAGGTTGTGATGCCCGGCACGTAGAGCGCAGCCGGGAGGCGGCGCAGCCAAGGGTCCTACGCCGGCGGGGTTACCCACACCACGATTTTTCCACCGTCGGGCTGGTTGGTAGCCTTGTCACGACCGAGCCGCATGCGCAGCACGACGACGGCATCGGGGTCGCTGTTGAAGCGCACCACGTCAGCCGGCGCCGTGCCCATTAGTGGGGTCACTGGTGCGTAGCCAGCCATCGCAAGGAGGGCCGCCGCAAGCTCGTGAGTGGAGAGGGCAGCAGGCACATTCTGCACCAGGATCTGGATGGCATTGTTGGGGAGCGGGTGCTCAGCGCGCTTAACAGCCACCTGCCAGATGCCGTTACGCCACTCTACTGGGTACGCCCCACCGCTGGTCAGGTAACGGTAGAGGGAGCCATACGATGCGGTCAACTGGTTCAGCTGGAGCTCAATCACGATGAGCCCGCTCTTGCGGATGGTGCATGCAGGTGGGTGATCCTTCCCGACACCAAATCTGGTGGTCAGGTCGGTCATTAGTGCCGCGTGAAGGCTGTCCTGGTGCGGCCTGCCGGCTGTGTCCCCCACCATCAGGCAAAAGACCGACGTGCGCGCGTGGACGTTGTCAACCGTCCCACCACCGAGGCGTTGGCCATGGTCGACTACGCGGGCGACCAAAGAGTGGTCACCCGCCCACAGCGCGCTCCGAACGAGCATGCCGTAGGAGTCGACTACCATAGGGCTGACCTACCGGTCCCCCACACAACCGTCAAACTCCCGATCAAACTGCCTCTAAACCGCAACGGCCGGAAATCCCGCCGGGGCTCTGAGTCGCCGCCTTCGTCCCCTCCTTCTAAGTTCAAACCACCCGCACAGGCACCGACAACCCGGGCCGGGAGTCGTCGGGGCCGGGCGGCGGCAAGCCGGCTCCTATACGGGCAGGACAAACTTAGAAGAAAAGTAAGAAAACAGGGAAGGCGAGGCCGGGGGGGAAGTGCGGCCGGGAGGGGCTTTGGGCTGGTGGATCGGGAATTGGGGGCGTGGGGGGGTCAGCAGTCCGGCAGGTCAGGGACCTACCTAGGGGTCGGCGGCTCAGGGGGTCGGTGAGTAGGCAGGCCAGAGGAGGCCAGGAGGGGGTCAGAGCGGCACGGTTTGGGGTGGCAGCGGAGTGCGACCCCCGTCTGGACGGAGCCGCGTGAGCTGGCGCCGCTTCAGGGCAGAGAAAAGGGGTGCGAGTGCGCGTGGAAAGCGGTGGTACTAAGGGTGCTGGGGGGGCGGGTCCAGTGGCTGGAGTTGCCAGAGGGCTAAAAGGGAAGCGGGCAGAGATAAAAGAGGCCCCGGGGGAGGGGGGGGCTCAGGGCCCCTTGTGAGTCACTAGGGCGGCCACTGGGAGGGGCAAGAAAAAACTACGAGTCGGAAGGCTCCGGGAAAGACAGGGAGCAGCTAGAGGAGGCACCAGCAGCGCTAGACTCAAAGGATGGCGTGCATTCTAGTGGGCGTGCATGCGTGC
>VFSX01000524.1:0-12500 GCA_016618255.1 Chlamydomonas sp. UWO 241
CAGGACAGGGCAGGGCAGGCATACTTAGTTTTGGGAGTGCTTAGGTTGGATGCTGCCATCTACATGGGCGCAGCGGGGCACCCAATCAGGTGGCGCTCTTGCACTGCCACCGTGAGGTGGGACTCTGGTCGGGAGCAAGTGGGGGGACGAGCAAGGGAAGGTCAGGCATAATGAGAACGAGGTAGTTTGCCATCTACACAACACAACAACAACAAGGAGCTTTAAATGTAGTTTGCCATCTGCATGGACGCTGCACAACACCCATGCAGGTACTGGCTGCCAGCGTGAGGTGGGACTCTGAACGAAACAGGGGTGCGGCAGGGGGGGGATACAAGTCAGCCGGTACCAAGGAGCTGACCCCAAAGCAGGTGGCGCTCCTGTGCTGCCCGCGAGGTGGGACTCTGACCGAAACATATGCGAGCAGGGAACGACAGGAAGAATACGAGCCCAGCAACAGTGCGGCAGGGCGCCTTTTGCATGGACGCGGCGGAGCACGGCAGGTGGCGCTCTTGCGCTGCTACCGTGAGATGGGACTCTGATTGGGAGCAATGGCGTACATGGATACGGTGCACACACACCACACGTACGAAGGGTAAGAAATAAACCCACGGGCCGCTTCGCGCAGCAGCGCCATCAGCGTGTGTGTGACAACTCTCCATCTCAGATGGCCTGGATACGCTTTGACAAAAGCATACACACACGCATGGCTACGCATGGCTAGGGATGGCTACGCATGGCTACGCATGGCTACGATGCACAAACAACACACACGTACAAAGGGTGTACACAAAAACAACCTGCCGCTTCGCGCAGCAGCGCCATCAGCGTGTGTGTGTGAGTACTCTCCAACTTAGATGGCCGGGGACCATATGCGCCAAATACAACACTAGAGGCGTCCAATGGAGGGTGCATTGATCACCATAATCAAGAACTGCCTGCACTTAACAAGAAAAAGTCAACCACAAATCTAAACGGCAAACACCAAACCCAACCAACAACCCCCCAGCCGCGTCACGCAGCAGCGCCAGCAGCGTGTGTATGACATCTGATAGGCAGATGGCATTCATTTTTGAGTCATATACGAACGCGACAAACCGTATGCAAGGGTAGAACTTAGGATTCGCGAGTTTTGCCTTCTAACCAGTATGCGAAACGTGCACCCTCCACCCTCCAACCTGAACTGGACCCTGAAATCCTCAACCCTTAGATAGACCCACCAGTCGCGTCACGCAG
Organism: Chlamydomonas sp. UWO 241; assembly: GCA_016618255.1. Taxonomy (NCBI): domain Eukaryota; kingdom Viridiplantae; phylum Chlorophyta; class Chlorophyceae; order Chlamydomonadales; family Chlamydomonadaceae; genus Chlamydomonas; species Chlamydomonas priscui. The sequence continues at coordinate 1,234 of VFSX01000524.1, forward strand.
CAGCGCCAGCAGCGTGTGTGGGCAGTCTGCCGCGCATATAATATGGGATCACAAGCGCCAAATCCAAAACCACGGGCGTGAGGTTGGCTGCACAGCAACCACCACACATAATTTCCTGGGCAAGCTCAGAAAACAGACCTGTCGCGTCACGTAGCAGCACTAGAAGCGTGTGTCCGTACTTCAAAAGGCACATGGCAATATAGATAGGGTCCCCTAGAGTCATACATGAACGCGACAAACCGTACGCAAGGGAACCACTAAAACCGCATCATAAAAGTGAACTATCTATCCTGCACACTGAACCCCTGAACCCGCAACCCTTAGATAGACCCACCAGTCGCGTCACGCAGCAGCGCCAGCAGCGTGTGTGGGCAGTCTGCCGCGCATATAATATGGGATCACATGCGTCAAATCCAAAACCACGGGCGTGAGGTTGGCTGCACAGCAACCACCACACACAATTTCCTGGGCAAGCTCAGAAAAAAGACCTGTCGCGTCACGTAGCAGCACTAGAAGCGTGTGTCCGTACTTCAAAAGGCACATGGCAATATAGATAGGGTCCCCTAGAGTCATACATGAACGCGACAAACCGTACGCAAGGGAACCACTAAAACCGCATCATAAAAGTGAACTATCTATCCTGCACACTGAACCCCTGAACCCGCAACCCTGAGATGGACCCACCAGTCGCGTCACGCAGCAGCGCCAGCAGCGTGTGTGGGCAGTCTGCCGCGCATATAATATGGGATCACATGCGCCAAATCCAAAACCACGGGCGTGAGGTTGGCTGCACAGCAACCACCACACACAATTTCCTGGGCAAGCTCAGAAAACAGACCTGTCGCGTCACGTAGCAGCACCAGAAGCGTGTGTCCGTACTTCAAAAGGCACATGGCAACATAGATAGGGTCCCCTAGAGTCATACATGAACGCGACAACCGTACCACTAAAACCGCATCATAAAAGTGAACTATCTATCCTGCACACTGAACCCCTGAACTCGTAACCCTGAGAAGGACTCACCAGTCGCGTCACGCAGCAGCGCCAGCAGCGTGTGTGGGTAGTCTGCCGCACGCACACACTGCTCCTCCCACTCGCCACACCACGGCTGCCATGCGAGCAGGGCCTCTGCGTGTGTGTGTGTGTGTGTGTGTGTGTGTGTGTCATATGTAAGCCTTCAAGGCAGGCGTGCCAGTCGCATTCAGCCGCCACCTAACCCCAGCAAGCGGACTTGTTAACAAAAACAAACAAATCCTGGACCTGCATGCTAACCCACTGAGGCAGCCGACCAAGCGCCCCCACTCCATGGACACGCCATCCCTCTCCCACCCCCCAATCGCCACCTTCAGCACCTGAGCATGCACCCTCCCCGCTCAAGTTGCAATCATAACTCCTGAACCTTCAGCCCACCGAAGTGTGGAGGCAGCGGACCAAGCGCCCCCACTCAAAGGCCGCGGCCTCCTCCCCGCCAAAATCACCCCCCCCCTTTTCCTATCGACAGCACCTGAGCCTGTCAACACCCTCAACCCACCAAGGCAGGGAGTGCAAGCTGCCAAGCGCCCCCAATACATGGTCGCGACAATGCCCCCGCCCCCACCACCGCCGCTGTGCATATTTGGAGCCTGGGCCTGAACTGAAACCTTGACCCTCAACTTTTAACTGTAAACCCGCAACCCTCAACCCACCGAGGGAGGGTGGCAGACGGCCGAGTGCCCCCAATGCATGGCCGCGCTACCCCCCCCCCCCCCCTCCGCCACCGCTACCGCCGCTGTGCATCTTCAGAGTCTGGGCCTGAACTGAGCATGCACCCTCATCCATCAACTTGCAACCCTCAACCCTCAACCCACCGAGGGAGGGTGGCAGACGGCCAAGTGCCCCAAGTCGAAGGCCGTCCCCTCCCTCCCTCCCCCTCAACCAACGCCAACACCGATGTGCATATTCAGCACCTGAGACTGCACCCTCATCCCACAACTTTCAACAATCAACCTTCGGCCCTCAACCCACCGAAGGAGGGTGGCAGACGGCCGAGTGCCCCCAATGCATGATCAACCCTCACCCTTCGACTTTCGACCACAAATCACAAACCATCAACCCACCGAGGGAGGGTTGCAAGCGGACGTGTGCCCCCAAGCGATGGCTGCACCCCCCTCCTCCCCTCCACCGCCACCTCCACCACTGCTCTGCATATTCAGCACCTGAGACTGCACCCTCATCCCTCAACTTGCAACCCTCAACCCTCAACCCACCGAGGGAGGGTGGCAAGCGGCCGGGTGCCCAGAAGCGATGGCCGCGCCACTCCCCCCCGGCACCGCCACCACCGCTGTGCATATGCGGAGCCTGGGTCTGAGCTGAGCCTCAAACCCTCAACCCTCAACCCTCAACCCTCAACTTGCAACCCTCAACCCTCAACCCACCGAGGGAGGGTGGCAGACGGCCGAGTGCCCCCAAGCGATGGCCACCCCCCCCTCCTTCCCCCCCAAAAGTTCCACCAACGCTCAGGTGCATATTCAGCGCCTGAGACTGCACGCTGCACCCGCAATTCTCAACCAAAAAAAACTGATCCCTCAACCCACTGAGGGAGGGTGACAGACGGCCGAGTGCCCCAAATGCATGGTCGAGCCATCCCCCCGCCACCGCCGCCGCCGCTGTGCATATGCGGAGCATGGACCCAGCATGACCCCTCAACCCTCAACTTTCTGCAATAAATTCTCGACCCTCAACCCACCGAGGGAGGGTGGCAAGCAGCCGAGTGCCCTTGAGCTATAGATTCCCCTCCCCCTCCCTAAAAAAAAAACACCACTACCACTCAGGTTCATACTCAGCGCCTGAGCCCGCATCCTGCACCCGCAACTTTCAACCATAAACCCTCGAACCTCAACACACTGAGGGAGGGTGGCAGACGGCCAAGTGCCCCCAAGCGATGGCCGCCCCCCCCCCTCCTTCCCCCCAAAAGGTCCACCACCACCCAGGTGCATATTCAGCACCTGCGACTGCACCCTGCACCCTCAACTTGCAACCATTAACCCTCGGCCCTCAACCCACCGAAGGAGGGTGGCAGACGGCCGAGTGCCCTAAGTCGATGGCCGCGCCACCCCTCCTTCCCCCCAAAAGGTTCACCACCACCCAGGTGCAAATCAAGCATCAAGGCCTGCACTCTCATCCCCTTCACTTTCAACCATAAACACTCCAACCTCAACCCACCGAGGGCTGCAAACGACCGAGTGCCCCCAATGCATGGCCACGCCACTCCACCGCCACCGCCACCACCGCTGTGCATATTCAGCACCTGAGACCACATCCTCATCCCTGAACTTGCAACTGTAAAACCCCAACCCTCAAGCCACCAAGGGAGGGTGGCAAGCGGCAGAGTGCCCCCAAGCGATGGCCACGCCACCCTCCCTCCTCCCCCCCACCCCCCACCCCACCAGCGCTGTGCATATTCAGCACATGAGACTGCACCCTCACCCCTCAACTTGCAACCGTAAATCACAAACCCTCAACCCACCGAGGGAGGGTGGCAGACCGCCGAGTGCCCCCAGTCGAACGACGGCGCGCCCCCCCCCCCCCCCCCACCGGCCACCACCGCTGTGCATATTTCAACATCTAGACAGCACCCTCATCCCTCAATTTGCAACAGTGAATATGAATTCTCAACGCACCGAGGGAGGGTGGGCAGGCGGCGACGTGCCCCAATTGATGGCCGCGCCAAGCCCCCTCCGCCCACCGCCACTCACGTCCACCGTGCATCAGTCTGTGAGCCTGGGGTCTGAGCTGAAGCCCCATGGACCCCTCAACGCTCAGCCCTCAGCCCACAGCCCTCAGCTCAGCCCACACCCTCAGCCCCTCAGCCCTACAGCATCTTTCAGCCCTCAAGCCCCTCGTCCTTCAGCCCTCAGCTCCTCAACCCTCAACCCTCAACCCTCAACTTTCAACCATGAATCATAAGCCCTCGACCCACCGAGGGAGGGTGGCAGGCGGCCAAGTGCCCCCAATGCATGGCTACGCCGCCCCCCCCCCCCCCGCCACCGCCACCGCCACCGTGCATATTTGGCACCTGGGCCTGAGCTGAGCATGGACCCTCAACCCTCAGCCCTCAGCCCACAACCCTCAACCCTCAACCCGCAACCCACAACCCTCAACCTTCAACCCTCAACCCTCAACCCTCAACTTTCAACCATGAATCAAAAGCCCTCAACCCACCGAGGGAGGGTGGCAGACGGCCGAGTGCCCCCAAGCGATGGCCGCGCCCTCCTCCACCACTGCCGCTGTGCAGCTGAGGTGCCTGCACCTACGTGATTGTGTGTGTGTTTGTGTGTGTGTGTGTGTGTGTGTGTGCGTGTGTGCGTGCGTGTGTGTGTGTGTGTGCTGCAACTACGTGAATGTCTGTGTGGGGAGAGGGGGGTGGTTGACAAAGGCATTGGTGTTTGCTGACTTTTCTGTACATATGGGGTGCCTGTGAAACACACATTGAAACACACAGTGTGCAGAGCAGGAGGCCCAGCAGCAGCAGCAGCAGCAGCACGCTATACGAAGCAGCAGCACATAAGCAGCACATCAGCGGCACAGCAGCAGCAGCAGCCACAGCAGCATCAGCATCAGCATCAGCATCAGCATCAGCATCAGCATCAGCATCAGCATCAGCATCAGCATCAGTAGCCCTTGACTCACGCCCCGGGGTCCCCCCGGGGCGCGTACATGTACAACCTGTAAAACCTGGCCTGCTATGCCGCATGTGCCGCCGCCTGCCAGGGCAGACGGTGTCGACCCTCAACCCTTTTACGTCTGGCTGGAACTTTTAAACCACAACATCCCATACCGCAACACAGCACGCACCTGCTTCGCCTGCGCCGCCGCGCACAACGTCTACCAGACCAGATGTTCAGTTTTTTTTGGAATTAAGGTTTCAGGGTTGGGGGGTAGGGTTAAGGGTGACAGGGGGTTGACCTAAAAACCAACCTTCAACCCCGTTCAAAACCCCCCAAAACGTTCAAAACAAACTTTCAAAGTTTGGCTAAAGCGCTAAAATCACCCGGAAGCGATACTCCAAAAACATCAACCCTGAAATCACACACACCTGCTTCGCCTGCGCTGCCGCGCGCGCCGCCGCCTGCCGCTGTGCCACCCAATCCTCGTTGCTGACCGCCCCATCACCGCCAATGAGGAACCCGCCGTGTGCGCCGGCACCGCCCCCGCCTGACCCTCCTGCTCCTGATCCTGATGTGCTGGCGCCCGCCACCCACGAGTGCGCAGGCCCACCCTGCAGTGGGTGGGCGGGTGTGTGTGTGCGTGTGTGCGTGTGTGTGTCGTGAGTGTGTGTGTGTGTGTGTGCGTGTGTGTGTTTGTGTGCCCCCGCCTGAACCTCCTCTTCCTGATCCTCATGTGCTGGCACCAGTCACCCACGCGTGTGCAGGCCCGCCCTGCAGCGTGTGGGTGTGGGTGTGTGCTTGCGTGTTTGTGTGTGTCTGTGTGTGGGGGTGGGGTGGGGTGCATGTGCGTGTGTGTGTGTGTGTGCCATTGCTTGACCCTCCTCCTGCTCCTGCTCCGCTGGTGCCCGTCACACAGGCGTGTGCATGCCCACTCTGCAGCGTGTGTGTGGTGTGTGTGGGGGTGGGGGGTGGTGGGGGGGGGGAGGGGGGGGGGGTGGGGGGGTAAGAGTGTGTGTGTGTGTGTGTGTGTGTGTGTGTGTGCGTGTGTGTGTGCCATTGCCTGACCCTCCTCCTGCTCCTGCTCTGCTGGTGCCCGTCACACAGGCGTGTGCATGCCCGCTCTGCAGCGTGTGGCTGGTGTGTGTGTGTGTGTGTGTGTGTGTGTGCGCGCGCGTGTGTGTGTGTGCGTGTGCGGTGTGGGTGGTGTGGGTAAGAGTGGTGTGTGTGTGTGTGTGTGTGCGTGTGTGGGTGTGTGGGTGTGTGGGTGTGTGTGTGTGGGTGCGTGTGTGTGTGTGGGTGGGTGGGTAAGCGTGTGTGTGTGTGTGTGTGTGTGTGTGTGTGTGTGTCACTGCCTATTCCTGATCCTGCTCTGCTGGCGCCAGTCAGGCCCTCCTGCAGTGGGTGGGTGGTTGGTGGGTGGGTGGGTGGGTGGGTGGGCGGGCGGGCGGGTGGGTGGGCGGGCGGGTGGGTGGGGGGTGGGTGGGTGTGGGTATGTGTGTGTGTGTGTGCGTGTGTGTGTGTGTGGGGGGGGGGGGGCGGTTGCCTGACCCTCCTCCAGCTCCTGCTCTGCTGGTGCCTGTCACACAGGCGTGTGCATGCCCACTCTGCAGCGTTTGGGTGGTGTGTGTGTGTGTGTGTGTGTGTGTGTGTCTGTGTGTGCGTGTGTGTGTGGGTGGGTGTGCCACCGGCTCTTCCTGATCCTGCTCTGCTGGCGCCAGTCACCCACGCGTGTGCAGGCCCTCCCTGCAGTGGGTGGGTGGGTGGGGGTGGGTGGTGGGTGGGTGGGTGGGGTGGGTGGGTGGTGGGTGGGTATGTGCCCACGTCTGACCATCCTCCTGGACCTGCTCGTGCTTTGCCTGTGCCTGTCCCCCACGCATGTGCAGGCCCACCCTGCCAAGCGTGTGTGTGTGGGTGTTGGCGTGTGTGTGTGTGTGTGTCCCTGCTTGGCTCATCCTGCTGCTGATCCTGCTTTGCTGGCGCCCGTCACGCGTGCGCAGGCCCACTCTGCAGCGTCTTGATGTGTGGGTGGGTGGCTGTGTGTGTGTGTGTGTGTGTGCGCGCGCGTGTGTGTGTGTGTGTAAGTGTGAGTGTGTGTGTGTGTGTTTGCGTGTGTGTGTGTGGGGTGAGAAACTGTGTGTGTTTGTGAGTGTCTGAGAGAGGGATACTGAGAGATAAGAGTGGGAGAGAGATAAAGAGGGATAAAACACGCACACACGCACACACGCACACACAAACCTGCGACACAAGCGGCATTGGAACGGGCAGCAACGCAGCGTCCCGCCCCCCAGGTGCGGCACCCGCGACGTGGGCCGCGTGGCTGGTGAGCTGCGACCAACTGCCGCTGTCACACACACACACACACAAACACCCACACCCACACTCACACACACACACACACACACGCAAACACACATGTGACGCCAGCGGCATAGGAACGGGCGGCAACGCAGCGTCCCGCCCCCCAGGGGCTGCACCCGCAAGGTGAGCTGCCGCAGCGAGGAGTGCAGCCGCGACGCGTGGGGAGGCGATGGGGTGGTGGCTGGAGGCTAGAGAACGGTAGTAGGCTGGGGCGCATCTGTGTGGGGGGGGGGGGGCGTGTGTGTGTTTGAGTGAGTGTGTGTGTGTGTGGACTCCCTGGTCGGCCCACTCCCTGGGCGCGAGTCGCGGCGGTCGGCCCATGTGAGTCGCCGTCGCCCATCCCCCCTCATCGCCCCGCCCCCCCCCGTCGACTGCCGCCTATGTACTGCGGCCCACCCTGGACTATCCACCATCGTCATCGCCCGAAAGGGGCAGCCTCAGCGAGCCGAGCAACCTCTTCCACAGTCCCAATCCTTATCCTGTCGCAGAGCAAGTCCCATGCCCTCGCCAGCGCCGAACAGCTCCTCGGCAAACTGTCGACCGCATCATGGACCGCCCCGCCACCGCCTGACGCCGAGCAGATACTTGGCCGCAACCCACTGCGGCGCCACGACACCAGGCACCACAGAGAACCTCACATTGCCACGATCCCCCCCTTCAGCACCCTTCACTCCCCCTGACACGCTCCAAACTACACAGTCCAACTCTTCCCACCGTCACCCACCCACAGTCGACCACCCACCCACGCTTTCACCCTCACATGGAGCTCGCTGTCCCATGTGCGCGCCATGCAGGCCCATGCACCCCCGCCCCATGCACCTCCCCAGCCCCCCCGCGCACGCTGACCCCATGCTGGCAATCCAGGCTGGCACTCCCTCCTCACACACACACACCCAGCCTCACCCCCATCCGTGAGCGCACACGCGCACGCGCACTCCCCCCTTGCCTCCCACGCCTCCTCCGATCCCTCCCACGCCTCCTTTAATCCCCCCACGCCCCCCCTGATCCCTCCCACGCCTCCCCTGATCCTTCCCACGTCTCCTCCGATACCCCTGATGCCTCACCTGACCCCCCCGATGCCTCATCTGACCCCTCCCACGCCCCTTCCAACCCCCCCTTTCCCGTCTACCGAGCCCCTATCCCAGGCCCGCCTGCGTCCGTCGCGCATGGAGTTCATCGGTCCAAGGCGCTGATCCGACGTCCTCATGGCCTGCCCAACGAAAACTCAGTCTAGTAGGCCGCGGCCGAACGGATCTAGTAGTTGCGGCAACGTATACATTGCACGACGGACAGCCCCGACTATCGCCCATGGAATTAATCGGCCCATGGGGAGATGATACGCTGCGATTGAAGTTGAAGTTGGTTGGCCAGAGTGGCAACCCTAGTTGAAGTTGGTTGGCCAGAGTGGCAGCCCCCCCTGACCCCCCAAACCAAGGATACTGTCCACTCGATTCAGGCGCTGGTCGGTCACCCGCTATTCGAAAGACATCCCAGTGCACGGGTCAGGGGTGTATTGCTGTTAGTAGTACAGGCATTGCCGGTGCATGCGGACGGCCTCATGTAAAGCTTGGTTGGTTGGTTGGTTGGTTGTGTGTGTGTGTGGTTGGTTGCTTGTATATGTAGAGTGGTTTACTGCCGCCACACATGGGGATGCGATGGGGCGCTAGCTGGAGGCTAGGCTAGTAGGCTGAGACACACATGTGTGTGTGTGTGTGCGTGCATGTGTGTTTGTATGTCACGGTTGTATTGTTGCCGCCACGCATGGCGAGGCGATGGGGCAATGGTTGGAGGAAAGAGAGCGGTAGTAGGCGGGAGCACATCTGTGTGGTGGTGGTGGGGTGCATGTGTGTGTATATGTGTATTTGCTTGTGCTTGTATGTGTGTGTGTGTGTGTGCGTGTGTGTGTGGGGGGCGATGGGGCGGTGGCTGGAGGCTAGAGAGCGGTAGTAGGCGGGGGCACACCTGCAGGGGTGTTGGTGGGCGTGCGTGTGTGTTAGTGTGGGTGGGTGGGTGGGTGGTTGGTTGGTTGCTTGTATATGCAGGGTGGATTGCTGCCCCCACGCATGGGGATGCGATGAGGCGCTGGCTGGAAGCTAGCGGTAATAGGCGGGGGCACACCTGTGTGGGGGGAGTGCGTGTGTGTGTGTGCGTGTGCGCGTGGTTGGTTGGTTGCGTGTATAGCTAGGGGGGATTGCTGCCACCACGCATGGGGATGCGATGGGGCACGGGCTGAAGGCTAGGGGGCGCACCTGTGTGTGTGTGTGTTGTTGTGTGTGTGTGTGCGTGTGTGTGTGTGTGTGTGTGTGTGTGTGCGTGTGTGTGTGTGTGTGCGTGAGTGTGTGTGTGTGTGTATGTGGTTGCTTGCATATCAATGGTAGATTGATGCCACCACGCGTGGCGAGGCGACGGGGCGGTGGCTGGAGGTTAGTGAGCGGTAGTAGGCGGGGGCGCACGTGTGTGTGTACGCGTGTGCGTGTGTGTGTGTGTGGGTGGTGGTGGTGGTGGGGGGGTCGGGGGTGGGTGGGGGGGCTGTGTGCATGCATGCATGTCAGAGTGTGTGTGAGGAGGGAAACCCCGCCACAGACACACACACCACACACACACTCACATGAACTTCTTGATGTTGTCGAGCGACATCACACACCCCGCCTCCAGATCTGCTGTATTACGGATATGGGGGTTCATGGTTTAAACCTTGATACCGTTTGTTGTTCGGGGGGGGGGGGGGGCACATATCTCCCCAACTCACACACCTGAATGCCTCAATGTTGTCGAGCGCCACCTCGCACCCAGCCTCCAGATCTGACCCATTACGGATTTGGGGGTTCGTGTTTTAAAACTGAATACAGTTTTTGGGGGGTTCACCTATCTCCCCAAACTCGCACACCTGAACGCCTCAATGTTGTCGAGTGCCACCTCGCACCCAGCCTCCAGCTCTGCTTCACGGGCGGAGTCATTGTCGCTGGCAGGCGCGCCGCGCGCGAGGTGCTGCGAGATGGTGAAGGGTTTAGGGTTTAGGGGACGGGGGTCCATGGGTTTACAGCCGAGGGTTCAGGGCTCATGTGAGATTCACGGGCGGAGACATCGTCGCTGGCAGGCGCGCTGCGCAACAGGTGCTGCGAGATGGTGTAGAGTTTAGGGTTTAGGGGACGGGGGTTTCTGGTTTAGAGTTTACGGCCAAGGGTTCAGGGCTTAGCTGGTCTTTAAGGGCGGTGCTGGCGTCGTTGCTGTTTGGCGCGCCATGCAAGACGTGATGCGGTGTGATGTGGGGGCTGGGTTTAGGGGTTTTGGGTTTCAGGGTTTGGGGTTCAGGGTTCAGGGTCAAGAGCCCAGCTCTGCTGTGTAGGCTGTGTCGTTGTTGCAGGCAGGCGCGCTGCGCGTAAGGTGCTGCGATGTGATTCAAGGTGTATATGTTATGGGTAAAGGGTTTCAGGGTTTGGGGGTTAGGGGTCAGGGCTAAGGGCTCAGCTCTGCTATGTGGGCGGAGTCGTTGTCGCTGGCAGGCGCGCCGGCAACCTGCTGACGGACTTTTTTTGTATGAATCCTGGCGGTTCCCCTAGTGCCTCCCCGAGACCTATACTAACCCCTCCGATTCTTGAACTGACCTTTGACCCGGATGCTGATGCGTGTCGGTCGCGCAGCCGCCACGGCTCCAGCAGGCATCTCAGCTGCAGCCTAAACCCTTGACCCTATCCCCTCGACCCTTCAAACCTCAATCTGTATGCCTCCCATCAGACTGCCGTCAGCAGACCTTATCACTGAAACCCTGAAAGCCTGCGACTTACACACGAAAAAAACCGTAACCTTTAAAAAAACATGAAACCTTGAACCGGCTTTTGACCCGGCGGCTGATGCGTGGCGGTCGTGCAGCCGTCACAGCTCCAGCAGACACCCTTTAACACCCAAAAACCTTGACTCAACCCCCTTGACCCTGAATCCTCACCCCTAGTGCTTCCCTGGAGAGATCAACTCCAAACCCAGAAACCCCCAAAACACCTTCGACCCGGATGCTGATGCGTGTCGGTCGCGGAGTCTCCACGGCTCCAGCAGACACCCTAGCACGCTTGCGTCCGTGCGGCACACGGCTGACAGCACAGCAGACACGCCAGCCTGTGTGTGTGTGTGTGTGTGTATTTGTGTATGTGTGTGTGTGTGTGTGTGTGTGTGTGCTTGCGTGCGTGCGTAAGTGTGTGTGTGTGTGTGCGTTTTTTTTGTTTGTGTGTGTGTGTGTGGAGCAGGCACCCTAGCACGCGTGCGTCCGTG
>VFSX01000524.1:15000-20000 GCA_016618255.1 Chlamydomonas sp. UWO 241
AACCTGATGGTGCAGGAAGGTGAGCAGCTGCAGCGCATCTCTGTCCAAAGGTGTCGCCGCTCGCATCAGAGCAGACGCACACACACCCCCCCACACACACACGCACACACACACACCTGGTGGTGCAGGAAGGTGAGCAGCTGCAGCGCCTCCCTGTCCAAAGGTGTCGCCGCTCGCATCAGATCCCCCAGCAGCGCACGGCACGTGTGTAGCACCTCCATAGCAAGATCTGGGCGGAAACTGGGGGTCGCAGCTGCAGTAGGAGGGGCAGGGGGCAGGATCTGCCATTTGGATATGATTGGATCTCGATTGAGCAGCTGGGAGTCCCTCTCATCAGAGCAGCGGCACGTGTGGAGCGCCTCTAGTGCAAGATCCAGGTGGACGCTGGGGGTCGCGGCTTGCAGGGCAGGTGGCAGGAGATGTTGTTTGAATATGGCTTGAATTCGAAAACAGTTTGGGACGCGCGTCACTGCATACACGCCCCCAGCAGCGCACGGCACGTGTGGAGCCCCTCCATGGCGAGATCTGGGCGGAAGCTGGGGGTCGCGGCTGCAGGGGGGGCAGGTGGCAGGGTGTCCAGATGATTTGAATTCCTTTCAAAATTTGAAATTATATGACTTTGATCAGAAACCCCAGCAGCGCCCGGCACGTGTGCAGTACCTCCATGGCGAGATCTGGGCGGAAGCTGGGGGTCGCGGCTGCGAGGGACAGGTGGCAAGGGATGTCGTTTTATTCTGGTTTGGATTCGAATTTGAACAGTTTGGGACGCGCATCCTGCATCCACGGCACGGCACGTATGAAGCACCTCAATGGCAAAATCTGGGCGGAAGCTGGGGAACGCAGCTGCAGGGGGGCGGATGTCATGGGATGTGGTTTGAACCTGGTTTGCATTCGAACTCAAACAGTTGAGGACGCGCGACGCTGCATCCAAGTCCCCAGCAGTACCCGGCAGGTGTGGAGCACCTCCATGGCGAGATCTGGGCGGAAGCTGGGGAGCACAGCTGCCGAGGGGCAGGGAGGGGGGGATGTGGTTTGAATCTGGGTTGAATTCGAATTTGAACACATTGGGACGCGTGTTTGGGGCTCGATTAACGGAGGCGCGTTCACGTCGCCGAGCCCTGGACCCAGCAATGCGGCGCTGCTGGTGACGAGGATCTCCGTGCCGCTGACGAGCGGGGTAAAATACGACTGGCCCGGCTCCTGCTAGACTGCCCCTCGGTGGAATACTTCAGGAGCGGCTTGCCCGGCGCTGCCATGGCTTGGCGAGTAGCCGCGGCGCTGCCGCGACCCGTGCTGGGAGACGGCCCTTATCCTCCCCCCATGCAGGACGCCATGCGGCACCGATCTCGACGAGTTGATCGACGAGCGGAGGAGCTGGCGCCCGTCAATGCATCAAGATGGCTGCCCGTGGAGGCGGGCTACCATCACGGCTTCAGCGGTGGCGACCGCCGAGGCAACACAGAGTAAATCAGCTTCACCAATTGCAGCGTTCGTCACCGCGCTCATCCTCGGGGTCGCTCTTCTGCCGGTGACTGGCGTTGGAAGGTCTTCAGGCAGCCTCCATGACAACTCTGTCGCGCATGCACCCCTGGAGGGTGGGACCTGGCCATGCATGAGGCATGGGGCGCGGGCTGAGCCCCATGCAAACGAGAGCTGGACAGCCATGCACTGCCAGGCGGGACCGTTCCAGTCAGCGCCAGTCGGCTCTGCCGGCTTGACTGGCCACAAGGCCACTACTTTGACCCTGAGGAAGGTCCTCTCCTATATGCTCCTTGCCAGACATGTCTCTCAGAGACCGCTGTTTGGGTAGTCTAGCCTGCGGGAGCGGTAGTCTATCGGCCGGGAGCCGGCGGTACTCTAGTTCTTAAGTGTGCTGGAGTATCGGCGGGTGTCTCTAGTAGAAGAGTAGCCTGCTTAGCTGGAAACCCCGTGTTACTGTTACTGGGACGCGCGTCGCTTCATCAGAGCCCCAGCAGTGCGCGGCACGTGTGGAGCACCTCCAGTGCGAGATCTGGGGGGAAGCTGGGGAACGCAGCTGCAGGCAGACGTCGTGTTTTGAATGGTTTGAATTGAAATCGAACAGTTCATACGTCTGCCACTTCCATTAAAGCGCCCAGCAGTGCCCGTCAAAATAATTTGAGAAAATAAACAGAAGAACACGCGGAAACACAGCACGAGCGCACCCGTTGCGAACGCCGACGCGCACCCATCCACAAACGTGCCCATGCAGGCACCTCCACGAGCACCCTCCCCGCCTCTGGGTGGGAAACAGCTCCGAGGCCCGCTCCCTGCTCTCCCCTCAAGAGAAAACATGAGCAAATGAAAAGAAGAACAAGCGGAAAATTAGGCGAAAATGCACCGGCAGCGAATGCGGACGCGCACCCATCCACCAGCGCCGATGCAGGCACCCCCAGGGCCACCATCCAAGTAGGCCCCAAGTGGGGATGGGAAGCTCCAAGGCCAACTCCCACTCGGAAAAAAAGAAAAAAATCACCTGTCACCACCGCGGATGCGCACCCGTTTACAAGCACGCACGCGGGCACCCCGAGCACACTCCACGCCTCAAAAGTTAAACAGAGCTCTGATGCCATTTCCCCTTTGCTCAAAATATGAGCAATAAAAATGAGAACAGGCGAAAAATAGGCGAAAACGCACCGGTCGCAAACGCGGACGCGCATCCATCCACCAGTGCCCCAGCAGGCACCCCGAGCGCCCTCCACGCCTCGGGGTGAGCCAGAGCTCCGAGGCACGTGCGGGCGCACGTGAGCGCGCAGCGCTGGATCGACGCGGCCTCGCGGCTGAGGGTGCCACTGGGGTGGTGGGGGGGGGCATGTGACTTTGTGAGGGGGCGTGTGTGTGTGCGGTAGTTTGGAATGAGTTTGGAGTGCTGGTTTCAAGTGTGTTGGGCGCAAGAGCGCACTGCGTTGGATTGATGCGACTCGCGGCCCAGGGCCCACTGCGCTTGTTGAGTAGGGGGGGGGGGGGCGTCTTCGAAAGCGTGACACAAAGGGGCAGAGTAGGAGGGGGGGGGCAGTTTGGAGTTGTTTTTTAGTGACTCGCGCCTTGGGTAGTTCTCGATTGCATGTTTTGGGGAGTCTTGATGGGGAAGGTCTGGATTGCGACCAACATACTCGAACACGCTTGCCAGATATAGATGGATCCGCTGTAAACCCACCCTTGCATGGCGCCAGAATGGGAGTAGCCGGCACTGCTGCCAGCAGACGCCCTAGCAGCAACGCCGAAGCCTCCGCCTCTGTCCCCGCCGCCGCTTCCGCTGCCTGGGGTGCGGCGGGGTGGGGCAGGGGGTGGCGTGTGGGGGTGTGGTGATATGGGGTGGGGTGGGGGTGGGGGGATCATGGTCTCTCCCCGCCGCCCTCATAACCGCTGCCTCCACTGCCTAAGGTGGCAGGGGGGGTATGTTGGGGTTTGTGTCGTATGGAGGGTGTGTGTGCTGTGTGTGTGTGTGTCTCGGGGGGGGGGGGGGGCATCCTCTCCCTGCCTCCTCTCAAAGCCGCCGCCCAGTGTTTGGGGTGGGGAGGGTGAAAACACACACGACACACACACACCACACACAACAAACACACACACACACCCACACACACCACACACACACACACACATACACAACACGCCACACACACGGCACACACACACCACACACGCACACACGCACACACGCACACACGCACACACGCACACACGCACACACGCACACACGCACACACGCACACACACCAGGCAGAAGCCCCAGACGCAGAGAAGACGACAGGAAGGTAGGCGGGAAGCATACGTACACACACACACACACACACACACACACACCAGGCAGCAGCCCAGAGGCAGAGAAGACAGCAGGAAGGTAGGCGGTCAGAGTGGACGCACACCCAGAGAGCGCCGGTGCGTCGAGCAGGAGGGTGACAGCTCGCAGGCCACCCCACATTGCATCCCTGCACGCGGTGTGCGTGTGCGTGTGCGTGTGCGTGTGCGTGTGCGTGTGCGTGTGCGTGTGCGTGTGCGTGTGCGTGTGCGTGTGCGTGTGCGTGTGCGTGTGCGTGTGCGTGTGCGTGTGCGTGTGCGTGTGCGTTTGCGTGTGCGTGTGCGTGTGCGTGTGCGTGTGCGTGCGTGCGTGCGTGCGTGCGTGCGTGCGTAGCGTGCGTGCGTGCGTGCGTGCGTGCGTGCGTGCGTGCGTGCGTGCGTGCGTGCGTGCGTGCGTGCGTGCGTGCGTGCGTGCGTGTGTGTGTGTGTGTGTGTATGTTTCACCCTGGCACTTGTCCCCCGCGGTGCGTTTATGAACCCCGACTGTGTGTGTGTGCGCCCCACCACCATGCACCACAGAGAACCTCACATCGCCATGCCCCCCCCTTCCGCACCCTTCACTCCCACTGACACGCTCCAAACTACACAGTCCACCTATCCCCCACCTTCACCACCCCACAGTCGACTACCCGCCCACGCTCCACCCCCACATGGAGCTTGCCGTCCAGTGTGCGCGCCATGCAGGCCCAGCACCCCCGCCCCATGCGCCTCCCGCCCATGCGCCCTCACGCGCGCCGACCCCATGCTGGCCCTCCCTCCCCCCCCCCTCCCCCCAGCCTTTCCTCCCTTGCCCCTGCCTCCACCCCCTGCCTACCTACATCATCGCCCCATGGACTTCACAGGCCCATGGAGATGATCCGCCTCACCACCCCCACGCCCCAGCCTCTCCTCCCTCGCCCCTGCCTCCGCCCCCTGCCTACCTACATCATCGCCCCATGGAGTTCAGAGGCCCATGGAGATGATCCACCGCCCCATCCTGCGCCCCTGCCTACGTTCATCATCGCCCCCATCGAGTTCGTTGGCTCATGGAGATGATCCGCCGCCGCCCCCTATCCCAGGCCCGCCTACGCTCGCCCGTCGCCCCATCGAGGAGCTGATCCGACGTCCTCTAGGCCTGCCTACCCCCAACTATCGCCCCATGGAATTAATCAGCCCATGGGGGGATGATACGCCGCGATTGAGGT
>VFSX01000524.1:25000-57500 GCA_016618255.1 Chlamydomonas sp. UWO 241
CAGACACAGACACAGACACAGACACAGACACAGACACAGACACAGACACAGACACAGACACAGACACAGACACAGACACAGACACAGACACAGACACAGACACAGACACAGACACAGACACAGACACAGACACAGACACAGACACAGACACAGACACAGACACAGACACAGACACAGACACAGACACAGACACAGACACAGACACAGACACAGACACAGACACAGACACAGACACAGACACAGACACAGACACAGACACAGACACAGACACAGACACACACCTGACGCGCGCAGTGTGCACGCCGCGCGTGCGACGCCCCCAGCAACCACAGCATCTTCAAGCAGTCCAGGAAAGCTAAGGCCCTCGTAGAGCGCACACAGCAGCTGGGTGGGGGGCGTCTGCGTGTGTGTGCATGGGGGGGGGGCATGTTGTGTGAGTGTACATGTGAGTGTCAGGGGGGGGGAAGGCAGGGCAGCTTTGGGGCAAATGTACACACACACACACACACACATGCATACACATGCATGCATGCATGCACACACACACACACACACACACACACACACACACACACCTGGTCTGCGTCTAACCCTGTCACCAGCGCCAGTCCTGCCTCAACACGCTGAGCATCCAGGCCAGCCATGACAGTCAGCAGGGTGTCTGGGGATGCGTAGAGATCCGGCACCTGAGCATATACGGGGGAGGGGGGGGGTCATGTGTGTGTGTGTGTGAGAGAGGGAGACAGAGAGAGTGCATGCCATAAACAGTGACTGAAAAGTGTGCAATCCAGGCCAGCCATGACGGTCAGAAGGTTGTCTGGAGAGGCGTAGAGATCAAGCACCTGTGCGTGTGCGGATGCGGGGGGGGGGGGGGGGGAGGAGGGCGAGAGGGCGAGAGTTTGTGTGGGGGGGAGCGAGGTAGAGACACAGAGAGAGAGGGAGAGAAAGAGGGAGAACGAGAGCGGGAGGGGGGAAAAGGCAGAGGGAGAGATCAAAAGAGAGAAAGACAGAGGGCGGGAGGGAAGGACGGAGGGAGGGGGAGAGACAGCGATTCAAACGAGATGCAATCATGCACACACGCATACACACACACACACACACACACACACGCACAAAACACACACACACACACACACACACATACACATGCACACACACACATATACACTCACGTGTTCCGTCAACCTGTGGTACTCATTCAAACACAGCACGAATGGCATGACGGATGGCATAGCACACATGGCTGAAAGTCTCTCTCCCTTTCTTCCTCTCTTTATTTCTCTGTCTCCCTCTCTCAAACACACGTACACACACACACACACACACTCCCTCACACACTCATACGCACACACACGCAAACACACACACACCTGGTCCTGGAACCTGTGGTACTCATTGATGCAGGAGAAGCAGCAGCGCAGCTGGCTGTCCATGTGGCCCCACACCTGCGCGTGTTTGTGTGTGTGTGTGTGTGTGTGTGTATGTGTGTGTGTGATGCAAGAGAAGCAGCAGCACAGTTTGCTGTCCATGTGGCCCCACACCTGCGGGGAGGGGGGGGGGGCGTGTGCGTGTGTGTGCGTGAGTGCCTGCCTGTGTGGGTGCGCGTGTGTGTCAGAGAGAGAGAGAGGGAAATACAGCAGCACACACACCTGTGACACTGTCTCATTTCCTAGAATGATGTAAGCCAGTGCACACACACACACACACACACACACACACACACACACACACAAAAAAACACTCACCCACACACACACCCATCACACATACACACACCTGCGCCACCATCACCTTTCCTGGTTCGTGGTACGCCAGTGGACACATACACACACGCACACACACGCACACGTACAAACATACGCACACACAGACACACACAGAGAGAGAGAGAGAGAGAGAGAGAGAGAGAAATACGTTACAGTTCCCACCGCTCGGGCACACACACACACACACACACGCGCACACACACGCACAAAACCCACCACACACACACACATCACACACAAACACACACATGCGCCACTGTTGCATTTCCTGGTTTGTGGTATGCCAGCACACACGTGCATACGCGCACGCAAACACACATACACAAACTCACACACACACACACACACACGTGCACCCACTCACCCACTCACACTCACACACACACACACACAAACCCCCCCCCACACACACACACCCATCACACACACACACACCTGTGCAACTGTCGCATTTCCTGGTTCGTGGTACGCCAGCAGCTCAGCAATCCCTTCCGCCACACCCGTGTGTTCACACCACCAGTGGGGGCGCACAGTTGATGTAGCTGAAGCAGTGGATAGGAACGCCCACGCGTCCGAAAACCACTGTGTTTGGGTGGGGTCGATCGAACAGTCCGTTTGTTATGGGGGGGGTGTTTGGTGGTTTGCGTGGGTGGGGGAGTTGGGGGTTGGGGGGCTGTGGCAAGCCTGACGCAGCAGAGCCCAGCAGAGCGCAGCAGAGCATATGAAACACTGTGTGGGTGTGGGTGTGTGGTCCGTCGGTTGTGGGGTGTGTTTATGGTCGTGTGTGTGTGAGGGGAGGAGCAGTTGCAGCTGTGGTTGCAGCTGTGGCGGTTGCAGGTGTGGAATTCCGACAGGGCGCAGCCTGCGTGTTGAGTGGGGGATGCGTGGCGTGTCCGATTTCCGCCGGACGCCTGTGCTGGCACGAGTGTGAGCGTGAGTGAGTGTCATTGTTTTTGTGTGTGCGTGTTTGTATGTGTGTGCGCTTGAGTGTGTGTGAGGGGGGGGGGGGAGAGAGATTGAGTGAGTGTGAGACTGCATCGCCCATGCGTGCATGCCATGCATGCTGTGCCATGCAGACGCTCGAACCTGCGTCTTGTCCACCACCACGCGCTGCTCCTCCTCTCCGGCCTCGCACTGCCTCGCCGCCAGTTCCTGCCATCGCTGCGACAACGCGGCCTCGACCGACTGCATGCTGCCCGCGGCAGTATCGTCATCCGTCATGCAGCCTTCTCTGGCTCCCTGGAGGAAGGCTGGCTACATCGCATAGCGCGATTAGCGCAGCAGTATGCCCAGGGGGCGCGGCGTGCTCGAGGTACGTGGGGGGACGAGCGGTGTGCTCCACACACACCCCACACTTTTTGTGCATGGTTATGGTGTGGAACGTAAATTTGAATTTCAAGTTTTTTACATCCATTTACATGCAGATATGGAGAACTTTTTAGCTGTATTCTAGTTCAGCTGCTGATGGTGTAACTGATGGATGATGGTGGCGATAGCTGGTACGTGTGACATTAGGGTCAAGCGCGGGCAGTGCGCGTAGGCAGGCAATGGGGTGGTAGCATGCGACCACTCCCCAATAACGCGACCAATAAACCTAAAACCCTTAACAGAGCGTATGAATATATTATTGTGGGGTTGGTCGAATTTGTAGGGTTGTCATTTTGTGATGTCCTTGCGTGTTGCCCTAGCCGCTCATCTCTTGATGTACAGCTGCTAGGGCAGCTGTACATAAGAGTTGGAGAAACCCTGGGGGGTACTCGCTTGGTGAGGATTGATGAGTGGATGGGTGGATAGTCAAGAGCAGGCGGGGTACTCGGAGTAGGCAACTCGGGATCGGAAGACGCGGGGGCGGATGGATGTTGGGCTGTAGGCTGATTGGGATGGATGATGAGGGCGAGCGGCAGCCGAGAAGGCTGCTCGAGACAAGTGACGCAGGGAATTTTTGGCTGTATGGGTTACATGTCAAAACTGCGGCCCGAGGGCGCCTCTCATGGCACTGAGCCCGCATTGTTACAGGCACCCAGCTGCTAGAGTGCGCCCGCTATTAACTAAGAGCGGAAGAACCACCAGGGGGACCACTCACTAGCTGAGGGGTGGAGTAGGATGAGGGGCGGTGGGGTGTCAAGTCCAGGCAGGGCACTCGGAGTAGGCGCCTGGTGCGCAGAGGACAAGAGCCAGAGGCGGTCGGGCTGAAGGCTGCTCGGGTCGGAGGACGAGTTCAAGCGGCAACCGGGAAAATGCTGCTTGAGACAAGTGAGGGCTAGTGGGGGGATTGCATGGCATTTGGTTGTATCTTCGGGTTACATGGGTCGTCCGCTGAGGCCCTAGGGCGCCTAGTGTAGTACTGAGTAGCCCCGCGCTACCATGGGCTACGTGAAGGTGTGGACCGCGTCAAACAAGGTTGGAATGTGTGGAATCGGCTTTGGTATAAACACCGCCATCCCTTGTAAAACATGATAGCGGGGGGGAAAATAGCTGGGGGCTACCCTTTGTGGGCCTGCCATCCCCCGCGGGGTGCTATGCTTTTGAAACGGTATGTCCGCGCGCGTTGGCGAGTCGCGGTGGGGGGGCACGGCGTCTTACAGTTACAGTTACATGGCATTCCAGCTAAGACAACACTAGTCCTAGTGCCACCGCCCTGTGAAGGACGATAGCCACCAGCCGGTTACCTGCCGTCTAGACTACCGCTCCCGCCGCTAGGTTTAGACCCAAAACAAGTCCCTGGGGGACATGTCTGGCAAGGAGCGTATAGGAAAGGACCGTCCTCCTTCTGGCCTTTGAGGCCAACCACGCCGGCTGTGCCGACTGGCGGCGCTGAAGCAGAAAAGTCCCCGCCTGGCATGGTGCATGGTTGTCCAACTCCATGCATGGGCGTCTTAGGTGGAAAATAAGTTTTGGGCACTCTGGGCCCTATTGCTGCAGTGTGTTCGGGTGTGTGGATGGCTACCACATTGCAAGGACAGTGCGACAGGGGCCACTCCTGGCACAACTCCAACACAGAGCCAGCACGGCAGCAGCGCTGCGTGTGCTGCCCCATGCATGCCCGCTGAGCATTTACGCCCTAGAGCTGGAATAGTACCGACGCTGTGCTTGCGGCTGCCTGGAGGTCTGTCGAGTGTTCAGGCCCCTACAACTCCACCAAGAGGTGCAACACTGTTGTCGGCTGTGGTGGTCTGATGACGAGTGTGGCCAGCATTTTGCAGAGTGTGAGTAGGCTTGTGGGGGCCGCGGCAGCTAGTGACCAACCGCCCTCTTACCGGCCATCCGCTCAGCAACCACTCCATAGCGTCCGCCCAACTCTCTTTCCGCAACAGGGAATCGTGAGTTCACTTCATTATCATGGTAGGCGCCTACCCCGCATGCCAGCGTGCCGAGCCTACCGAGTGTTCATGCGGCTGTGGTTGTGTCAGTAGCAGCAGCAGCGGTGGTTTGTGCCCCGTCACGACCACATTGTTTGTGGGCATCGAAGAAAGTCCTGCCCACGCAAGACCACACAAGACCGAATGGCTGGCAGAGGCTAATGTGAGGCTGCGAGCTGCAGCGGCGGCAGCCCCGCCGCCAATTGCTCATGGAGCTGTGCGGTTAACGAAGCACGCGCACGGGTAGCCAGGTTACCATCTTATCAATCAACAGGCTATCAACAGGAGTGCATCACTTTTGACTGTTTGACTGGCTGCAAAGAGGCGTGCAATGCATTTCACATTTGTGGCAGTTGGGTGGTGACGGGGGCCAGAACTGGACTTGGGTATAGGCGGTGGTACTAGGACAACAAGGCAGTCTTTGCTGAAAAGGGGATGCTACTGTTACAGGGTGGTGACGATCGATAGGAACAACACTCAAACTCAAACAAGCCTGTGACAAGAGCCTTGTTGCTTAGGCCTGAATCTGGTTGGTGCCATTGGGGAATGTGGAGCCAGTTGCTCTGCAATATGCGACTAGTCGGAAGCTCAAGCGTGATGACAAATTTGTTTTAACAAAACCAGAGCCCCTACTTTGTTAACGGTCCAGCCGACCTCATCCTGTGTAGGGTGCATCACACGAATGTGATGATGATGTGCCCCCACTGGCCTTCAAATCGGTGTCGCTCCAAGGAGCAATGCCGCCCCTTGCAAGCCCTCAGCACAGCGCGGCTCCTGTGTGAGTCTGCATGGCCATGCTTCCACCCTGCCACAATAACGTCCGAAGTGCGCAAGTGAAGGCGGTCAGGGTTGCGCCTCAGGCGGCGCCTCAGGCGGTTGGAGCGCCTGAGGCGTCGCTTGATCCGCGCAAGTGAAGGCGCCACCTGAGGAGCCGCCTCAGGCGTTGACAATGTGGTAGGGCCACGTCACGCGACTCATGGCACTGGCGGCGACTGCCCCTGGTGCGCGAACACCAGGCCCACGACGGCCTCATTTATGAGCGACGGCATGCGTGCAAGCTGAACCAGCTCGCAGACGATGCGCGCCACCACGGGGTTATCACACCACGCCCGCACTGTACGCTATTTACAGTTTACAGTTTACAAGACGCTCCCTCACGGCGTGGTATTCAGGAGGGCCGACCAAACAAACTAGGGACCTCTGTCCATCTAGCTGCTACAGGTCAAGGCCACCATGTATGGGGTCTATGCCACCATACAGTTACATCGGCTTTCCAGAAAAGACTACCTCTAGTCCTAGTACCACCGCCTAGACCCAAGTCCAGTTCTGGCCCTAACAATTACTTGTGAGGGGCGGTAGCCACCAGCCGGCTGCCTGCCAACGTGTAGTCCCAGAGCAAAAAGGAGAGCTATTGTGCGACGCCTCCAAAATAGGTCCTAACTGCTTCTAGGGGATAGGGGGTCAAGTGGCGCTTGCCAATCTACTTGACCGCTGTGGTGGAGGGGCCGGCGCCTGAGGGGCAGCCGGACCGTACACCACGGCTCTCCACCCGACCCTATCCTGAGCACGCTCAAACGCCGTGTCCGAAAAAGTCTTCCAATCAGAACGAGTGCCACTAGTTTTGCCTAGCTGCTGAATCAGTAGCTCAAGAAAATAGTGTCGGGAGGAGGCTGGAGGCCGGCCTTGCTGCCGAGCCACATCCATTGTGCAGTCAAAAGTCGTACGAGGAAGACGAGAAGCCGGCATGCGCATCACATGGCCTAGCCACTGCATTGATCGCTTTGCCACAAGGCTCTCAATTGGCTCAGTGTCGCACGCCAGCCGAATATAAGTTAATCTGTGCCGGTCGACCAGGCGCACACCCAGAATGCGACGAAGGCAGTTAGAGTGGGCAACCTCCAATCGAGTCAGTTGTGTTTTAGTAGGTGTTTTAGTAGGTGCTCGGGCCATACGCGCCGAGCACGGTCTTATACGCCTTTAGAGGTGTCCCTGAACTGTAACATCCATCATCATCATCAGTAGGGGCCCATGTTTCGCAGCCGTACAGAAAGTGGGGCAGCACGAAAGTGTTGTAAACCCGCATCTTAGACTGCACTTGCATCTTCTTGCTGGCCCAAATCTTATCAAAAGACGCAAACACGCCCAGCGCGCGACCGACACGCACACCGATCTCCTTTTCCACACCACCACTCTGGGTTATCCAACTCCCTAGATACTTAAATGTAGAGACGGTCTTCACTTCACCACCAGTAGCGCAAACGGGGCAGATCCGCGTCAAAATCCTGCTGGCAAAATCATCACTTCTGTCTTGGCGGCGTTGATTTGCATGCCAAAGCTAGAGACACTTTGTCAAGGATTTTCAGCATAAGCGCCAACTGAGCTGGGTCATGCGAGAACAAACATAAATCGTCGGCATACATCAGCATTACTATGCGCTCAACCGACGACGACAACACAGAGCCGCCGGCTCGGGTCACGACTGACACGCCAGCCCCCTCTGGCATCATGTCTAGCGCCTTTTTCACTATGTGGTCAATAAAAACATTGAACAACACAGGAGCAATGACGCACCCCTGTCGCACACCAGACGAAACGGGGAATTCGTGCCCGATTTTCCCAGCCAGCCGCACGGCAGCTGCGGTGTTGGTGTGAAGATCCTCCAACAGATCAATAATGTGCGGATGAACACTATATAATCCAAGGACTCTCCACAGTGCCGCACGGTTTATGCAATCGTAAGCTTTAGAATAGTCGACAAATGCCACAGCCATGCATTGTTTGTACTCGGCATGTGCCGCGCTCAGCGAGCGCAGAGTAAAAATCGCATCAACAGTGCCTCTGCTTTTTCTGAAACCACACTGAGCCTCATGCAACTGACATCAACCTGCGTGGAGACGCGGTGCAGAAGTATGGCAGCGTACACTTTCCCGGCAATAGAGAGAAGGCTTATACCGCGGTAGTTACCAGGGGAGTCACGCGGACCCTTCCCCTTATATAACGGTGTGATAATAGCAGTTTTCCATTCCCTCGGGGCTCTCCCCGACCGCCCATACGGCGATGATGACCCGGTGGAGCCATGCGATGGCAGGTGGGCACCGCAACAGCATGGCGTCCAGCTGGTCACCGCCCGGAGCGGCGGCCGAGCGCAACGCTCGCACACACGCCTCCGTCTCAGCCAGGTCAGGGGGGCGCCCGTGTGCCTCGTCCACCTCTGTGGCGCGTGTGAGCTCAAACGCCGCTACATCGTTCTCCAGCTGGTTCAGGGTCTCGTCGCTGAGCTTGGTCTCCCCGCCATATAGCTTGTCGAATGACTCTGTCATGGCCTTCAGCACCCCGTCTGGACCGCTGTGCAGCGCGCCCGAGACGTCCCGCATGGCAGGTGGGATCTGATGGCTGCGGCTGCGGCCCGCCAGCCTGTCGCACGCGCGCGCAAACTGGCGCAGATTCTTCTTGCGTAGCATGTCTTGCGCCTCCGCCACCTGCTGGCTGATCCACCTCTCCCTGTCTCTCTGCACAGCTGCGTCGGCCGCGCGGTTGGCGCGGTTGCGCTCTCGTTTGGCAGCAGCAGACTTGCTCCTGAGCCATGCCGTGTGCGCGCGCTGTCGGGCGTCCATGAGCCGGAGGGTGCGTTGCGACAGAGTGAACTGCCAGCCGCGCCGCCGGCGGCTGTTGCGTGGAGCAAGGTGGTTGGTGGCCACCTCGCGAATGGCAGCAGCCATCGCGTCGTACTCCGCTTGGGCATCAGCGCCCTCGGGCGGCACGGCCTCCAGCAGCCCAAAGCGATCGGACAGCTGGAGGTTGAACTCACGACGGACAGCCGGGCGCCGCAGTTGTGAAGAGTCCCATGCGCGCCGCTGAGAGCCGCCTGCATGGCGGGAGGCTCGCATGCGGAGGCGCATGGACAGTACCACCATGCGGTGATCGCTGTCCCAGGTTGGGCTCCTACGCACCCTACAGTCTGTCACCGCATGCATGCGGCGGCGCGCGACCAGGATGTAGTCCTTGACGCTGTGCAGGCGGCGCACAGAGCATGCATGCCGTCTGCTCTGTGCAACAGCCATGGGGCTGATGTGGGTGTACTGGTGCTCAGGCCTGTGGGGGTAGAGAGTGTTGGCAGCGCGCAGGCTGCATGCAGTGGCAGTGTCAAGGAGCAGGCGACCGTTCCTGCTGGCCACCGCTGGCTCCGTGAGGGGCAGGTGCTTGCCAACGCATTCGTGGTCGGACACCGAATCCCTCCCCACTGCTGCATTGAAATCACCTGCCACGATGAGCAGATCGCGCTTGTCGTTGGCCTTGTCCGCGAGCGCCGCTACTCGAAAGTAGAAGTCGCCAGTGATCATCTGCCCACGGTCCGCTGCAAAGCTGGCCTGGATGAGGCGGTCGGACACCGAGTGCCGATGCCCATGCAGGGGACAACAGCAAGCCCACCCCACGCTGCCGGTGCTCCCCACCCGACCATAGCAGCGTCCATGACGTGTCGGCCGTAGCCACTTGCGCCTCCCCGGAGCCGGTCCTGCGCAGCTCCTGAAGCGCTGCAACACCGACGCTAAGCTTGGCGCAATCTTGCACCAGACTCGCCAGTTTGACCAGTCCCTCGTCCTCTGCAGGACATGTCCGCACGTTGAACGTAGCCACTCTGGTGTTCTGATTGACGACTTGGACGCGTCAGGCCAGGCGTGCCCCGCTACACGCGGGGACCATGCCACCATGCGTCCCGCCAATCGCCATGCATGCCATGCATGCATGGGCCGCCGAGACTAATCCCGCAGCGGTCGTGTGCGGCACCGAGCCCGTTGTTGCTGGCCGAGGGCGTGCCAGTTATGGTACTTGTAGTCCGCTCCACAGCGGAGAGTCGCTGGGTACGCGGAGACGACTCCACCCGCGCCCTCTCTTGACCGTCGAGGGCCGACGTCTTGCATGGTCGCATGCAGCGCCAGGCCGGTTGTTTGTGGGTAGGCCACCCCCGTGTTTGATTTATATATTGCATCAACGGCAATCAAGCCGTGCGATCATGACGTTTCCAGAGATGCGACTTGGACGCGCCTCACATCACCCCGCACCGTACGCGCACCATGCTCAAGCAACAGCCGGATGCACTCGTCGCGGACGTCATGCAACTGGTCATTGGCGAACAGGTCCTTGAAAAGTGGGCGCTGGAACAGCATCTCCAGCACCCTGGTCATGCGTGCGCGTTGGTCATCGCAAGGTTGCGGCTCCATTGCGACACTACGCAACAGTTCAGCAGGGACCGCCACAAGTCAGAGGCTGACTAACCAGCAGCAAAGTGCGCAAATGTCGTAAGCGCACACTGATTTGTTGAAGTGCGGAGCACAATCATGGCAACTGGGTCAGCGGGCAGGTGGTCGAGCAGCAGACGCAAGGTGTCCAGCTGACCTTCCAAAGCAGCGACAAGAATGGCGGAAGACACATTTTTTAGCGCTGGGAACTTGCGTGTCAGACCTTGGAAAATCGTATGTCTTATGACATTGTGGAGAAACGGGGAGTCGCGTGTAAGACCCATTTTTTTTAGTGCTAGGAACTCGCGTGTCAGAACTTGGAATTCGCATGTATTATGAGATTGTGGAGTCACGGGGAGTCGCGTGTAAGACACATTTTTTCAGCGCTGGGAAATCGCGTGTCACAACTTGTAAATTTGCATGTGTTATGAGATTGTGGAGTTACGGGAGCCGCGTGTAAAACACATTTTTTTGGCGCTGGGAACTTGCGTGTCAGACCTTGGAAATTCATATGTCGTATGTCTTATGACATTGTGGAGAAACGGGGAGTTGCGTGTATGACACATTTTTTAGTGCCGGGAACTCGCGTGTCAGAACTTGGAATTCGCATGTGTTATGAGATTGTTGAGTCACGGGGAGTCGCGTGTACGACACTTTTTTGAGTGCCGGGAACTCCCTTGTCACAACTTGGAAATGGACACGTGTTATGAGATTGTGGAGTCCCGGAGAGTCACGTGTTAGACACATTTGTTTAAGCACCAGGAACTCACGTGTTACAACTTGGAAATTCGCATGTGTTATGAGATTGTAGAGTCACGGGGAGTCACGTGTTAGACCCTTTTTCGAGTGCCAGGAACTCGCGTGTCAAAACTTGGGGATTTGAATTTGTTATGAGATTGTGGAGTCACGGGGGGTCGCGTGTAAGACACATTTTTTGAGTGCCGGGAACTCGCGTGTCAAAACTTGGAAATTCGCATGTGTTATGAGATTGTGGAGTCACGAGGAGTCGCGTGTAGGACATAATTTTCTTAGCCCCGGGAACCTGCGTTTCAGGCCTTGGACAATCGCATGGGTCATCAGATTGTAGAGCCACGGGGAGTCGCGTGTAAAACACAATTTGTTTTTCCGCCGGGAACTCGCGTGTCACAACTTGGACAATCGCATGTGTTCTGAGATTTTGGAGTCACGGATAGTTGCTTGTAAGACACATTTTTTTAAGCGCCGCGAACTCACGTGTCAGAATTTGGACAATCGCATGTGATATGAGATTGTGGAGTCACGGGGAGTCGCTTGTGAGGGACATTTGTTTAGCGCCAAGAACTAGCGTGTCTGACCCGAAAATGGAGTCACCAGGAGTCACGTGTCTGACATAAAAATGGAGTCACCGGGAGACACGTGTCTGACCCAAAAATGGAGTCACCGGGAGTTGCGTGCCTGACGCAAAAACGGAGTCACCGGGAGTCTCGTGTCTGACACAAATTTGGAGTGACGGGGAGGCTCATGTCAGACCCAAAAATGGAGTCACCGGGAGTTGCCTGTACGACCCCAAAATGGAGTCACCGGGAGTCGCGAGTCTGACACAAAAAAGGAGTCAATGGGAGTTGCTTGTCTGACACAATTTTTCAGTCACGGGGAGGCGAGTGTCTGACCCGAAAATGGAGTAACCAGGAGTCGCGTGTCTGACAACTAAATGGAGCCACCGGGAGTCTTGTGTCTGACAAAAAATGGAGTCACCGGGATTCGCGTGTAAGACACAAAAACAGAGTCACCGGGAGTCGCGTGTCTGACACAAAAATGGAGTCACCGGGATTCGCGTCACACAAATGGAGTCACCGGGAGTCGCGTGTCTGACACAAACATGTAGTCAAAAGGAGTCACGTGTCTGACACAAAAACTGAGTCACCGGGAGTCGCGTGTCTGACCCCAAAATTTAGTCACCGGGAGTCACGTGTAACTCAATTTTGGACTCAATATTGGACTCAATTTTGGAGTCACGGGGAGTCGCGCGTCTTACCCCAAGGTGGAGTGGAAAATAAAGTGGAGACACCTTGAGTTGCGTGCCTGACACAAAATTGGAGTCATTGGGAGTTGCGTGTCTGACAAAAAAAATGAGACACGAGGAGTCGCGCGTAAGACACAAAAATGGAGTCACCGGGAGTCGCGTGTCTGACACAAAAATGGAGTCACTGGGAGTCACTTGTCTGACACAAAAATGGAGTCACCGTGAGTCGTGTGTCTCACAAAAATGGAGTCACTTGGAGTCGCGTGTCTGTCCCAAAAATGGAGTCACCGGGAGTTGCGTGTCTGACACAAAAATGGAGTCACCTGGAGTCACTTTTCTAACACTAAAATGGAGTTACCGGCAGTTGCGTGTAGGCAAAAATTTGGAGTCACAGGGGTGGTGCCTCACAACCGCAACGACCTGAAAGTGCTAGACGTGAAGATCGGCACAATGATCAAAGCGGTGTATGGACTGCCACGGAGCGCCCCCAGCACCATGGTGCATGAGGACATCGACCGCTTCGGCATGGGGATCCCGTCCCTGACCGTCCCGTATGACACACGCAGTGCGCAAATGCTGATAAGCTCCTTGCAGGACGAGGGTACGCTAGGAAAGGTAACCAGAGCCTTGCTCGAACAGCAACTCCCCCTCTTTGGGGGTGCCAACAAGAGCACCACCAAAACCATGCGCCTAGCCAACTACTGCATGCGAGTACGTCAACTCGCCCTCATGACGAGCTACGACCTGGCCATAGTCGAGAAGGGCTGCTGGATCTTCAGCGACCGCGCACAGGTCCTGGAGGTGGTACGACAGCTGAACCCCACACACCACGCGCTTCAGGACTGCGATTTCCTAGCTCCCCTGTTCGAGATCGGAATCACCCACCTGGGCGAGCTGGTAGAGCCCGGAGGATCTCACATCCTCACTGGCAAAGCGCTTGCAGGCCTTCACAAAGGCGTTGGCATCCCCCAAGTGGTCGCCCTGAACCACCTAGCCACGCTGCTCAACGATCCCCCCGCCGAGGGCGCAGAACCGCGCCCGGTGGGGCCGAATCCCCGACGCGCAGACAAGAACCTTGACCGGGCAGAGAGGCGCATACACCCTGACAACATACACCTCACTGCCCTAGCCACCCCGGACGAGCACCCGAACGTCGCCACTACTGTTGTGTCACACTCTGACCAACACCTCATCACCGAGTATGCCATAAACCGTCTGGCCAGAACACCCACCAACAGGCAGACCCGGGGAACGCACCCGCGGGGTCACCAGAACCTACTCAGACGCGGGACACAGGCGATGCGCACCCAACGACCAAGGGGCCCGAAAACACACAGAACGCGGGGCATGCGGACCAGAGCTGTCAGAACAGACGACCCAGCCGGGCCCAGCCCCTCCGCAGGCTGCCTAAACAGATCCAGAACAGAATCCCCAAGGCATCAACCACATTTGGCCACAACTACAAACAGAAAACCGCAGAGAGTTTTTACTGGCCTGACCCGGCGGGGCACGTACAACACAGAACAAACACGAGCCAGCGCGCTCACAGAGGCAATGCACGGAGATGCCTACCACCCAGAGTCATTGCGACGATGGCAAGTGGTCACAAAGGAACAACAAGGTACCACACGCATCAAACAGTCCCAATACCTCGTGCGATGGCCCCCCAACACCATCAAGGCCTGGTCCCTCTACCTTTACAAGAAGGTAGGCCACGCTATTGAGAGGGTATAGCCCATGGCGCCAAACGCAACGATCCTGGACGAGGAGTGCACATGCGAAATTTGCTGGCGTGCCGCCAGCAAAACACACGACGAACAACACACTGACATGCTAGTGTGCGATGGATGCGACAAGACATACCACACGTCCTGCATCAAACACTGCACGCACTACCACGCCCCCTCGGAAGACGAGACAGAGCCATGGAAATGCCCGGCTTGCAGGGACCCCACCAACACCACCACCCCACGCTCAAACCTATGGCACGCGCCTTCTGGGAGGACGCTTGGGAAACGGAAGTAAGCCTCTCCGTGGACCCACACATGGCAGCAGCCATCAAGGAGTGGAACACAGTCTACAAAGACCAGCCACCCGCGCGCCACAGTGCATACACCCTCGACAAGGACCTCACCAACAGCGAGCGCCAAGGCATGTGGGCGAACGCAGCCGGAAAGTGGATCAGCACACACGGCAAGCCGGTCCGCTCGAAACTTATTGCGAGTACCAGACCCACACACCCAGGGCTGGACATCCCGCCCGGGGAAAACTGCAGAGTGCAAACCATGGAAGTGGAGCTGTGGCAGCGCCCGCCGACGCGACACGCGGCAGACCCTCTACCTCCCGCCCGACCACCGCAGCACCCTGGCCTGTGTGTTTGCACGCGATGGCTCGTGCATTGGAATGACCTCCCCCGCCCGCGTAGACACCATGCGCGAGATGCACGCGCAACACAGCGGGTCGGAACCCAACCAGGAACACGACTTTGCCAGCCGGATGGGCGAACTACTCAGAGCGGTCACGCTCACACACCGGCACGCCCCCAAAGCGCACCGCACCGCCGTGTCCCAAGCTGTGGATGGCCGCAACATGAACGTGCTCAAAGAATGCCTACATATAAACCAGGAGAGTTACGCAACATCCCTCACGGCACACGGCCATTCACTCATTCACTCGTTCTGGAGCACCAACCCAATGGATACGGCATTTGGGGCCCAAATCGACCCATATTCGGTGCCATGGCAAGGCACTTCGGTCGCCTTCTCACCACCGACAGCCGCGGCACAGAGACGGGCGGTCCGCTGGGCCCTCATGTCTGTGGCGCACAGCGACGCAGCTGTGGCCACAGTGCTCATCCTGCCAAGGCAATTGAGTGACAAAGAAGGGAACACATACAACGAACTGCTGAAGAGACAGCCCGAACTCTGCACCCCAATCGCCTCAATCAGAGGCCTGCCCACAACCACAAACGTAGCATGGGACGGCACCGACACGCCAGCCACAGCCACGGGCTGGCGCACGGACATTGTCATCATCTCCAATCAACCCGGCCGCACGGGGCCAGCCTGGACAGAAGCCGGCATCGCGGCACTCCTGACAGGACTACGGAACGCATGCGCAGCCACGCCGCACCAGGCCCGCATGGGGGCTCACTACGCCGGAAAGCCGAGCAACACACATCACCTAGGCACGTGCTGGGGCAAAGTGACCCCCGACGCACGCGCAGCTGCCGACGCGGGCGGTGGCATCCTTTGTATGACAAAGGAATTCCGTGCGACTCGCGAACGGCAGCAGCTGGAAGCCACGGCCGCACCACCCACCACCGCCAACAACCGGACAGCAGGCTTGGCAGCCGACCAGACTCCTCCGTGCCCCCCTTTACACCAGTGGGAGACCCTCACCTACGCGGACGCCTCACGGCGGCGCATCAAGCTGCCTTGCGGCCGCGCCGTCATCCGGCTGGGCGCGGCAGTGTATACACCGCACGACGGGCACAGAGTAACCACAGTCCACCCGGGGCACAACCCTGACGGGGACACAGCCAACCACGCAGAGCTCGTGGCGATACACGCAGCAATCGCCGAAGCACAGGAAGTCGACCAGCCACCCCCAATCGTCACAGATTGCGCGGCGGCCATCGATCAGATTATCAACGTGCTCCACCAGCCGGCGAAGCTCAGCTTCCACCGACATAGAGCCTTTCTCGGACTCATCTACGACCTCCTGGAAAAGAGAGCAGACAGGCAACAAGGCCCAATCGAGCTAGTGAAGGTGGCCGCCCACACAAGCAACATCGGAAACACCTTGGCAGACATGGGCGCCAAATGGGCAGCCTCTCAGACCAATCACGACGCCCCAGCCCCTCAAGGGCTGCACTCAACAAGAGACAACACCGCATGGCCGTACAACGTGGCACATACACAAGACCCGGAAACCATGGCACCGGAGGAACAGGAAGCAGACACACCAAACCGACACCCACCGGGCCTGAAACCCTTGCTCAGCACGGGAACGGGATCGCACAACACATGCACATGCGCAACCGCCTCGGGGCAACGAACACCGAAAGCGCGTACTATACGTACTGGCAGCAAATCATAGGCGAAACGGAGGGCGACATTAGCAACGCCTACCTCACATCGCGAGCAATCACGCACCCACAGCGGCGCACAGTCCTTGAGTACCGCCACGGCCAGCTGTGGAATAACAAGCTGGCGCTCCGATACAAATACAGCGAAGCCGATAAATGCCCGCCCTGCCACCAAACCGACGGAGGCGGCCAGATCGCGTCTGGATGCCAAGACCCAGTCATGAAGCGCATGTACACCGAGAGGCACAACAAGGCCGGCAAGATTCTTCTGAACGCAATCTACAACGGCACCAACGGCGGTGACATCTGCATGGCAGATGTAGGGAGCCAACAGCGCTGCGAAGACGACGGGGCGCCCTACGTCGGCCTCAACCACTTGCCCGCCGACATGCTCCCCCCGCAGGCTGACCAAGGGACCGATGAGCACGCTCGGTGGCTGCGCACCAAGCGACCAGACATCATGCTCTGCAACAGGCAAGGGCACTCGCAGGCAGACATAGGACAAAACGAAATCCTCATCGTGGAGCTCAAAACCTGCCAAGACACGCGGCCGACCGACCAGATATCGGCGGCGCGGCAACAACACGAGGAGCTAGTGGAGCGGCTGGTGGAGCGAGGCTACCAGCGCGACAACATCAAGATCTACCCCATCCTACTCGGCATCAGCAGCACCATCTACGCGGCGCACACGATGGGCACACTAGAGCAGCTGGGGGTGCAGCGGGATGCTGCCCTCAGTTGCGCCCGGAAGCTGCACACCCTCATGGTGCAGCAGCTCCACTCTGTAGTCACCACCCGGCGGCACCTGGAGCACAGAGCCGCCCCTGGCTACCCCCCCTACAACCCCTTTGAATGGTAGTTAGCCTCGTTAGACAGCTCCCTCAATCCCACGCCCCAAGGGTGCGTACTGTAAACTGTAAACTGTAAACTGACACCACTCCCACTCCGAATTGACTCCAAATTTACCCCACTCCAAATCAACTCCTGATCCGGTCTGACTCAAGTTTGACTCCAATTGGACTCAACTCTGACTCCAATTTGACTCCAATCTGACTCCACTCCAAATCCACTCCGACTCCAATCAGACTGCACTTCGACTCAACTCGAGCTCCACTCTGCCTCCAACTTGACTCCAAATTGACTCCACTCCAAATGAAATCCTAGTTTGGTCCGACTCTAGTTTGACTCCAATTTGACTCCACTCTGACTCCACTCTGATTCAATTCTGACTCCACTCTGACTTTGCCACGGCCCACGCTCCAAGGCCCTGTTTGCCACTTGCCAGCCGGACGACGTCCACAACGAGTCCATCCGCCTGCTGCCGGAGCGTGGTGCGAGTGTGGCGCGCTGCGCGTTTCGCGCGGACACCCCTGTCGTGGCGCGCATCGTCCGCGAGCTGGCTCAGCTTGCGCGCATGTCGCAGCTCATGAAAGAGGCCGTCGTGGGCATGGCGTTTGCGCACCAAGGGCAGCAGCCACCAATGCCGTGAGCTGTGGGACGTAGAGGTCGCGGCACGACACAGGAGCTGTGGTGTGTTTTGAGCATGCAAGAGGCGATGAAGGCGTTGCTACTGCTGGCGACATGGGCAACACCTTGGGCGTCACCGTTATGGACTCGAGGGTCGGCAAAATCTAAACCACTGAAGCCAAGACGGAAGCAAAGCAGGTTTGGAGGGGCCCGCCCTCCCCTCATACCAGAGAGGGACTTGAAAGGTCAGATCTCACGATGTCGGGCCATTGGCTGGTTTTGACATGCAGCACCCTTTGTACTACACCCTTACTTGCCTGCACAAGGGTGGCTGTAGCCACCCTGATGGCTATTAGACAGGGGCGATATCGATAGAATTCTGGGGGGTGCGCACGCATGGAAGGCGGCGGGGTCGCTAGGACCGCAGAGTAGAAGTAGCCGTGTCACAAACGAGAGTGTGCGTTTGTGGTTGTCTTGCTCGAGCCCGGAAACTGATCAGGTGTCATAACAAGCCTCCAAGTAGCTGCGCAGCGCGGTATCAGCTGGCTCCACATTCCCCATGAGATGCAAGCTATTGTAACATCGATGTTTGGCTGTACGATTTGAGGGATGATGCCACTTGGTGTCCCCAGTGGTGTCCGCATCGCAACATCCTCCATAATCGGCCATCTCTGGTTCGTCCTTCTACCATTGTGTACGGCTAAATAACAAGCGATGGCGATGGCGCGACAGCCTCCGCCTACAAGAGCGTCCATCAGGAAAGCCGCCGCCCTCGCCGCCCACAGCGGACCGATCGGCGGCGAGGCAGCGGGCGGGCAGCAGCCAGGCAGCGGGGAGGCAGCGGCAGCGGAGAGGGCAGCGAGAGGGGGGGGATCTCGTGAAGGGGATGCGTGCAGAGATGGAGGCCATGCGTGCAGGGATGCAGGCCATGCGGGGAGAGATGCAGGCCATGCGGGCAGATATGCGGGAAATGTTTGATGCGCAGACCAGCACCAGGCACAGCAGCGGGGCGACAGCGACAGCGACAGCGGAGAAGGCAGCCGCCATCGTGGTGCCCGAACCCTCAACCCCCGTGCGCGCTGCACCCCCGACCATGCAACGGTCTGGGGAGCGCTATCGGGGGCGGCGTCAGGCGGGGGCATGCGGACACCGGGGGGAACAGCCGCCACCATGACGACCCTGACGGCCATGCATGCAGAGCAGATGGCCAGGAATGCGAGGGCGGCAGTATGGGCAGCATGCCCATGGTGAGACAGCGGGGGGGGGGGGAGATTTGCTGACGAGTCGCATGGGCGACGTGCATGGAGGAAAGAGCGTTGCGCATGCATGGAGCGCAGCGGGGGTGCGGGCCGCGCGCCAGCACAGCACAGGGTGCGGCCCGGGCCTCGCGCCAGCACAGCACAGGGGCCGGGCCTCGCGCCAGCACAGCACAGGGTGCGGGCCGGGCCTCGCGCCAGCACAGCACAGGGTGCGGGCCGGGCCTCGCGCCAGCACAGCACAGGGGCCGGGCCTCGCGCCAGCACAGCACAGGGGCCGGGCCTCGCGCCAGCACAGCGGAGGGTGCGGGCCGGGCCTCGCGCCAGCACAGCACAGGGGCCGGGCCTCGCGCCAGCACAGCACAGGGGCCGGGCCTCGCGCCAGCACAGCACAGGGGCCGGGCCTCGCGCCAGCACAGCACAGGGTGCGGGCCGGGCCTCGCGCCAGCACAGCACAGGGGCCGGGCCTCGCGCCAGCACAGCGGAGGGTGCGGGCCGGGCCTCGCGCCAGCACAGCACAGGGGCCGGGCCTCGCGCCAGCACAGCGGAGGGTGCGGGCCGGGCCTCGCGCCAGCACAGCACAGGGGCCGGGCCTCGCGCCAGCACAGCGGAGGGTGCGGGCCTCGGCCAGCAACAGCACAGGGTGCGGGCCTCGCGCCAGCACAGCACAGGGGCCGGGCCTCGCGCCAGCACAGCGGAGGGTGCGGGCCGGGCCTCGCGCCAGCACAGCACGGGGGGCGGGCCGGGCCTCGCGCCAGCACAGCACAGGGTGCGGGCCGGGCCTCGCGCCAGCACAGCACAGGGGCCGGGCCTCGCGCCAGCACAGCGGAGGGTGCGGGCCGGGCCTCGCGCCAGCACAGCACAGGGTGCGGGCCGGGCCTCGCGCCAGCACAGCACAGGGGCCGGGCCTCGCGCCAGCACAGCACAGGGTGCGGGCCGGGCCTCGCGCCAGCACAGCACAGGGGCCGGGCCTCGCGCCAGCACAGCGGAGGGTGCGGGCCGGGCCTCGCGCCAGCACAGCACAGGGGCCGGGCCTCGCGCCAGCACAGCACAGGGGCCGGGCCTCGCGCCAGCACAGCAAGGGGGCCGGGCCTCGCGCCAGGCACAGCGGAGGGTGCGGGCCGGGCCTCGCGCCAGCACAGCACAGGGGCCGGGCCTCGCGCCAGCACAGCACAGGGTGCGGGCCGGGCCTCGCGCCAGCACAGCACAGGGGCCGGGCCTCGCGCCAGCACAGCGGAGGGTGGGCCCGGGCCTCGCGCCAGCACAGCACAGGGTGCGGGCCGGGCCTCGCGCCAGCACAGCACAGGGGCCGGGCCTCGCGCCAGCACAGCGGAGGGTGGGGCCTCGCGCCAGCACAGCAGGGGCCGGGCCTCGCGCCCAGCACAGCACAGGGTGCGGGCCGGGCCTCGCGCCAGCACAGCACAGGGGCCGGGCCTCGCGCCAGCACAGCGGAGGGTGCGGGCCGGGCCTTGCGCCAGCACAGCACAGGGGCCGGGCCTCGCGCCAGCACAGCACAAGGTGCGGGCCGGGCCTCGCGCCAGCACAGCACAGGGGCCGGGCCTCGCGCCAGCACAGCACAGGGTGCGGGCCGGGCCTCGCGCCAGCACAGCACAGGGGCCGGGCCTCGCGCCAGCACAGCGGAGGGTGCGGGCCGGGCCTCGCGCCAGCACAGCACAGGGGCCGGGCCTCGCGCCAGCACAGCGGAGGGTGCGGGCGGGCCTCGGGCCTCGCGCCAAGCACAGCACAGGGGCCGGGCCTCGCGCCAGCACAGCGTTGATTCGTTGGGGAGTTGACGATGCAATTGGAGCGGAGCTACTGGAGCTATTGTTGCGGAGCCTGCGGCTGCTGGAAGGGAGCCTGCATGCAGATTGCTGCGGGCACGGCGGCGGCGGGGACTAGCATAAGGCACACCTGCGGCCTGCGCAGTCACATAGTATAAATTCAAGGAACACACCTATTTGGCGATTGCGATTTACCTGCCTCGCGTTTCCGTTTCCCCACATGCGTTCTTCAACAAGCGTTTGCTGTCGCTGCGGTAGGGGACCTAGGGGTGCGCCCACGCTCTTTACAGAGTTGGGGTTCCCTACCACCAACAGCCAGCCATCTCAGTAAGGTGCTCGGGCCATACGCGCCGAGCACGGTCTTATACGCCTTTAGAGGTGTCCCTGACTGTAACATCCATCATCACCATACATTACCGCAAGTGTCCAGGCGGTGGATATCTGCCCTCTGATGATCATACACCAGCTGCAATATTTAGTACTGGAGCGGTGTGTTTTGCGACCACACGTACATACTTTTCCCCAAGCAGCTACTTCATCAAAAAACAAACTCGAGGGTGATTTGCACCCGAAAGCCCAGTGTCGCTGCTTCATTATCCCAACCCAAAGACGCATTCGGGAAATTGACAAAGCTGCAGGTGAGGTGCAGCTGTGGCCTGCACGCACCTGTGCTGCACGGACACACATACACAAACAAAGTGTCCCGACAATAATACACACACACACAGCTGTGAACACCCAGAGCTGTTGACCGAACACAGAGCAGCCCTCCTTGGCACAGAGCACTGCGCGCCGCCAGAGGCACGTGCTGTACTCCCTGAGCAAACGACCGCACCCGGCGTCCGAAGCAGGCAGTTCAAGGGCTTCAGCTGTAGCGGCTGCGCCCCTCACGCTCGCTCATTGTGCGGCGCCTTCGCCATCGCCACCACTGCCGCAGCGAGGTGCGCAAAGTCATCGAGCGTGTTGTAGATCTGGGCGGACAGCCGCACCCACAGCCGGCCCTCGTAGCACGCGACAGGGACCTGCTCGTTGGCAGCGTGCGTGCAGGGCAGGACAGTTCGGTTTTACAGGTTTTAAACGTACGCACCCGGAGGACCCCGGGTGTGAGTTGAAGCCTAGACTACACGTTTAGAGGAGCTCTACTAGGAGAGCCCGCATGGGCCACGCAGCGCGCCAGCCTACCAGGGCAGGGCAGTCACATGAACATGCTGCATGTTATGACGTAGCTGCCATGCAGCTTCTATGCACCTACTGCGCAGCCGGTCGTGCACGCACAGCGCGAACTCGACCGTTGGCGGGCACGGCTAGCCGCATGTCTACAACGTAGCTACTGTGCAGCTTCTACGCGCCTACTATGTCGCAGCAGCAGTACGCGGCCACCTACCTCCATCCCATGCTCGTAGCGTAGCCGGTCTTGCACGCAGACCGGCCGTTGGTGGGCACGGCTGTCCCCACGTCTACAACGTAGCTACTGCGCAGCTTCTATGCGCATACTATGCTGCAGTAGCAGTATGCGGCCACCTACCTGTGTTCCGTGCTCGTAGCTAAGCCGGTCATACACGCACAGCGCGAACTCGACCGTTGGTGTGCGGGGCTGGCCGCACATCTACACCTTAGCTACTGTGCAGCTACTCTGCAGCTATGCACCTACTACGCAGCAGCAGCAGCACGCGGCCAAACCCCTTGATCCCATGCTCGTAGCGCAGCCGGTCATGCACGCACCGCGCAAACTCGACCGTCGACGGGCGCGGCTGGCCGCACGTCTACAACGTAGCTACTGTGCAGCTACTCTGCAGCTTCTTTGCACCTACTATGCAGCCGCAGCAGCAGCACGCGCGCACCCACCTCACTCCCGTGCTCGTAGCGCAGCCGGTCTTGCACACACAGCATGAACTCGACCATTGGTGGGGACGGCTGGCCGCACGTCAACAACCTACCATCGGTAGCTACAAGCTGCAGCTACTCTGCAGCTTCTGTGCACCTACTCTGCCACAGCAGCAGCACGCAACCACCTCAATCCCATGCTGGTACCGCAGCCGGTCATGCACGCACAGCGCGCAGTCGACGGTCGGCGGGCACAGCTGGCCACACGTCTGCAACCTAGCTATTATATGCAGACACTAAGCAGCTTCTATGCACCTTCTACGCAGCAGCAGCACGCGGCCACCCACCTCAATCCCATGCTCGTAGCGCAGCCGGTTTTGCACACACAGCATGAACTCGACCATTGGTGGGGACGGCTGGCCGCACGTCAACAACCTACCATCGGCAGCTAGAACCTGCAGCTTCTCTGCAGCTTCTGTGCGCCTACTCTGCCACAGCAGCAGCACGCAGCCACCCACCTCAATCCCGTGCTCATAGCGCAGCCGGTCGTGCACGCACAGCGCGAACTTGACCGTCGGCGGGCATGGCTGGCCGGACAGGTCTGGCAGCTGCACGGTCAGCATGGGGCATCCGCCACCATCAGGCGGTGGGTCACGCGGGGTGCGGCAGCCGCCGCCGTATTCGCTGCTGGTGCGGACGAGGGTTTGTGCGTCGCCTCTGTCCCTGCGGGGTGACGGAGTGGGGCCGTTGTTGCTGCTGCTGCTGCTGCTGCTGGAAGGCAGGGTGGCGTGTGCACCGCTGACGCCGACAACAGTGTGATGCGACAGAGCGGCGGCGGTGGTGGCGTCACCGCCCTCGCTGCTGCTGCTGCCGCCGTTGCTGCCGTTCCTGCTGCTGCTGCCGTTGCTGCTGCGAGGGGTTGCGGCCGCTGCGCTGTCGCCCGCATGTGCGCCGCTGCAGGGTGAGAGCGCAGCAAGGGCAGCGGCGGTGGCGTCTGCTCCCTCGCTGCCGCTGCTGCTGTTGCTGCTGCTGTTGCTGCCGCAAGGGCTGACGGGCGCTGCGCTGTTGCCCGCCTGTGCACCGCTGCATGGTGAGACCCCAGCAAGGGCAGTGGCGTCCGCACCCTCCCTGCTGCTGCTGCTGCTGTTGCTGCCGCAAGGGGTGGCGGGCTCTGCGCTGTTGCCCGCCTGGACGTCACTGCATGGTGAGACCCCAGCAAGGGCAGTGGCGTCCGCACCCTCGCTGCTGCTGCTGCTGCGGCCATTGCTGTCGTTCCTGCTGCAAGGGATCGCGGCCGCCACGCTGTTGCCCGCCTGTGCGTCGCTGCATGGTGACAGCGCAGCAAGGGCAGCGGCAGCGTCGTCTGCACCCTCGCTGCTGCTGCTGCTGCCATTGCTGCCGCACGGGGTGGCGGGCTCTGCGCTGTTGCCCGCCTGTGCATCGCTGCATGGTGGGAGCTCAGCAAGGGCAGCGGCGGTGGCATACACTCCCTCGCTACTGCTGCTGCTGCCGTTGCTGCTGCGAGCAGTGGCGGGCGCTGTGCGATCGCCCGCATGTGTGCCGCCACGTGGAGACAGCGCGGCGGTGGTGGTTGTGGTGGCGTTGGCGCCCGCTGTGCTGCTCTCGTCGCTGCCGCCGGCCGGTTGGGTGGACGTGTCAGGGCCGGCCGCGGTCAGCTGCTGCTGCTGCTGCTGCTCTGATGGAGCAGTGGCGGCAGCGGCGGTTGCAGCAGCAGCAGCAGCAGTGGTGCTTGCGTGAGCAGCAGACGCGTGCGTTGCAGCGCTGGTGCTAGCAGCTGCATCAGCGACAGCATCACGAGTATAGCAAGCAGCAGCAGCAGCAGCAGCAGCAGTAGAAGTAGCGGAAGCAGCAACAGCAGCACCAGTAGAGCCAGCAGCCGCAGCCGGCGCCACCACCAGCAGCGCGTCCGACTCAATCGCGCGCAGCCCAGGTGTCAGCGTGCACCACTTGTGCAGGAGCAGCCGCGCAGCTAGGCGCACCATCTTGGCGTTGTGGGCGGCAACGCGCTCGGGGCCGAGCTGACAGGGGGTGGGAGGGTGGGTTTGGGGATTAGGGTTCAGGGTTTGGGGATTAGGGTTCAGTCAGGGTTCAGGGTTTGGAGATAAGGGTTCAGGGTTTGGGGATAAGGGTTCAGGGTTTGGGGATTAGGGGTCAGGGTTTGGAGATTAGGGTTCAGGGTTAAGGGTTCATTGCGCAGCGTCCACAGTGCCCTTGGCCTATATACACACGGGATCCTTTCATGGGGCCTTTGTTGAACATGGAATCCCCCCTAATCCTTGCAAGAAGGGAACTGGGAGGAAGCCCTTAGTCAAGTGTTACTGCAGGTAGGCTGCCTGGTCAGAACCACTGCACACCTGGCGCAGCATTGACAGGGCGCTCGGCCTATGAGGCTCCTATCTGGACAATTGCTCCTCCTAAAAGGCATTGTGAGCTGAGCAAAGTGGAATACTCTGCCTTTTGGGTACGTCAACACACGACTGCAAAATCCACCATCATCATCAGGAGCCTTTGTTATGCAAGTCCGCTCCACACCTGGCGCAGCGTCCAAAGAGGGCGCTCGGCCTGTGAGGCTCCTATCTGGACAGGTGCTCCACCTAAACATCACTGTAAATACGGATCCCCTATTAACATAAAGAAGGAGCCTTTATAAACTAGACAAACAGCCCTTATCATGCAAGTCCACTGCACACCTGGCGCAGGGTCCACAGGGCGCTCGGCCTATGAGGCCTGCGCTTTATCTGGGAATTGGCTCCTCCTAGAAGTCTGTGCAAGCCGAGCAACGTCAAATACACTGCCTGTTGGGTGGTCACACACGACTGCAAAATCCACCATCATCATCAGGAGCCCTTGTTATGCAAGTCCACTCCACACCTGGCGCAGCGTCCAAAGAGGGTGCTCAGCCTGTGAGGCTCTTAGCTGGACAGGTGCTCCTCCTTAGCATCACTTTACACATAAATACATATACGGATCCCTTATTAACATGAAGAAGGAGCCTTTAAAACCTAAACAAAGAGCCCTTATTATGCAAGTCCACTGCACACCTGGCGCAGGGTCCACAGGGCGCTCGGCCTATGAGGCCTGCGCTTTATCTGGGAATTGGCTCCTCCTAGAAGTCTGTGCAAACCAAGCAACGTCAAATACGCTGCCTGTTGGGTGGTCACACACTACTGCAAAATCCACCATCATCATCAGGAGCCCTTGTTATGCAAGTCCACTCCACACCTGGCGCAGCGTCCAAAGAGGGTGCTCAGCCTGTGAGGCTCTTAGCTGGACAGGTGCTCCTCCTTAGCATCACTTTACATATAAATATATATACGGATCCCTTATTAACATGAAGAAGGAGCCTTTATAACCTAAACAAAGAGCCCTTATAATGCAAGTCTACTGCACACCTGGCGCA
The DNA here is from genome assembly GCA_016618255.1 of Chlamydomonas sp. UWO 241. Classification (NCBI taxonomy): domain Eukaryota; kingdom Viridiplantae; phylum Chlorophyta; class Chlorophyceae; order Chlamydomonadales; family Chlamydomonadaceae; genus Chlamydomonas; species Chlamydomonas priscui. Next base: position 51,204 of record VFSX01000524.1, read on the forward strand.
GCGTCCACAGTGCGCTCGGCACAGCCAGCCAGCCGCTCAGGTCCTGCGTGCCCTGTGCGTGGGGCGAGCGCGGGCGCACAGATCAAGGGCGTGGTTTGACGAGCAAGCAGCGCAAGCAGCGCAAGCAGCGCAGGGAGCGCAGGCAGCCGACACAGTGTTTTTCTTTTCGGCATTTCGAGCCGGATTTTAGAGCCATTGAGCCAGATTTTCAGTCGAATGGCTCCAGACAGTAGAGACGATGAAAACCCGAGTGCAAGCTAGATCATTAGCGCCGGTGCTGGGGGCCGCACGCATGGTAATGCTGGATGTCGCAGTCGGTGTGACGCCACAAATGCGTGCATACGAATGAAGTCGGCGCTCGGCCCAACACCCGACTGATACCGGCTGGCTACCCAAACTGGCTACCGTAACTGGCTACCCTAACTGGCTACCGTAGATTCGGTGAGCCTGTAGCTATCACCTTCTCAAAACCACAAATTCAGTGATTCCTGAGAGACTTTAGCCAGCTTAGCGGAGCATTTTTTTCTTGTATGAATTTCTGGAGCCATTTGACTGAAATGCCAGCTCCATGCCAAATCAGGCTCGGAAGCCCTAAGAAAATACTGGCACGCACACACCTGCCACATGAACTCTGCAAGTGGGCCCAGACCATAGCCGTGGCTCACGAGGGGTGGGCGCAGCATATCCTGTGTGTGTGCGTGTGTGTGTTTGTGTGTGTGTGTTAGTGTTTGTGTGTGTGGGTGTGTGTGTGTGTGTGTGTGTGCGTGTGTGTGTGTGTAAAGCACACCCACCCACACGCAAAGCACGTGTGCGCGTGGGCAGTGTGTGTGTGTGTGTGTGTGTGTGTGTGTGTGTGTGTGTGTGTGTGTGTGTGTACAGCATGTGTGTGTGTGCAGTGTGCGTGTGTGTTCGCAGTGTGTGTTTGTGTGTGTGTGCACATGTGTGTGTACAGCGTGTGTTTATGCACAGTGTGTTTGTTTGTGTGTGGGTGGGTGTGCGTGTTCAGTATGAATGTGCATGTGCAGCATGTGTATGCTTGCGCAGCGTGTGCGTGCGTGAGGGCAGCGTGAGGGGGTTCTTCCTGATCAGGAAACAAAAAAAAGCGGCCCAGAGGGGCGCAACCCGATGATTTGGGGGAGGGTGCGTTCGCCGAAAACGACGTGCAGAGGCGTTTTTCCGGGGAATAAGTCTGAAATTGACGATTTCGAAGCGACTACATCCGCACAGAACAGGGAAAAAGGATGACCGACCCCAAGGAAACCCCTGACATGCATGTGTTTGCACGTCGCTTGCCAGTGATGTTCTTAGCGCATGCCCGTGATGTCCTTTGCGCTCCCGCAGCCCCCAGCTGCAGGGGCAAACCAGGAAAATTGGAAGGAAATGGCGTGGGTGAATCGCGAAAATTTTGCTCCGGAAAGTGTGAAAATCGTCAATTTCCATAGTTATGTGTGAAAGTGTCTCCTTCGGGGGGGGGGGGGCGATTCGACATAAAAGCCATCCAATGCTGCGGAGGCAAATATGTCATCATATGCTTCGTTGAGGACGCCAGTTTTGCATGCTATACTGGCGCATGCCATTCCTATGCAGGGGGCGAGTCAAACAGGCAGGAGCCAAAGGGCATGTAACCTTAAGGTTTTGCGGGGTTCAAACATAACCTATGAGCACTATATTTTTGGCCTTTGCGCGCATCTTTGTGTTTGTGCGTGTGTTGGGGGGGGGGGGAGGTCACAACGGTAGTTATTCGCAAAGGCAAACCGCACGTACGGCAAAGGTTTCTTGATTAATTTGTCATTTTAAACCCACCTAAACCCTTGGCCCTTCAACCCTACAAGCATTGATCACCTGCGCCTGGCCCGGTGCAGCCCACAGGAACGCCGTCCCCTTTGGCGTGCAGCACCACTTGTGGAGGTTGGAGGTGTAGAAGTGGGCGCCGAGGGAGGGCTGCAGGTGGGTGAGTGGGTGGGTGTTTGGAGAGGGATGGGGGGGGAGGGGGGGGGCGCGCCCACCACACATTCAAGGCCATGCACCAGCGTGCATCGAATACAGCGGCACCATAACAATCAGTCAGAAGACTTGTACCAGACTGTACCATTGACTTGACGACCCAACAAGGCTAGGTGGCCAACCGTGCCTACCGCACATTCAAGGCCACGCACCAACGCGAGTCCAACGCGCCGCCATGAGACTCAGACAACCCACCACATCCAAGTGTGCGATCGCGCCCACTGCGTGTGCGCCATCGATCAGGACTGTTGCGCCAGCAGCAGCACACGCCGCAGCCATTTCCTGCACACGTGTGCATGTGTGCGCGTGTGTGTGTGTGTGTGTGTGTGTGTGTGTGTGTGTGTGTGTGTGTGAATGTGTGTGTGGTGGTGGTGGGGTGTGCGGGAAGGGGGGGGGGCATCTGATTTGCGCACACCGTCGATGATTCAATCCGGACTGTTGCACCAGCACCAGCACACTCTGCGGCCGTTTCCTGTGCACGTTTGTGTGGCCAGACGGGTTGGGGGGGGGTGGGGTGGGGTGGGGGGGGGATCAGAACAAAACACAATTAGAACTGTTGCGCCACCATCAGCGGGAACGATGTGACGTGGCGAAGTACGCACAGCAACAGCGCACAACAGCACTCAACAGCACGCAACAGAACGCAACAGCACGCAACAGAACCACACGCACACGCAACAGCACAAGCAATAGCACGCAACAGCACGCACAGCAACAACGTGACGTGGCTAAGCCCACACCAGCAGCGGGAACGACGTGACGTGGCGAAGTAAGCACAGCAACAGCACGCAACAGCACGCAACAGCACGCAACAGCACGCAACAGCGCGCAACAGCACGTAACAGCACGTAACAGCACGCAACAACACGCAACAGCACGCAACAGCAGGCAAAAGCACGCAACAGCACGCAACAGCACGCAACAGTATGCAACAGCACTTGACAGCACTTGACAGCACGCAACAGCACGCAACAGCACGCAACAGCACGCACACAGCAAACGCACCAGAAACCCAACAGCCCGCAACAGCAAACGCAACATCACGCAACAGCACGCAACAGCACGCACACGCAAACACACACAGCACACGCAACAGCATGCAACAGTGCGCACAGCAACAACCTGACGTGGCCAAGCACGCACCAGCAGCGGGAACGACGTGACGTGGCCAAACAGGCACAGCGAGCACCAGCCTTCCAGCGTCCTAGTCGGCTAGGCGGTTCTGGAGCCAGCCAGCCAGTAAGTTAATCAGTTGGTTAGCCACCTGGTAAGGGTTCCCTTACTAGGGGTCGCCACCCTACCTTGACTGGAAGAACCACTGGTGGGAATGCCATCACGTGTTCAAGCACAGCGAGCACCAGCCTCCCCGCGTGGTCAAAGTAATCAAGTCACATTGTGAGCCAGCCAGCTAGTCAGACAGGCAGTTGCCTCACTAGGGGAGCCACCATACCTGCACAGGCAGCACCACTGGGGGGAACGACGTCACGTGGCCAAGCTCAGCATAGATAGTCCTGGTGACAAGCCTCACAGCATAGTCCTAGTCAGCCTGACAGTTGAGCCAGCCAGCCATTAAGTTCATTAGTTGGTAAAGCCCATTAAGTTCACAAGTTGGTTACGAGGGGTCGCCAACCTACCTTCACTGAAAAAAAACTGGTGGGAAGGACGCCACGTGTTCAAGCACAGCGAGCACCAACCGCCCTGCGTGGTCCTAGTTATCCAGTCAGTTCTTGAGCCAGCCACCCAGTCAGTTGGTTGAAGCTAGACAGGCAGGCAGTTGCCTTACTTGGGGAGCCACCCCACCTTCACTGGAAGAACCACAGGTGGGAACGACGTCACGTGGTCAAGCACAGCAAGCACCGCCCGCCTCGCCTGGTCCTAGTCGGCTAGGCGGTTCTGGAGCCAGCCACCCATTTAGTTCATTAGTTGGTTACTAGGGGTCGCCACCCTACCTTCACTGGAAAAAAACACTGGTGGGAAGGACGCCACGTGTTCAAGCACAGCGAGCATCCAGTCAGTTATTGAGCCAGACAGACAGTCAGTTGGTTGATAGGCTAGTCAGGCAGCCAGTTGCCGTACTAGGGGGGCCACCCACCTTCACTGGAAGAACCACGGGTGGGAATGACGTCACATGGTCAAGGCCAGCGAGCACGCGCCGCCGCTTGTCAGTTGGTCAATCTGATACGCATTTTAGGTAAGGCAGTCAGTGGGTCGCATCCGTACCCTCACAGGCAGCACCACTGGTGGGAACGACGTCACGTGGTCAAGCACATCAAGCACCAGACACCCAACATGCAGCGTGCCAGACAGTCATTAAGTGAGCCAGTCATTGAGTCAGACAGTCAGTTATTCAGTCAGCAAGGGGTGACAGCGGGATGGTGTTGAGTCCCTACCTTCATAGGGAGCACCACAGGCGGGAACGACGTCACGTGGTCAAGCACAGCAAGCGCCAGCCGCCTCGCGTGGTCCTAGTCAGCGAGGCAGTTCTGGAGCCAGCAAGTAATTAACCAACTGAGTCGCTGGCTGGCTGGCTGGCTTGCCAGCCAGTAAGGACTAACCTAGTAGGGGTCGCCTTCTTACCCTTACTGGCAGCACCACTGGGGGGAACGACGTCACGTGGTCAAGCACAGCGAGCACAAGCCGCCCCGCGTGGTCCCAATCAGCCATTCAGTTCTTGACCCAGTAGATTGAATTTCGTGGTTGCATAGTAGGGGTCGCCACCCTACCTTCACCGGCAGCACCACTGGCGGGAACGACGTCACGTGGTCAAGCACAGCGAGCACCAGCCTCCCTGCGTGGTCCCGCGCCGCGCGCGCGACCGCGTCCAGCGCTGTGCCTGGGGTTGTCAGTTCGTTCAGTCCCAGGCGGACGACGACGACGGAGCAGCTGAACTGTGGGTTTGGGGCAAGGGTTGAGGGTGGGGTTTTATGTTGCTGAGGTCAAGGTTCAAGGGGTGTTCTTGCTGCTGCTGTTGTTGCTGTTTCCTCTGGCTGTATAGTCCCAGGCGGACGACGACGACGGAGCAGTCAAACTGCGTGGCCGTGGTCAAGGGTTCCGTTTTGCGTTGGATTTCTGGTAGTTTGGGTTGCTTCAAGGTTGTGGCTCCTGCTGCTGCTGCTGCTGTTGTTGTTGCTACATGCTATAAAGTCCCAGGCGGACGACGACGACGACGGAGCAGTCAAACTGCGTGACCGTGGTCAAGGGTTCAGCTTAAGGTTAAGTTTTGGGTAGTTTGGGTTTGGGTAGCTTGAGGTTCATTTGTGTGGCTGCTGCTGTTTTGCTTCTGTTGTTGCTGCTGCTACATGCCATGAAGTTCCGGGCGGACAACGATGATGGAGCAGCTAAACTATGGGTTTGGGTCAAGGGTCTACGGTGGGGTTTAGGTTGTGTGGGGTTTAGGGTGCTGCTGGTGTTGCTGTTGCTGCTGTTGTTGTTGATACTTTTGCATCTAGCTGTATAGTCCCAGGCAGCCGACGATGACGGAGCAGCCAAACTGTGGGTTTGGGTCAAAGAGTAAGGATTGGGTTTAGGTTGTGTGGGGTTTAGGGTGCTGCTACTGTTGCTGTTTTTTTGCTGTTGCTGCTGTTGCTGCTGTTGCTGTTGTTGCATGTTGCTACAAAGTCCAGGCGGTCATCAGTGATGGAGCAGCCAAACTGCGTGGCCATGGTGAAGAGTTCAGTTTTAGGATGGGTTTGGGGTTGTTTGGGTTTGGGGTGCTGCTGGGGCTCGATTAACGGAGGCGCGTTCTCGTCGCCGAGCCCTGGACCCTGCAATGCGGCGCTGCTGGTGACGAGGATCTCCGTGCCGCTGACGAGCGGGGTAAAATACGACTGGTCCGGCTCCTGCTAGACTGCCCCTCGGTGGAACACTTCAGGAGCGGCTTGCCCGGCGCTGCCATGGCTTGGCGAGTAGCCGCGGCGCTGCCGCGGCCCGTGCTGGGAGACGGCCCTTATCCTCCCCCCATGCAGGACGCCATGCGGCACCGATCTCGACGAGTTATCGACGAGCGGAGGAGCTGGGCGCCCGTCAATGCATGCTGGACATCGGTCAAGATGGCTGCTCGTGGGGGCGAGCTACCATCAGGGCTTCAGCGGTGGTGACCGCCGAGGCAACAACAGAGTTTATCCGCTTCACCATCGCAGCGTTTGTCACCGCGCTCACCCTTGGGGGCACTCGTCTGCCGGTGACTGGCGTCGGCATTGGTCTTCAGGCAGCCTGCCATGACGACTCTGTTTGCCCAGGCCCCCCTGGAGGGTGGGACCTGGCCATGCATGACGCATGGGGCGCAGGCAGAGC
>VFSX01000524.1:62500-114667 GCA_016618255.1 Chlamydomonas sp. UWO 241
CGTTTGTGGTGAGTCAGCCGCACATTAAGAGCGCGCCGTGGAGAGCCGTGCCGCAGCTGTACCGTTTTTGTGTGTGTTGTTTTGTGAGTTTGTATGTTCTGCGTGTGTCTAGGGGTCAAGCGGGTCAAGCACAAACAGCTGCCACCACCACCAACCACGACCACCACAACCACAACCAACCACCACCAGCACCACCACCACACGCACACAGAAAGTGCACCCCATTCACGACAGGTGTCACCACCCTCAGTGCCTAGGACCACTGCACCACTGCCCCCATCAGCCCCCACCCCACCCGCCCACCCCCAACCCACAGTCAGTGCGCACCATTCCGTACATTTTTGCCACCCTCAGCGCCTGGGACCCCCCCCCCCCCTTCCCCCAAGTATCTAGAACCACAGGGTATACACTCACCTTCCGTGATTGAGGTAGGTCACACCCAGGTCAAGCACAAATAGCTCCCCCCACCCTTCATACCCAACCCACCCACCCCACCCACACACCCACAACCACCACCACCAACCACCTTCACCACCACCACACGCGAAAAGAAAGTGCACACTAATCACGACAGGTGTCGCCACCCGCAGTGCCTCGGACCACTGCCCCCCCACCCCCCCCCCCCTCTCCCCGTAGCTAGGTGAACCACTGCGCAAGCACCCACCTTCCATGGTTGAGGTAAGTCACACTTGGGTCAAGCACAAACAGCTGTGCCCCCCACCCACCACACACACACCACACACACACACACACACACACACACACAACCATCCCCCCGTCCCCCCCCACCCCCCCTCAAACAGGCAGTCCACAGCGCAAGCACCCACCTTCCATGGTTGAGGTAAGTCACACTCGGGTCAAGCACAAACAGCTGCCCCCCCCCCCACCCCCACCCCCACACCCCCACACACACCATCCCCCCGTCCCCCCCACCCCCACCCCCTACCCCCTTCACACAGGCAGTCCACAGGGAAAGCACTCACCTTCCATGGTTGAGGTAGGTCACACCCGGGTCAAGCACAAACAGTTGCTCGCGGCACGCGGGACTGCCCAGCTGCGGTAGCTGCCCAGAAGCCAGGAAGCCAAGCACACCAGAGCAGCCCCAGAGGCGCTCGGCGCAGTCGACCGTGTGCTGTGCGCTGCCGGCCCCTCCACGGTGTGCTGCTGCTGCCACTGCACCACTCGCCCCACTGGCCCTGGCGACTGCACCACTGGCACTGCCGACACGTTCCATCGCACCACAGCCAGCCCCTCCGCTGCCCGCTGCTGCTGCCGCGCTGCTGCTGCCGCCGCTGCTGCCTGCTGCCTGTGCCACACTGCTGCTGCCGCCGCTGCCCGCAGCAACGCCACCGCTGGTTTCACAGACTCCATCCGACGCACCACAGCCGGCTGACGCACTGCCGCTACCGCTGCCCGCAGCACCACCACCAATGGCTGCCAAGCCGCCGCCGCCGCTGCCCGCTGCTGCTGCGACGCCGCCGTCGCCGCCGACACCCGCCGCTGTCGCCGCGGCAGACAGCCAGTGCGGGTTTGACGGACGGTGTTGAGTCAGCGGCTCGTCCCACAAATCGTACAGCAGGGGGCGCTCGTCGCTGATGGCGGCGACGGATACGGCAGGGGGTGGTGCGGGTGCGGGGGCGGGGCGGCGACGACAGGGGGGGGTGCAGGGGCGGGGGCGGCAACGGCGACGGCGGGGTGGGGTGCGGGGGCAGTGGGCAGCTGCGGCGATGGCAGAGGGTGGTGCGGGGGCGGGGGCGGCGGTGGTGTCCACGCACGGAGCTGCGGTTGCAGCAGCGGCGGCAGCAGGAGCAGCAGCATCAGGGGCGGAAGCAGCAGCAGGGACGGCACCAGAAGCAGCAGCAGCAGGGGCAGCAGCAACAGCAGCGCCAGCATCCGCGGGTGCACCGCCTGTGTCTTGCTCGCTGCCGGCCGAGCCCGCGGCGCGGGCGCTGGGCATGTCTGCGCCATGGCGAGCAGCAGCAGCAGCAGCAGGGGCAGCAGCAGCAGAAGCAGCAGCGCCAGCACCCGCGGGTGTGCCGCCGGCCTCTCCGTCGCCCCCGCCGCCGCCGCCCCCCGTGCCTTGCCCGCTGCCGGCCGCGGTGCAGGTGCTGGGCGCCGCATGCCCGCGGCGCACCCAACCGGCAATCGATCGTGCTGCCGAAGACAGCGCCTGCATGGTACCCGCGGCACCAGTAGCGTCGTCTTTGCTGCTGCTGCGCCGCCGCGGCTGCGTTGTCGTCCCGCCCGCTGCCTGCCGTTCCTGCAGCTCTGATGAAGCGCGCGCACCGGCGACGGCGACCGCGCGTGCGTCCCTCCACCGACGCGCCCTCGGAGCTGCGCGTGCAGCGGCGTGACGCAGCGCCGCTTGCGCGTGCGCGGTCGCCGCACGTGTGCCGCGTACGACGGCGCTGCGCGCCTGCGCGGCCGCTGACGTAGCGCCAGCTGTCGTGTCACTAGTACCGCCATCATCACCCATGCTCCGTGCTGCGCGCGCTGCGGACCATAGGCTCACACCCGCAGCAGCCCACGCGCCCCATGCGGCCGCCAAGGCTGCTGCAGTTGCAGCAGCAGTGCCGCTGCGAGCACCGCTACGCCTTGACGCCTGCCAGCCCCTGCTGCTGCTGCTGCTGCCGCCCGTGTGCCGCACATGGAGGACGCGAACAAGGCGCCCCATGCAGGCATCCACTAGTCTCTAGACACACTGCTTGGCTGGCTTAGTAACGCGGGGGGGTGTCACCATGATCTCATCATGGCATGGCATGCACCATGTGGCACCAAGAGTTTGTAAGTTTGTTGACTAACAACTCGTTAGTTTGGGTGACTAACACACGGCTTGTTTTTAACGCGGTGGTCGCACGCCTTCCAAGTTTTACTGCGCACACAAGTGTGAGGAATCGCACAAATCAAACAGGGATCAAGCGTCTGTGGTGTTCCAGCGCGTCAGTGATAGAAAACTGCTGCAGGAAAACTTAGGGTTGACGGCAACAGCCATGGACGAACCAGCAAGCTCCTCCATTCCCCTTCCTCTGCCGCTGCCCACCACGCTGCCCCACTCCGTCAGTTCCGAAAACATGGGGGGCGTCAGCTTGGGGGTGACGATCCTGGGGGTGGCCAGCGGTGGAGCTGCAAGCGGCACGGGTGCTCGCTCTCGGGCGTCTAGCCCCACCTCGACTGCCTCTGCCTCTGCCTCTGCCGGTGAGTAAGAGGAGTGGCGCAGCTGTGGCGCAACGGGGCGGCTTTCTCTCTCTCTCTCTCTGAGCAGCCGGGGATCCATTACCAGGGCATGCATGGGGTCCATGCATGAGTGGCGTGAATGGAGGTTGACTTTGACTGCCACTGTGCGTGGCGCGCCTGCAGGCGGCTTGGGGGCAGTGGCTGTCCGTGTGAAGGAGGCGGCCATGGGAGTGCTGAACAAGGCGAAGCCGTGGAGTGAACTCCTTGACCGCAGCGCAATGAGCAAGCCCGCCAGCGTGTCAGAGGTGTGAGTGATTGTTGCACACACTCGTGCCCGCACATACACACATGCACTCGAGCACGCACACCCGTGTCCCCACGCACACACTCTCTCTCTCACACACACATACACACTCACACACGTACACACGCACGCACATGCGCACACACACGCATGCACACACACACGCATGCATGCACCCATGCCCGCACACACACATACACACGCACACACACACACAAACGCACACACGCAGGCGCTCCTGCGCATCAAGCGCAACTGCGCCTACTTCCGAATCAACTACCTCATCATCGTGCTCTGCTGCTCGGCCGCCACTTTCCTTGCGCACCCTACCTCGCTCATCATCCTTGGGGCGCTGCTGCTGGGCTGGATCTACCTGCTGTTCATTCGGTGGGTTATGGGGGGGGGGGGCTGCTGTTCAAAGAGAGGGAGGGGCTGCTTCGTTGAACAAAAGGCAACCTGGCACCCGACGTCATTCATCATCCTTGGGGCGCTGCTGCTGCGCTGGATCTACCCTGCTGTTGATCAGGTGGGTAACTTCCTGGTAACATTCTCAGTAACTTTTGATCCAGAAGAGATGGGCAACTATCAGGTAGCTGTTATTCAAAGGTTGGAAGGGGCTGCTTCGTTGAACACAAGGCAACATGGCACCCGAAGTCACTCATCATCCCTGCTGTTGGGCTGGATGTGCCTGCTGTCCATTCGCTGGGTAATTGGGGGGGGGGGGGTAGCTACCTGGCAGGCGCTACTGTTCAAAGAGTGAGAGGGGCTGCTTCGTTGTACAAAAGGCCGCGACCTGGCACCCGACACCACTCATCATCCTTGGGGCGTTGCTGCTGGACTGGATCTACCAAACCTCGTTAGGAGGGGGTCTACTGTGGGGGGTAGCTACCTGGTAACCGCTGCTCAAAGGGTGGGAGGGGCTGCTCGTTAACACCAAACCGGCCGCCACCTTCCGTGTGCACCTGAAGTGACTCATCATCCTTGGGGAGCTGCTGCTGCGTCGGGTCTATCTGCTGTTTATCATATGGATGTTTGCCTATGCAGCTCGGGGGTGGCTAACTGTTGTAGCTGCTGCCGTTTAAAGGGTGCGGCGTTGTTGCTTGGCTATCTCCTTTTCATCACTAGGTGGGTGGTGCGGGGTTTACTGCTGTGCAGCTAGTGTGGCAACCTCACAACAACTGTTCAAAGGTTGGGAGACGCTCTCCTGCTGCTGCTGCTGCTGCTGCTCCATTTGTATGCGCGCCCACGTCCCAAACCACAAAACCACCCATTTGCGCTATTTTTCCAGGACTGCCCCCATCGTCCTCAGCAGCCAAACGCGTCCCCAGAGAGAGACGAGTTGCTTGGCCCTTGCCCGTATAGTGCCGCCCCCCTGTTGACACGAGCCGCTTGCTGCTGCTGCTGCTACTGTTGTCGCAGGACCGCCCCCATCGTCGTCAGCGGGTGTACGCTGCCGGAGTGAGCGAAGCTGATGGGCGCGCCTGTCGCCCCTTTTTGGCACAAGCCGACAAGCCCGCACCCCCATGCGCGTGCATGCCCACGTCCTAAACCACAAAACCCCACCCCTTTGCGCTTATTTTCCAGGACCTCCCCCATCGTCATCAGCGGGCGAACGCTATCGGAGCGAGAGAAGCTGATGGGAGCGTCCGCTGCATCGTTCATCATCGTATTTTTCCTCACCAGGTGCGTGACCTCTGCTGTGTGCTGCTGCTGCTGCTGCTTTGTGCTGCTGCTGCTGTGTGGGTGTGTTTGTCCTGTGTTGTACAGCTGTGTGTGGCTGTGTGTGGCTGTATTCGGCTGCTGCTGATGCGTCCGCTGCGTCGTTCATCCTCGTATTTTTCTTCACGAGGTGTGTGACTGCTGCTGTGTGCTGCTGCTGCTGTGCTGCTGCTGTTTCTGCTGCTGATGATGTGTTGCTGTATTTGGCCTGTGCCTGTGTGTGGCTGTGTGAGGCTGCTGCTGATGGGTGCGTCCGCTGCGTCGTTCACTATCGTCGAATTTGTCCTCACCAGCTGATGCTGATGCTACTGCTGCTGTGTGGCTGTGTTTTGACTCTGCAGCTTGTGCTGCTATGTGGCTGTGTTTGGCTGCTGCTGATGCACGCGTCCGCCGCGCTGTTCATTGTCGTATTTTTCCTCACCAGGTGTGTGACTGCTGCTTTGTGCTGCTGTTGCTGTTGCTGCTGCGTGACTGCTGTTTGTTATCTGTGTTTGGCTGTGCCTGGTCGGTGCTGTATGGCTGTGGTTTCCTGGCTGTGTGTGGCAGTCTGAGGCTATTTTCGGCTGCTGCTGGTAGGCGTGTCCGCTGCGTCGTTCATGACCGTTTTTCCTCACCAGGTGTGTGACTTCTACTGTGTGCTGCTGCGGTGCTGCTGCTGCTGCTGGGTTGCTGTATTTCGCCTGTGCTGTATTGGCCTGTGGCTGTGTGTGGCTGTGTGAGGCTACTGCTGATGGGCGCGCCGCCACTTCTTTCATCGTCGTATTTTTTCTCACCAGGTGTGTGACTCATGCTGTGTGCGGCTGCTGCTGCTGCTGCTGCATTGTGGCTGCTGTTGGTGATCTGTGTTTGGCCGATGCTGTGTGGCTGTGTGTGCCTGGCTGTGTGTGCCTGGCTGTGTGTGCCTGTGTGCGACTGTTTTCGGCTGGCTGCTGCTGTTGGGCGCGTCCGCCGCGTCGCGCATCGTCGTATTTTATTCTCACCAGTTGTGTGACTGCTGCTTTGTGCTGGTGCTGCTGCTGCTGCTGCTGGTGATCTGTGTTTGGCTGTGTCTGGCCGGTTCTGTATAACTGTGTGTTCCTCGCTGTGTGTGGCAGTCTGAGGCTGTTTTCGGCTGCTGCTGGTAGGCGTGTCCGCTGCATCGTTCATCACTTTTGTTGTCTGACCAGGTGTGTGAGTTCTGCTGTGTGCTGCTGCTGCTGCTGCTGCATGACTGTGTTGCGCCTGTGCTGTGTGGGGCTGTGTGAGTCTACTACTGATGGACGCGTCTGCTGCGTCGTTCATCATCGTCTTTTTCCGTACGCGGCCATTCCTGCAGCCAGGGGTAGAAACCAACTTGGGGAGAAGATGGGCAGAAGAGCACAGCGGAAAATAAGAGAAAAACGCGCTCCAACCACACACCCCACGCCGCGCCCGCTGTCTTGTTCGATGTCGTCGTTGTTGCCACATTTCCCCACACTTACCATCGCATCGCCGGCCCACGTTAAATGTGGGCCGTTGCGTCGCCGACACCATCCACACACACATACGCGCAGCGTCAGCACGGTTTTGTTGAACACACTTTCCCACACTTTCCCACATCCGCGCGCCGGAGCGGTCCTGTTCACTCTCACATTTGGTGTGGGAGTCGCACACACTTGCCCACACTTGCCCACACCTGCCCACACCACGTATCAACACTTGCGACACTTTCCTACGCACACACGCAGCGTCGGCGCTGTGCTCATCACTGCTCGCACGTTTGGTGTCGGAGTCGCCCACACTTGCCCACACCTGCACACACACACGCAGCGTCGGATCTGTGCTCTACACTGCTCTCACGTTTGGTGTGGGAGTCGCCCACACTTGCCCACACCTGCACACGCACACGCAGCGTCGGATCTGTGCTCTTCACTGCTCTCACTTTTGGTGTGGGAGTCGCCCACACCTGCACACACACACGCAGCGTCGGATCTGTGCTGTTAACTCCTCTCACGCTTGGTGTGGGAGTCGCCCACACTTGCCCACACCTGCACACGCACACGCAGCATCAGATCTGTGCTCTACACTGCTCTCACGTTTGGTGTGGGAGTCGTCCACACTTGCCCACACCTGCACACACACACGCAGCATCAGATCTGTGCTCTTCACTGCTCTCACGTTTGGTGTGGGAGTTGCCCACACTTGCCTGCACCTGCACACACACACGCAGCATCAGATCTGTGCTGTTAACTCCTCTCATGTTTGGTGTGGGAGTCGCCCACACTTGCCCACACCTGAACACGCACACGCAGCGTCGGATCTGTGCTTTAAACTGCTCTCACGTTTGGTGTGGGAGTCGCCCACACTTGCCTGCACCTGCACACACACACGCAGCATCAGATCTGTGCTGTTGACTCCTCTCATGTTTGGTGTGGGAGTCGCCCACACTTGCCCACACCTGAACACGCACACGCAGCGTCGGATCTGTGCTCTACACTGCTCTCACGTTTGGTGTGGGAGTCGCCCACACTTGCCCACACATGCCCACACCACGTATCAACACTTGCCGACACTTTTCTACGCACACACGCAGCGTCGGCGCTGTGCTCTTCACCGCGCTCACGTTTGGTGTGGGAGTCGCAGCGGCGCACGGAGCACTGAGGGAGCCAGACTCACTGTTTATGGATGATGATGCCGATGTGAGTGTTTGTTGTGGGGGGGGGGGGGCGCACAAGTAAGGCAGGGGAGCGGTGTAATTTGTTTGTGGAGTGTGTGGGGCGGGGGGGCAGGGGAGGTCACACTTTGGGAGCCGGAGTCACTGTTAATAAATGATGCTGCCAATGTGAGTGTTGATGGATGGAAAGTGCTCATGCAATGGGAGGGGGCGCCCCGCGGCACCCCACACGAGCACGCGCCTCGCCTGCTCACCCTCCCTGCCCGCACTCCCGCTCCGCTCCCTCCCTGCCCCCCCCCCCCCCTCCTCACACCCGCCCGCAAGCAACCACCCCGCCACGCGCGGCCACCCCCGCCCCGGGCCTCTCCACACATGAGCACGCGCCTTGCCTGCTCACCCTCACTGCCCACCCTCACTGCCCACCCTCACTGCCCACGCCTTGCCCCCACCCCGCACCCGCGCCCACAAGCACGGCGCGGCAACCTCCGCCCCGCGCCTCACACACGTGCACGCGCCCCGCCTGCCCACCCTCACTGCCCTGCCCACCCTCTCACCCTCCTACGTGCCCGCCTCCCCTCCAACCCCGGGGTACCTCCCTGCCCGCCCTCCCCTCCCCCTCCCTCCCTGCCCAACCTCCCGCCTACCCGCCTCGCCCACCCTCCCCGCCCGCAGAGAGCCTGCGTCCTCACCCCCCGCCTCCCTCCCCACCCCCCCCCCCCACCCCCCAACCACCCAACCACAACCTGTCGTCCTCCCAGCGTCCGCCCTTCTTGCCCCACCCTCCTGCCCACCCTCCAGGTCTACCCTCCCCGCCACTCTCCGCCCACGAGGGGTGCACCCATGCCCACCCTGCCGTGCACCCCCTCCTGCCCGCCCTCCCACCCTCGCACCCACGCCACCCACGCCCATGGGCCGCCCCGCGCCTCCTCACCCACCCTGCCCTCACTCCCTGCCCACCCTCCCCCGCCCACCCTCGCACCCATCCTCCCTGCCCACGCTCCCGCTCAACGTCCGGCTGCCCGACCGCCCACCCTTGTCCACCCTCCTGCCCACCCTCCTGCCCACCCTCCTGCCTACCCTCCTCGCCCACCGCAGAGCAGCCTGTCGTTCCTCAGCGTGCTCACGGGGGCGAGCGGAAGCGAGAAGCACACCTTCCCGGTATGACGACACCCCACCGCCTGAAACACGGCATGCACGTGGTCGCAGCTGCTGCACTCGGCTCACTGGACGGCGCGCATTGTGTTTAGCTATGTGGGCACACTAGCGATGGCGGGGGGCGCGGGGGGGGGCTACCGGCATAACAATTGTACTCTCCACTTCCGTTGCCCTTGTAAAGTATCAGTTCGAGTCGGGTGCCCTTCGTTGTCACGAGGCAGCATGCCGGGGTGCGGCAACAGCTGCAGTGGCGCCAGCACTCTGTTCGTTGTATGATGTTAATCAAGGTTGAGAAAGCTTCAATCAATACTGTTGCAGCTAAATGCGTGGCCTTGCGGGCTCTATTAGTAGAGCTCCCCTAGACGTGTAGTCTAGGCCTTAAATCACGCCCTGGGGTCCCCTGGGCGCAAACGTGTAAAACCTGTAAAACCCAGCTAAATGAGGCTGCTTCAGCAAGGCCTCCGACCGCAGAAGCGCGCGCTCGGGCGGACAGCTTGCCCCCGGTGTGTCTGTATGTGTCAGCGCCCATAGCCAATTCTCACACGGGTCAATACCGCCACCCAAAATCAACGTTTGTACGCAGGGCCGAAAAAACTCCCAGGGTTGGCACACCCCGCCATTGCAGCTGGTATATGATCATCAAAGTGCAAACCTCCACCACCTGGGAACACATGCGCGGAACATGGCCATGAAAGTTACCACCACAGCACTCTACCCAGCCTAGTTCGAGGTATACCTATCCATAAGCTCTTCGCCAGGGGCTCCCGCCCTGGCGCCGCTCGATGGCGGACAACCGGGACAACTGCGCTTGGTACTGGGCGGCTGAAAATCTGGAAATTTCCCCTGACCGGCTCTGACGCACAGCGCTACTGGTGAACTGGTCCTGATGGGGCGAGGCTATGTGGCAGATGGGGCAGCGGTACGATGGAGAGCACGATGCACGATGGCGAGAATTGCGGCGAGCATGCACCCCCTCTCACAACGATCGGAACTCAAGCAGATTGCGGCTCCTAATGGTTTACTGTGCCTGGATGGAAGAGAGAGACGGATGGCGAGAAATTGAGAAACATGGGAAGCGAGGCACATGCGGCTAGGCTTTGTGAGGAGGTTGCGGCGCAGGGGTTCCCTGCCCCAAGGCGCAGATTATTAGATGGCGACGCGATCGATGCACCAGCCGTGCGGCATGGGGCGAGGCGAGGCCCCACCAGCGGGCGGGCACCATAATGGAGATGGCGGCTAAGAACGGGGAATGCGGCTACCGGGGATGAGGCTACGGGTTATGCATGCCAGGAGACGGCGGACAAGGCTAATGCGTCACGGCGCATGGGTAAAGAACGGGGAATGAGGCTACGGGAGCTGGCGGGCGCGGCGCGCGCACGGCGCGCGCGGCGCATGGGGGTTGCATGGCGGCGCTCTGCGCGTGCATGCATGGAGGAGATTGCTGGCGGGCATGGAGGAGCTTGCTTGAGGGCAAACAGGAGATCGCTCGCGGGCGTGGAGGAGATTGCAGGCGGGCATGGATGCGGATGGCGAGAAATTGAGAAACATGGGAAGCGAGGCACATGCGGCTAGGCTTTGTGAGGAGGTTGTGGCGCAGGGGTTCCCTGCCCCAAGGCGCAGATTATAGATGGCGCAGCAATCAATACACTAGCCGTGCGGCATGGGGCGAGGCGAGGCCCCACCAGCGGGCGGGCACCATAATGGAGATGGCGGTTAAGAACGGGGAATGAGGCTACAGGGAGAGGATACGGGTTACAGATGCCAAAGGGGACGGCGGAACAAGGATCAGCCATAGGTGTCACGGGAAATGGCTAAAGAACGGGAATGAGGCGGGTGGTACGGGTGCTGGCGCGCATGGAGCGCGGCGCGGCGCATGGAGATCGCATGGCGGCGCCCATGCATGGACGAGATTGCTGGCGGGCATACAGGAGATTGCTGGCGGGCATGGAGGAGATTGCTGGCGGGCATACAGGAGATTGCTGGCGGGCGTGGAGGAGATTGCTGGCGGGCATGGAGGAGATTGCTGGAGCCAATGGCGGCGGCGGGACTAGTAGTAGAACACAGGCGCACACCAACAATGCGTTGCTGTCACTACCTGGGTGGTATAGGGTGGATCTGGGGGCCCAGTGTCCTGTCTAGGTCCAGTGCGTGCGCGCGTGTGGGGGTTTACCCTCACCCCTACCAGGTAGCCAGCCAGTTTCCCACAAACTGAGTTTAAGGTGTCGGGCGCTAGCGCCGACACCGGTCTTATACATCATTACTGGTGTCACACAGACTGTAATATCCATCATCATCATCATCGAGTTCGGGGGGGTTGCAATACGGACACCACAGGGACACCAGGTGGCCACGTCCCTCAAATCGTACAGTTTAACGGAGCTGTTACAAGAGCCTGGAGCCTCCCTACATCTGATGAATGTGGAGCCAGCTGCTCATGTGCTGCGCGGCTCCACATGGGCTCGTCAGTTTCCGGGATCAAGCGGGACACACCCAAAATACACTCTCATCTGTGACATGGCTGCTTCTACTCTGCGGACGGTCCTAGACACCTCGCCGCCTGCAAGCCCGCCGCAACCCCCTAAAATTATATCAATGTCGCCCCTGTGTAATAGCCACCCTTGTACAGGTAAGTAAGGATGTAGAACAACGAGTGATATATGTCGGAACCATCCAGTGGCCCGACATCTTGAGATCCGACCTTTCAAATCCCTCTCTCGTATGAGGGTAGGGGCCCCTCACAACCTGCTCTGCTTCCGTCTCTGCTTCAGTGATTTAGGTTTTGCCGACCCTAGAGTTCAATACAGTGTCGCCCATGCCGCCCAAAGTATCGACGACTCCGCTTGCAGGCTCAAAGCACAGCGCGCGCTCCTGTGCGCGCCTCCATGATCTCCACGTCGCGCAGCTCACAGCACTGGCGGCTGCTGCTCCTGGTGCGCAAACACCATGCCCACGACGGCCTCGTTGATGAGCTGCGGCACGCGTGCCAGCTGAGCCAGCTCGCAGACGATACGCGACACGACAGGGGTGTTTGCGCACACCGCACCCTGCGCACCGGGCTCCAGCAGCAGGCGGATGCACTCATCGCGGACGTCGTCCGACTGGTCGTTGGCGAACAGAGCCTTGGAGCATGGGCCCTGGCACAGCTCCTCCAGCACCCTGGTCATGCGTGCGCGCTGGTCGTCGCACGGCTGCGGCTCCATTGCGACACGGCGCAGCAGGAGCAGGAGGGACCGCCAGGAGTCAAAGGATGGTTGATAAGCAGCAAAGTGCGCAGCTGCCGTGAGCGCACAGCCGTCCCTTCAAGTGCGCAGCGCCATCATGGCAACTGGGTCGGCAGAGGGGTGGTCGAGCAACAGGCGCATTACGTCCACATGACCTCTCAAAGCAGCCAAAATTAGGGCCGTCGCGCCACTGTTGGTCATACGCATCGTCGTGGCAACTGGGTCGGCAGATGGGTGGTAGAGCAACAGGAGCACGGCATCGGCATGGCCTTGGAAGGCAGCGAAACTGAGGGCGGAAACACCAGTGTACGTTGTCTGCATCATCATGGCAGATGGGTTGGCGGATGAATGGTCCAGCAGGAGGTGCATGGCGTCCACATGGCCTTCCTGAGCAGCCGCGATGAGGGCGATACCACCACTCTTCGATGTCTCTCATCATCATGGCTGCTGGGTCGGCCGACGGGTGGTCAAGCAGCAGGCGCATGGCCTCCAACTGGTTTCTGAAAGCAGCGAGATTCAACGCTGTCTCGCCTCGTTGGTCTGCCGCCTGTAGGAGTGACTCGTTGGCGCTGCCGCCAAGCATGCGCTCCAGCGCCGCCGTATCGCCCGTACCAGCCGCCTGCACAAACTCCTCCACCGCCTGCTCACCAATTGACGTCAGCACAGCATCACTGGCCATGTCAATTCAACAAGGCAAGCAGCGGTGGGCCTGCGTGCGGGGGAAGGCCGTGGGTGAGCGAGTGCGCGTGCGTGTGGGCGAGTGCGTGTGAGCCATGCGTCGTGCGCCATGCGCCATGCGCGTTGGCGGCAGTGCCTTGGGCATTGAGGCACACGGGAGTGGCGTGGCTGCCCCTGCGTGGAACAAGGATCCACATGCGCATGAAGGAGCGCATGCTTGTTGCACGCCATGCTGCCGGGGCATACACACGCACCGCGCGCATGCCATGCACAACGCACACGCCATGCATGGGGCACGGGGCGGTGGCGTGCGTGGGTCACCCCCTGTCTCCTTCGACATCATGAGAGATGCCAGGGCCACCGCGCGGAAGCCAGGCTTCATCGAAATGCATGTATGCCATACGTATCCACGCATGCATGCCACCTGGGTTGAGATCGTTGCGCCCTGGCTTCGTGGACGATGGTGGCCAGCCTCGACAAAAGCTCGCAGTTCCGTGGTCGGTGACTGGGATGGGGACTGGGGCGGAGTGGGTGGACTGGCATAGCGACTGGGTCCACATTAGTGTAGACTCTAAATTTCAATTTCAAGAGGCAGGCTTGCCTTTGTCCATTTGATCCATTTCCATTTTTTTATTCACGAATAAGTTTTGCACAGGAAACTACTCGGGGAAGCACATGACACACATGCTCCTCACCAGCCGGTTTGCATTGCACGGCATCAGGCGGCGGCGGAGCGGATCGCTGCAGCTGCCGAGGACGGCACCAGCCTGCCCGTCCGCCTGGCTACGGATGTCGTGCACTTCCTCTACGGCGGCACCGGCCGGCGGGAGCCGGCTGATGGTGGCGTCGTGTCCGCGTCGCTCCCCAACGCCAAGCCTGCCGTCGGGGGCATCGGCGTGGAGCCACGCGGGGGCGGTGTGCTGCGTGTGCTCTTCACCGTGGCGTCTGACGCCGTGGCCGACACTGTCGTGCGCTGGCGCCACAAGCTGCGCCGCTGCGTGGACTCGACTGCAGTCTTCGACGTCCTCAGTGACCGCGAGGAGGCGCAGCACCAGGCGCTATGGCCCGCTTTCCTCGCCGCCAAGGTTGCGGGGAAGCGGGCGCAGTTCCACCGCGCGCGCCTCGTCGTTGACGGCGAGCGGGTGCCTGCACCTGCTTGCTAGATGGCATTCCCTCTGGGGGTGTTTTTGAAGGGGAGGTGGCGCCACACGCGTGCGGTGGCGGGTGCGGTGTGGTCGCTGAGTAAAGTGCTGCGGCGGGGGTGCTACTAGCCCCGCTTCCGGTGGTCTGGGGGAGGGCTTTTTGGTCCCTTCATGGTTTTATACCTTGGGTCCGCCCTCTGGCCATTTGAGGGGCTGGGTGTGCACAGTGGTGCTGCTTGCTTGGCGCCCGCCACCAAGTGTGGATGGCGTTACCGTGGGCTACTTGTAGCTTGACCTTTTGTGGGCCTTGAGCCTGGTTTCTCAAAGTCCCACTGGAGCTTTGGAACCGTACGTGTGACCGCCAGAAGTGGATTGTAAAACTCTCATCATCATCATCAATTGGAATTATGTCTGGTCGGCATACAAAAGACTCACTGAATGTAGATGTGTGGACAAACACCCTACACAGCACACACACACACACACACACACACACACACACACACACACACACGCGCGCACACACACGAGCATGCACGTGACGCGGTGTGGGCGCATGAGAGGCCAGCGCGCGGCAGTCGAGAGCCAAAGAGAAAGCAGAGCGGGCCCAAGCTGCCGCAGCGCCGGCGGCGGCGCGCTGGCGGCGCCGTGGCGGCGGCGCCGCCACGATGGTTGCAGGCCGCAGGCGTACTTGAAGTTCACGATTACTTGCAGCGAGTGTGGCCGGGCGGAGTGTGGGTGGACGAGAGTGGCGAAGCAACGTTACAACTGTGCAACGAAGTAAGTGCTGGCTAGCCACAACAAAGAGAAAACCAGCCACATGTTCAATAAGTGCGTGAGTGGTGCGAGAAACGAGTGTCAATAGAAGGCCCTCAGCGCCTTAGTGCAAACCCCGCCCGTTCCCTCGCAATGGAGCACTTCCCAAACCTCTCCCCCACCCCCCAGGCTCCCCTTGTCTGTTATGCCCTTATAACGTTCATGCATATGCCCACGCGCCCCGTCGCCAGTTGAAATCGAGCATTTATGCCCTCGAATCAGCAAATGCCCCTGTGGCAGATGCCGCTCTAGTAGCGACCCCCCTGGCATCATCACTGGCGCCGGTGAGTGACCCCAAATGACCCTACAGCCATGGTGACTGTTGCTCTAGTAGCGAACCCCCTAGCGTCATCAGTAGCGCCGGTGAGTGACTGAGAGCAGCGCTGCTTGTGCTGCCTTCTGCAAGTCAGCTGGTGAGTCAGCCCCCAGCAGATGCTCCACGGCAGGAATGGCACCAGCCGCGATGATTGCAGCCTTGTTCCGAGCGTGGTTGAGAGACAGGCGGCGAAGCGCAGTCACAGCGGTGCCCCGCATATCGGTCGAGGACTGAGGACCCAGCAGCAGCACGAGCGCAGGAATGGCAGCGGCGGCGGCAGGCGCGGCTCCGAGCATGGCTGGCAGCCAGGTCGGAAATTGCAGCAGCGGCTGCCTCCTGCACGTAGGACGACGCGCCTGGCCCCAGAAGCTGCACCAGGAGCGGAACAGCACCAGCAGCGAAGATGGCGGCCGAGTTCTGAGCATGGTCGACCGCCAGGCTGCGTAGTGCATCCGCTGCTGCGACATGGACATCGACCGAGGCCTCAAGCTGTGGCAGCCGCACCAGAGCCGGGATGGCGCCAGCATCGGCCAGCTCATCAGCCAGTTCATCAGCCAGGTCCCCGAGTGTACGCGCCGCTGCCAGCCGCACGTTTTCCGTAGTGTCGGGGCCCAGCAGCTGCACCAGAGTTTGGATCCCGCCAGCGCCAGAGTTTGGATCCCGCCAGCGCCAGAGTTTGGATCCCGCCAGCGGCGAAGATAGCAGCCGGTGCATCGGCGCTCAAAGCCAGACACCACAGTGCATCTGTTGCTGCATCCTGCACGTCAGCCGAGGTGACAGACTGCAGGAGGTCCACCAGAGCCGGGATGGCGCCAGCAGCCACGACGGCATCCTGGTTGTCCGCATGGTCGGTGGCCAAATCACACAGTGCAAGAGCTGCCCCTGCCTGCACATATGATCTGGAGTTGGAGCCCAACAGACGAACCAGGCCCGGAATAGCGACAGCCGCGGCGATCGCTGCCTGGTTTTCAACATGGTCCATGGCCAGGCAGTCAAGTGCACGCGCGCCTGCGCCCTGCATGTATACTGAATCGTGATCCAGCAGCACCACCAGAGCCGGGACAGCACCAGCGGCTGTGATGTCTGATTGATTCAGAGGGTTTCCAATCGACAAGTTGCGGAGTGCATTTGCTGCTCCCTCGCGCACCCCAGTCGAGCATTCTGGTCCCAGCAGGCGCACCAGAGATGGAACTGCTCCGGCGGCGGCGATGGGGCCTGGTTCTCAGCAAGGTCGTCAGCCAGTGCAAAGAGTGCGCCCGCTGCTGCCTGTTGCACGTCCGCCGGCGAGTTTGGCTCCGGCAGCCTCACCAGAAGTGGAACAGCACCGGAGGCGACAATCTTGGTCTGGTTCTGCGCATGGTCGGTAGCCAAGATGCGGAGTGCGTCAACTGCTGCCACCTGCACGTCTTCTGGTGATCGGGGCCCCAGCAGGGGCAGCAGACGTTGGATGGCGCCAGCAGGACAATAGCACTCTGGTTCACAACATGATTTTCAGCCAGGCTGCGTAGGGGCTCGATTAACGGAGACGCGTTCTCGTCGCCGAGCCCTGGACCCAGCAATGCGGCGCTGCTGGTGACGAGGATCTCCGTGCCGCTGACGAGCGGGGTAAAATACGACTGGCCCGGCTCCTGCTAGACTGCCCCTCGGTTGAACACTTCAGGAGCGGCTTGCCCGGCGCTGCCATGGCTTGGCGAGTAGCGCCGGCGCGCCGCGGCCCCGTGCTGGGAGACGGCCCTTATCCTCCCCCCATGCAGGACGCCATGCGGCACCGATCTCGACGAGTTGATCGACGAGCGGAGGAGCTGGCGCCCGTCAATGCATGCTGGACATTGGTCAAGATGGCTGCCCGTGGAGGCGGGCTACCATCACGGCTTCAGCGGTGGCGACCTCCGAGGCAACACAGAGTAAATCCGCTTCACCAATCGCAGCGTTCGTCACCGCGCTCATCCTCGGGGTCGCTCGTCTGCCGGTGACTGGCGTTGGAAGGTCTTCAGGCAGCCTCCATGACAACTATGTCGTCCATGCACCCCTGGAGGGTGGGACCTGGCCATGCATGAGGCATGGGGCGCCGGCTGAGCCCCATGCAAACGAGAGCTGGACAGCAATGCACTGCCAGGCGGGGACCGTTCCAGTCAGCGCCAGTCGGCTCTGCCGGCTTGACTGGCCACAAGGCCACTACTGTGACCTTGAGGAAGGTCCTCTCCTATATGCTCCTTGCCAGACATGTCTCTTCGAGACCGCTGTTTGGGGTAGTCTAGCCGGCGGGAGCGGTAGTCTATCGGCCGGGAGCCGGCGGTACTATAGTACTTAAGTGTGCTGGAGTATCGGCGGGTGTCTCTAGTAGAAGAGTAGCCTGCTTAGCTGGAAACCCCGTTACTGTTACTGCACAGGGCACATGCCGCCATCTCCTGCGCGCAATCCCAGACATCAGGCCCCAGCAGCTCCATCAGGGCCGGGATCGCACCGGCGGCGACAATGACGGACTGGGTCTGAGCATCATCGACAGCCAGGGCGCAGAGTGCGTCAGCTGCAGCCTCCTGCAGCACTTCTGAGGACTTGTCAGACTTCAGCAGCTGCACCAGAGGTTGAACAGCACCAGCAGCGACAATGGTGGCCTGGTTCAAAGCATGGTCGCAGGCCAGGTTGCAGAGCGCACGCGCGGCCTTCTCCTGCACGTCGTCCCATAAGTCAGCGCCCAGCAGCTCCACCAGGGCCGGGATCGCACCAGCGGCTGTGATGGCTGCCTGGTTCTCAGCAGAGTCGGAAAGAAACCACAGAGCACCTGCTGCTGCCCCCAGTCCATCTGCATCAGAGGAACCAGGGCCAAGCATGCGCACCAGATCCGGAAGGGCACCGGCGGTCACGATGCTGACCTGGTTCTGAGGGCAGCTGACAGCGAGGCTGCCGAGTGCTTGTGCCGCTGCCTCCTATGCGTCTTCTGATGAATCGGGATCCAACAGCTGCACCAGAGCAGGGATGGCGCCAGCGGCGGCGATGGTGGCCTGGTTTTGAGGATGGCTGCTGGCAAGGCTGCCGAGTGCACCTGCTGCTGCCGCCTGCACGTCTTCCGATGCTGCTCCGTGCCGTAGCAGCTGCACCAGAGTCGGAATGACGCCACTGGCGGCGATCGCGACCTGGTTGTGAGCATGTTTTTTGGCGAGGCTGCCGAGAGCACCTGCTGCTGCTGCTGCCTCCTGCACGTAATCGGAGCAGTCGGGTCCTAGAAGCTTCAACAGAGACGAAATGGCACCGGCGGCAGCGATGACACTGCGGATCTCAGTGTCAACGGCAGCTAGGTCGCGCAGTGTAAATGCTGCTCGAGACGGACGGCGCTCCAGAAGCTGCAGAAGAGCCGGCATGGCACCAGCAGCAGCGATGGCGGGCATGTTCTGAGGATGAACAGCAGCCAGGCGACTCAGTGCCCATGATGCTCGCGCCTGCACAAATGCCGGCGCGTCACTACTCCCCAGCAGCTCCACCATAGCAGGGAACACGCCCGCAGCAGCAACCGCCACGGCTGTTGCCAGTTCTTGATCGTCCTCCTCCTCATCAGAATCCTCCAGTAATTCCTCCGGGTCGCAGATTCGGAGAATCCCTGCTATCAACGATTCGGGGTCGTGCTTGAGGTTGGGCTGGAGACGCTGCGCCAGGCCTTCCAGCTTGACCGAAGACGGGTCTGCCAGCTGTGTGCACGTCTCCCGCAGGCCCTCCACCTGGTCGTACAGTTTACCACCACAGCCATGGAGGTCCAGCTTGCGGAGGCTGGTGCATGCCTTCAGGGGCGCCAGGCTGAGAATCTGCTGGTTGTCAGCAATCCACAACTCCTCGAGCGTCTGGCTGCATGCTCGCAGAGACGACAGACCTGACACACCATAACAGCTGGGCATCCGCAGGCTCCTGAGCTGCGTGCAGCTTTGCACTGCTGCTGTTATGGAGGACAGGTTGAAGCAGTTGCTGATGTCGAGCACTCGGAGCGTTGCGCCGAGAGCAACGCTCAGCTTCGGCAGCCTCTCCCACCGCCACGCGTCGTGTACGTTGCCAAAGCCCTGCATTCATACGTGAGTCATAGGTGGCATCAGTGACGTGAGTGGCGTGATACAACAATTGCGCGACCAGGGCATGCATGGGCATGCGCTCCATGCGCCATGCGCCATGCGTGCTCGCACCGTCCGCGCATGGGCCCACCTCGCGGAGCGTGAGGCTCGTCAGCCCATACAGCGCCGCCGTGGCGAGTGGCTTTAACATGGACGCGCTGACCACGCCCAGCAGGGTGAGGTCGCGGACGCTGCGCCAGCAGGGCCGATGCGAGGTCGGCAGCGGAGAAGCCCGAGGGGCTGCCCACGCGCAACACCGCATCGTCCACCAGTGAGCGCATGGTAGTGCACACGACGCGCAGGGCGCGCTTGCTGTCGCGGTCCAGCGACGGCCACAGGGGCTGGAGAAACAGGTCCTCACTGAAGAGCACGGCATGGGTCGATGCAGTGGCAGCAGCTTGGGGATCGGCCTCTGCGGCCACGCGGGCGGCCTTGCGGGTCTGCATTTTGTGTTGTTGACTTGACGTGCAGTCGGTTCACATGCCGGCGTGGGGGAAGTTTAGGAGACTGGGGGCGATCCGAAGACGTCGAACGACGACGACGATACCTAGGGGGGTGGCATGGATTACTGCTGTAGGGCCCACTCGAACCCAGCAGCTGGTGTGAATATGTTTCACACGTGGAATGCTCTCGCACCGCCGCGCCATTGACTGCACCCCAATGCAGATGATGTAGCGCAAAACGACCTGGTCGTGCAGGGTTGGCCAGGGAAGGGACCCAAACACTAATGACCACCTTTTAAAAAAATGGACTAGTAACTGAACTGAACACAAAGTGAACTTTGACTGGTTGTACCAACCCTGAACATGCAGGCTGCGGCATCCAAAGGCTGCGGGAGCTCTAGAGCCAGATACACGTTCTCTGTATCTGCCTCTTTCAGCAGCAGTATTGATTATCAGCACGTTTTATCATGCGGCTGGATAACACACGCTCCTTCCTGGGCACGGACGACCGTCGGCCTTGCCAAGAGCGCTGCTGCCTGCTGTGTGCGCACGCTCACGCACTCCCTCTGTGACCGGTACCGCAGCACAGCCGGCATCGCGTCCAGTCGGTCCTTGGCAGGGTGGGTGACTCTTGCACGTCCCACGTCCCCCCGTGTGCACGTCCCTACCCTACCACATTCATAACGCCTGAGGCAGCGCCTCAGGCGGCGCATTGCTTGCGCGGATGAGGCGGCGCCTCAGGCGGCGCATTACTTGCGCGGATGAGGCGGCGCCTCAAGCGCGCCGACCCCTGAGGCATTGCCTGAGCGGCGCCCCTCATCGTGTCATCCTGACCGCCTCAGGCGCCACCCCGACCGTCTCAGGCGCCCACCACCGCCTTAAGCGCCCCTCATCGTGGCATCATGACCGCATTAAATTGCGTAGATCAGAAGATGGGGCTGTAGTAGGGCCAGTTCTAGTGGTGCGCGGAGGGCTGTCACGGCATCGGAGGCCGCCCTCTTTGCTCCCTTCCTCGCGTGCACCATCGCGAGCATCGCGGCGAGGCCCATCGGCAGGATCCACAGAGGGCAGGATCCACAGTGGGCAGCATCCGCAGTGGGCAGGATCCACAGTGGGCAGGATCCACAGTGGGCAGGATCCACAGTGCGCAGGATCCACAGTGGGCAGGATCCACCGTGGGCAAGATCCGCAGTGGTCAGGATCCACAGTGGGCAAGATCCACAGTGGGCAGGATCCATAGTGGGCAGGATCCACAGTGGGCAGGATCCACAGTGGGCAGCATCCACAGTGCGCAGGATCCACAGTGGGCAGGATCCACAGTGGGCAGGATCCGCGACGTCATAGTGGCCGCGTCTAGTTTTGGCGTCCGGGCATCCTCCACCGACACAGACAAGGCAGCAGCCGCCAGCACAAAAGAGGCCTCACTGCTGCCGCCGCCGTCGCCGTCGCTGCTGGCTGCATTGGGTGCGAGCGAGAGCAATGCCGCCTCGCTCATGGCCGCTCGCCCCAGCGGCGTCCATGCCACAGAAGCACGACCCCTGTAGCCGGCGGCACGTGAACGAGGTCCTGTAGGTGGCTTACACACTTCGCTGCTCGCATGGATGGCGGCCCGCACGCCCTGCCCTCGCCCTGCCCTCGCCCTGCCCCGCCCTGCCCCGCCCTGCCCCGCCCCCCCCGCCCTGCCCCGCCCTGCCCTGCCCTGCCCCCCCTGCCCCCGCCCCGCCCTGACCCCGGCCCTGACCCTGCCCTGCCTCCTGGCCGTCCCAGCCGCCATTCGGTCCACCAGCTGGCACCGCCACAAGTCTCTAGCTCGCGACTGTGCACAACGCTACCTTCATAAATTATCCCCAGATTTGAAAATATGTCATCCGTGATCGCTGAATGATTGGGGGCTCATCTGCTAGCAGCAAGCTACCTCTTGAGCGTTAGCAGCACGTTTGCAGCTGCCCATCTGCAGTCCGCACAGTGCCAGGAGACGCTTGGATGAAGCACATTGTCTTGCTCATGAACACCAGGGCGAGTGGGCCCACGCCCAACGTGTGTGCTGCCAGGTGCGCCGACATGGACTCGTGCCTGAGACGTGTTCCCGGCACTGTGCTCAACTTTCAAGCGATGACTCTGTCCGACATGTGCCGCAAGTGATGTGCATATATAATGATGAAAAGGATGTGCAAAAAGGCAGACGAAAGTGAGAGGAAAGGTGGCACGACTCATGATGATGATGATGGATATTACAGTCTGACTCATAAACAACAAGACAACGCATTCACAGCCGGACGTTGTGTGTGAGGCCCCTGTGCAGGTATCTAAAGATCTAGAGAGGGTGAGGGGTCACAATCTCTGAGATGTAATCGGATGGCACGATCCGATTTCATATTTATATTAGGACATTGGGTCTCCAGAGACCTGAGCGCGCTCGGAGGAGGCAGCGTGGTCATCATACTGTGCATACTGTGCCCATACGGGTGCCCATTGAAGATGACAAAGAGCTGATTGGTGGCGAGGATAGGATACGTTTGGCTGTGTGGCCCCAGACCGCAGCCCATCAGCTGAACTTGACCGTGCGACCGGGTGACTGCACACGATCCTTCCTCACGGAGCTGTCCTCCTTGACGAGCGCGCTCTTGGGTGCGCGGGCGGCAACGGCCAAAGCGGCGGCCACGGCCTGCTTCGTGCGCGCGCTCGCATGCTCTTTTCTTGCCCGCAGCGCATCCAGCATCGCCTGCAGGCCGTTTTCAGGGCTGGGAGACGCGCGCGCGTCCGTGGATCGCTCCGACATCATGGCACGCTGAGGGGCGCTGGCGTGCCCGCCGCTGCCGCCGCGCTCACGGCTTGGCGGCCTGTCACCCCTCTCGTTGCTGCCGCCTTGGCCTCCTTCTTTGCGCGGACCATGGCGAGCATGGTGACGAGGCCTCCGTCACTCTCACTGCTGTCTGCATGGAGTGGTGCAGACGGCGGCGCAGCCACCGACCCGGCAAGCGCTAGCGGTGGCTCGTGCAGTTGGCTCGCCAACTTGGATGCTCGCTCAGCCAGCGACCCACTTGCTCTGCCTACTGGCCCTGCCTGGTTGCCATCCATCTTGCGCACCACCTGCAACCTTGCGGCCGGAAGGGTCCAGCTCCCAGGAGTGTCGGTGAGGCCGAGCGTGCGCAGCGCTAGCGGGGGCGACGACGTGCGCACGCAACTTCCGTGCGCTGCTGTGTCGTCAGGTGTGCTGGTTACGCTGCAACCCACTAATCTGGCTTCATCGAGCCACGCGCTCTGCGGCTGCGGCTGCGCCTGCATCCTGCTGCCACTACCACTGGCATTGCCTTCAACTGCAGCTGCAGGGCCGCTCCTCAACAATAGAGTGCTTGCTGCATTATAGCTGCGGCTGTGCGGCAGCAGCACCGGGCGGTGGGTGGTCGGTGAGCCGGGCGAGCCCGAACCGATGCCGCTGCTCTGTTCCAGCCGCCTGGGCAGCGACCTGGCGCCCAATCCCAATGGTGACCGGCCGGGCACAGGCACCACAGGGGGCTGTGGTGCCGGGGTGTCACAACCAGTGCTCGTCTCACTGCTGCTGCAGCTGTGCACCGGGCGGTGGACTTTCGGTGAGCCCAGATTTGAACTGCTGCTGATACTCTGGTGCAGCCGCATGGGCAGCAGCGCCCTGGTGCCCATTCCAATTGGCACCGGGGGCGATGCCGGGGTGTCACGACCAGTGCTCGTCTCACTGCTGCTGCAGCTGTGCACCGGGCGGTGGGCAGTCGGTAGGCCCAGAATTGAACTGCTGCTGATACTCTGGTGCAGCCGCATGGGCAGCAGCATCCTGGCGCCCATGGGAGACCAACCGAGCGCAGGCGCCGCGGCCACAGGAGGTGGCGCCGGGACGTGCGGCTCTGGTACCGGGATACCATGGTCGGGCCCGCTGTACAAGCGCATATGCATCAACCCCTCGTGCACGCGCTGAGGTCGCTGGGTGGGGGTAGGCGGCGAGCGCGGCGCAACCGTCGTGATGCATTCGTCGTGCGTGTTACCCGCGTGCCTCCCTGGCATTCCTGGCGCACTCCCGGCCATGGTGGCCCTGAACCGTGGGGTGGCCCACTCAGCAAGGAGGTCCACGGATGCAGACGCAGCGAGCGGCGTGGCGTTGCCTGTTGAAGGTGGCGGCGTGACGCGTGGAGGGACGTCAGAGTTGCTGGCGAGCGTCGGTTCCCCGCGCGGGCTGTTGCCCTTAACGATGCTGCCGCCGCTGCCGCCCAGGGCTTGCGGGGCCCTGCTGAAGTCGCTGGAGGGGCGTCTGCCAGACAGGACCGTCCTCACCTGCATGTGTGCGTTTGACATTATACTTAGTGTGCGTGTGTGAGCAGCAGTGCGCAAGGGCAGGCGACGGCAATGCCTCTTTGAGTGCCGAGCAAGCCTCACCATCGTCAGCAGGCGGGACATCTTGCTGCCGCCATGCACAGCAGCGTTGCTGACACTGGTGCTGGGGCCCTCACATTCCAGCGACCCTGGCCGTCCGTGTGCACTGTGGCCCGCTTCTGACGTGGCGGCATGCGTGTGGGTGGGGGTGAGACAGGTTAGGCCGGTGGGTGAGTACGGGAACTGTCGTCTAATGAGTGACGGGGTCTTTGCTTCAGGGGATAGGGAGGACGGGCAGCAGTGCTTTTTCAATTGATTTCAATTAAGTAAATCTTATAGCCCGGACACCGGCGCCCCCGGAAAAAACCAGAAAATAGGAAAAACGTGAGAAAAACGAATTGGGTGCTAACCCCCCCCCAAACCATTGTTTTTTTCAGCAAAAATCGCTTATGGTGGTTTACCGCCCAATCTGAAAAGAACCCCTGGGGCAGGCGGACCACACGCCATACCTTTCGCAGGCACCTCGTTCCTGCAGCTCAGATGCGCCCCCTGCAGTGGTGGCACAGCACCCATGCAGCCGCCGCTGCCGCCCGCGTCGCCGCTCACGGTGCGCAAGCGAGGGAGCAGCTGCAGCAGCGCCGCAGGCTGCAACCTCCCCGCCCCGGCCTCGGAGACACAGCCGCCCCCTGCGGTCAGTGCATCCCACCGGCGGCTGCTGCCAGGGGAGCTGCAGAGCGACGCGCCCAGTTGTGAAGATGACACCATGCTCGTCTCCCTCCTACTGCTGCTGTTCCTCGACCGTGCCAGGTGCCGCCGAACGCGCAGGTCGTCTGCGAGTGCGGAGAAGTTGCCGATGGCCACGCTGCGCCGAGACCACCCTCCAATGCCCGCCACCGAGCACCTGAAGTGGAAGGATGCGCACGCACGCACACACGCAGGCAGGCAGGCACACGCTCAATTCTGATGTCTTGCCCATGGGAAGCATGTGCGCTAAGCTGTATTTAGTGAGACGTGTGTCACTCATAACCTCGAACAGCCGTACGCACAACATGCGCGTGCACGACCTCGGCGCCCAAAGGCGCCTTGAGCCCGTGCTTCTACTGTAGTGCCGCTTTGCCTTGCCGACTGTTTTATAAAAAATCGAAGTGATTTAGAAGTTTGTGCCTTGAGAAGTTTGTGCGAAATGTTATTCGGTTTTTTTCGTATCACTTTTGGCGTCATTCTTGGCAAAAAAAATGTCCTTTTCTTTTGAAATCGACCTTGATAAATCCAAGAAAGCGTCCTGGCTTTTTTCATCGGCAAGGCAAAGCGGCATTATCGCACACACGCACGCACCTGCTGTGATCAACGGGCAAGTCCACGGTCCAACCGACCGCGATGTGAGACACCTCGATCTCGAACGGTTTGTCCGACTCACCGCTGCCTGGTGTGTGTGAGAGTGCAACCTACTCCATTGTGTGAGAGCCAGGGGGTGATCAGCGTGTTATGTTGCACAGTGATTTGTGGCAGCAATAACAGGGGCGGGTGCGTTCACGAGTGGAAGATCTGCAACCCGGGGATCGCACCACTATTTAGTATGACTCTCACAACGATCGGAACTCAAGCAGATTGCGGCTCCTAATGGTTTACTGTGCCTGGATGGAAGAGAGAGACGGATGGCGAGAAATTGAGAAACATGGGAAGCGAGGCACATGCGGCTAGGCTTTGTGAGGAGGTTGCGGCGCAGGGGTTCCCGCCCCAAGGCGCAGATTATTAGATGGCGACGCGATCGATGCACCAGCCGTGCGGCAATGGGGCGAGGCGAGGCCCCACCAGCGGGCGGGCACCATAATGGAGATGGCGGCTAAGAACGGGGAATGCGGCTACCGGGGATGAGGCTACGGGTTATGCATGCCAGGGGACGGCGGACAAGGCTAATGCGTCATGGCGCATGGGTAAAGAACGGGGAATGAGGCTACGGGAGCTGGCGGGCGCGGCGCGCGCATGGCGCGCGCGGCGCATGGGGGTTGCATGGCGGCGCTCTGCGCGTGCATGCATGGAGGAGATTGCTGGCGGGCATGGAGGAGATTGCTCGCGGGCGTGGAGGAGATTGCAGGCGGCAGCATGGAAGCGGATGGCGAGAAATTGAGAAACATGGGAAGCGAGGCACATGCGGCTAGGCTTTGTGAGGAGGTTGTGGCGCAGGGGTTCCCTGCCCCAAGGCGCAGATTATAGATGGCGCAGCAATCAATACACTAGCCGTGCGGCATGGGGCGAGGCGAGGCCCCACCAGCGGGCGGGCACCATAATGGAGATGGCGGTTAAGAACGGGGAATGAGGCTACAGGGAGAGGATACGGGTTACAGATGCCAAAGGGGACGGCGGAACAAGGATCAGCCATAGGTGTCACGGGGAATGGCTAAAGAACGGGAATGAGGCGGGTGGTACGGGTGCTGGCGCGCATGGAGCGCGGCGCGGCGCATGGAGATCGCATGGCGGCGCCCATGCATGGACGAGATTGCTGGCGGGCATACAGGAGATTGCTGGCGGGCATGGAGGAGATTGCTGGCGGGATACAGGAGATTGCTGGCGGGCGTGGAGGAGATTGCCTGGCGGGCATGGAGGAGATTGCTGGAGCCAATGGCGGCGGCGGGACTAGTAGTAGAACACAGGCGCACACCAACAATGCGTTGCTGTTACTACCTGGGTGGTATAGGGTGGATCTGGGGGCCCAGTGTCCTGTCTAGGTCCAGTGCGTGCGCGCGTGTGGGGGTTTACCCTCACCCCTACCAGGTAGCCAGCCAGTTTCCCACTGAAACTGAGTTTAAGGTGTCGGGCGCTAGCGCCGACACCGGTCTTATACATCATTACTGGTGTCACACAGACTGTAAGATCCATCATCATCAGTATACAGAACGGCATCCCCTTGCCAGCAAGTGCCAAGGGCGTCTGTCTCACCCATATGTGTCAGTTTGGTGGCTGCGTATACAATGGGGGTATTTCCACCAGCAATTCCCGGAGTTCAAGGTCAATTCCCAGGGTCTGGATTGACTCGGTCAGACCCTCTCGAGCGAAAAGCGCAGCGTCAATCGAAGCATCGGACCCTGCCCCGGCCTTCCCAGGTTGCAACCCCGGGAAGGCCCGGGCAAGGTCCGAGTCACCATGGGTGGTCCCGGGTAGGAAAAGTGCACCCTGGGAATTCCCTGGGATTCGTTTTGGTGGAAACTCGCCCAATGGCACCCACCTCCGGGCGCTCGACAGGCGATGCTGCCTCGCTCCTTGTCCGGGCTGTCTCACTCTGGCTTGCAGTGCGTTCGGGCGCCTGGTCCGACCCTGTCCTTGCATCTCCTGCCTCTTCGTGCACTGTCTTCATGCTGGGAGCGCCACTGCGCGCCCGGCTGCGTCTGCTCGGAACGGCGGACTCGAGAAGACGCGACACCATTGCGACGCGTGCGTGCGACCAGTTGTGGCGCTTGGCTGCCCGCTCAACCAGCTGTCCCGCAAGTTCGCGCTCACTGCAGGGGCGGTGCATGCGTTGAGCATGTGAGTGCATGCGTGTGCATGATGTGCATCTGGGAAAGTCCTGCCCTCTCCTTTCTCTTCCTCCCCGTCGTCCCCATGGGGATGGTGCGTGAGTTGAGCACGTGTGTGCGTGCGCATGTATGATATGCATCTGGGAAACTTAGGCACTCCCATCTCTGTCCCTCCGTCCTCTCCTTACCGGTCAAACGAGCTCTGGCTGCTCGTCACATGCACAAGCACTGCCAGCACGACAGTGAGGCACACGCAGCATGAAACAGCCG
Source organism: Chlamydomonas sp. UWO 241 (assembly GCA_016618255.1). NCBI lineage: Eukaryota > Viridiplantae > Chlorophyta > Chlorophyceae > Chlamydomonadales > Chlamydomonadaceae > Chlamydomonas > Chlamydomonas priscui. The sequence goes on from VFSX01000524.1 coordinate 90,318, forward strand.
TCATCACAAAAATGCCCGCGCTGCTGGCCTCCTTTGGCGCAGGCGGTGAGCCGTCGGCCGAGGTCACCGCAGTCGCCAGGCCCACTCTTCCCGGTGCATCGTGCCCGGTCGTCTGCTCCCCCATGTTGAGCACCATGGGCCGTGGCAGCCCACGCGCAAACATGTCGGTACCTAACGCCCCGCTGGTGAAGCTGCGTGAGAGAGACGCCGAGATTTGCTGGATCTGTGGGTAGAGGGATTGCAATTGGTCGGGGCTCGTGCGTGTGTCAGCTGTCAGGCTCATACTTGTGTCAGCTGCAAGTCCAGTTGGGGTGGTCTCCTCATCTCAACAAAGATGAGGACCCTCATGACATGCCAACATGGTGCTTCACTGCTGCTGCCCACCCACCTGAGACGACGGCACCACCGTCGACATGCGGACAAGCAACGTGCCTGTGCTGCCCCCCTGCAGCAGATGGCGGCGCGCCTGCGACCCAAATCCATCGCGGGTGTCTTCCACATACGTGGATCCCAGGTAGTCGATCTGTGTTTGCATGCAAGCACGGGTGACAGTGCAAGTAAGGGACGAGTGGGCGCAGTGATTACCTTTTCTGGATTTTTAATAAATTACTCCACAGCCGGATTTTGCTTTGACCGCGTTGACCGTTGACCTCATGTTGACAGTTTGTCCTCATACATAGGTAATTTGATAGCTGTTGACGTGCTCTGTCCGGCGGGCTTGTCAGAGCATTGTCTTTCCAAGCCACGGGCCCCCACGACGCATGCGTCTAAATGAGATTGGCAGCAACTAAAAAGCACTCGTCAAAAGTGGATTTGGTCAACCAGGGAAGCCACAAGAGATTCTCAAAGTTTGGTGTCGCCCGTTTAAGCCACTTTTCCCACTGGGGTGGGCCCAGGGTGGCGATGGCAAAAACATCCCAAATAATTCGGCCCTGTATGAGCGCGTTGGCAAGGCAACGCGTCTACGGTAATGCCTGGGACTGTGCTGCTTGCATCCTTGTTTGCACCACCCACGCACCTTCCCAGAGGCTTCCGCGGTCCCAAAAAGAACAGTCAAAAATAACTGGCGCAGTGCCACCAACTGCTCGGCACTCAGCGTGTGCGCATCTCCAGCCGCCACCGGCCAGCTGGTCTCCATTTCCAGCAGCAACATCGCAGCACCGGCGGGCGTCAAAGGGCCTTGCAGAGGGCTTGGATCCGGAGGTGGAGAGTCCCAGATAGGGCTTGGGTGAGGCGGTGGAGGGTGGCTGGGTGGGGGCGAGTGTGGGGGTGTTGGAGGTGGTGGCGTGGTCATTGGGGGCAGTGGTGGTGGTGGTGGAGGCGGTGGTGGGGGTGCATCTGGGGATGGGGGAGAGGGCAAATCTAGGGGTTGGATGGGCTGGGTGGAGGCGGTGGGGGTGGTGGAGGCAGTGGTGGGGGCGGGACGGGGTTGGGTGGGGGCGGTGGGAGTGGTGGAGGTGGTGGGTGCGAATCTAGGGACGAGGGAGGGGCACATCAGGGGGGGGGCGAGTGTGACCATGGGGGGTGGGGAGGGAGGGCGGTGGGGCGAGGGAGGAAAGGGAGGGAAGGGAGGGGAGGGAAGGAGGGAAGGCGGCGGAGGGGGCGGAGGAGGGAGCGGGGAGAGAGGGAGGGGGGGAGGGAGGGGGGGAGGCGGGGGAATGAGGGGCGGAGGAGGGGGGGATGAGGGAGGGGAGGGGGGGAGCGGGGAGGGGGAGGGGGGGGAGGGAGGGGGGAGGGGGGGGATGGCGGTGGAGGGGCGGGGAGGAGGGGGGGATGAGGGAGGGGGGGAGGGGGCGAGGGGAGGGAGGGAGGGGGGAGAGAGAGGGGGAGGGGAGGCCGGGGGATGGGGTGGAGGGGGCGGGAAGGAGGGAGGGTTTGAGGGAGGGGGAGGAGAGGGGGAGGGAGGGAGGGCGGGGGGGGGGGGAGAGGGGGAGGGGGTAGGGGTGGCGGGAGACGGAGACGAGTAGGCGTAGACGGCTGTGTCGCATTCGGGGCCGAGGGGCAACTGGCAGGTCCTGAAACTGTCAGTCGTGCCTTGCCGCACGCAGTCGGTGCCCTCATATCGTTGGATATTCAAGTGGCACGGGGCAATGACACCTGCGAGGGGGTGCACCTGAGTTTGAGCGTGTATGTGTGCGCGTTTGCGGGGGTGCACGTGGCTTTTGGCAAAAGGACGCGCACATGGGGGGCAGAAAATTGGTGCCAGGCAAGGAACGACGCCAACACGGAGACAACCTAGCAAAGTGCGTGGGGGGGGGGGCGTCAAGGGGGGGTCAGGAGGTTGAGGGGGGCCGGGTGTCGGCGGTGCAGGGGGTAGGGGTGCCGTGCACGACTACGCTCGCTTATCCGAACTGAACCGCCACAGCTGGTGCATATCCCACTCCCACTCTCCAGCACAAACTGCCCACGCCGCCCCCGCCCCCGTGTCGCATCGCACCAAATGGATCCCTGAACCGGATCCTGCCCAGATTTTTCATACCCGACCTGAACACCATCACATGCACACTCCCTTCCGCAGACCTCCGCCCCACCCCCGCCTCCACCCCGCCTTCCGCCCCCCTGTCGCATCACACCAAATGAGTCCTTGCACCGGATCCTGCCCAACGCCGTCTGCAGGCCAGCTCCGTACTGGGTGTAGTCACAGAACGCAAAGTATGTCATCACGCTGTTGTCCAACACAGGGCACCCTGCGCCTGTGGACGTCGACACGCCATCCCAGTAGCACGTCTGCTCAACAGAGCCTAGATGGTTGGTGCCGCACTGATTAGACGGGCAGTAGCCGTCATCTGTGCAGCACAGGCCGTGGCACTGCGCACACATGCACGCGCGCGAGGGAGGGGTCGGCAGCAGTCACAGTGTGCAGGGCAGGCCCGTCCACTCCTTGGGTACTATCTATCTGCCCATCCGTCCTCGTGTGCTTGTCTTTGTCGAACTGATTTGTGCACAGAGTGATTAGGATACCCGTCCACTCACCCTCGGGCGTCACTACCCTCCCACCCCTCAGTCAAACTTACGGAGGAGCAGGCAGTACCGTTTGCATTGGTGCATCCAAAGTCCCCCGACACCGGAGTCTGAGTTCCAGCTGCAGAGCCGACGTAGGATTTCGTGATCCAGCTCCACTTGAACACAGGACAAGTGACAGCAGCAGCGGGCCTGGTGCACCCCAGCAGCGCGAGGAGAACCAGCAGCAGGGTGCCCGTGCGGGGCACGCGCCTGCGGGGGGGCGGGTGATCAGTGGCAGCACACACACTGGCAGTTAAGCAGTTGGTACACCTACTGAAGAGCTACATGCGCAGGTGGTGCTGCTAAGCCATGCTGCGCAGGGGCCGGAAAGAGGTTGCAGCGGCGTGGTTGACCCTCAGGCGACTGATCGCACCCGCCAGATACCCCTGCATGCGCCCCCCTGCACCCTGTGTGTGCCATGGGGGTGGTGCACACGTATCAGTGAGAACTCCTGCCAGGAGAGCCCGCGCTGTACGCACACCGCCAGGGAGATGACGGGGCTTGCACGTACGCATGACAGGCCCAAGCCACTCAAGAGCGCGCGCACACCAGCACCCACCTATACCAGCTCCACTTCGTGCTCATTGGCACGCTAATCTGCGTGGTGTCCGCGCGCTCGACGCCAGGACTCAATGCATGGTCGCCTGCTGCATGGAGGCTCTTGCCCCTGGTTCGGGTCTCCGCCACAGGGCGCGCCGCGTGCTCGACCAGCCACCGCGCAACCAGCAGATATTACACTAGGCAGTGCTGTGGCGCTCGCGTGCTGCTTCGGTGTGCGTTTTTGCTTCGCAACACCTGTCAAACCAACTCGCCAGCGAATCGGATCTGTGGCCCACTTGCCTTACGTACGACGAACAGAGCACCGATTTAGTAGAGCGCACAAACGTTGGGGCGCACGCAAGGAGGGGGGCTCAACAAAAGGTGGGCTGTCACGTCGCGAGGGGCGTTTGCGCGCTGCATCGTTCAAGGAACTGCAGGAACATCATGCTGCTTGGCAATGCAGACAAAGCAGTTGGCATCAGTTGGAGTATAGCGGCGGGACAGGTCCGCCGGTTTGTGCTGAACACGCGGCTATCTCTCTTCCAGTAAGCCCACGAGCGCCTTCGCAGGTAAGCGAGCGCACAGCGTCACTTGCAAAAACACGCCACAACCGCAAAATACTGCTACCACTGCCGTCACCTGTCTGCCCTACAGCGTGGTTGTGCACGCACCCATCGCCGGCTTGCCACCGCGTCGCTGCTGCCATCACAGATGAGCGTCGAATGGGCAACAAAACAGCTGCGGCACCCGCCACCACCGCGACCTGCTGCTACCGCTGCTCCCACCGCCTGCCTACCCTATAGCGTGGCTGTGCACGCATGCATGCCGTCTTGCTCTTTTCCACCAGCTCGCTGCTGCCAACACAGATGAGCAAGCGCACGTGCAGCGACACGGGCAAAAAACAGCTCCGGCACCACCGCCACCACCACCAGCTGCTGCTACCGCTGCTTCCACCGCCTGCCTGCCCTACATGTACATCGTGTCTGTGCACTCGCGCATCGCCCGCTTGCTCCCCACCGGCTTGCTGCTGCCAACACAGATGAGCAAGCGCGAACAGCGACACTGGCAACAAAACAGCTCCGGCACCCGCCACCACTGCGACCTGCTGCTCCCGCTGCTTCCACCGCCTGCCCGCCCTACAGCGTGTCTAAGCACTCTCGCATCGCCGGCTTGCTCTCCTCCACGAGCTCGCTGCTGCCGACGCAGATGAGCGAGCGTGCGTGCACGGAATCGATCTTCTGGTCGAGCACACTGCCGACGCCGTCGAACGACAACCCGCCTGCTGCCTGCACGGAATATGGAAGGAAGGAGGACAGTGTGTGTGCGCATGTGTGTGTGTGTGTGTGTGTGTGTGTGTGCGTGTGTGTGCGTGCTTGTGTGTGTGTGTGTGTGTGTGTGTATGTGTGTGTGTGTGTGTGTGTGTGCGTGTGTGTGTGTGATACGCGTGTGGTGGCTGTGGATGAACCAAGCCGACACACGGCAGTGATGACAGCGTAGTGACAGCGGCTGGAAAACCCACACCCTAAACCCTAAACCCTCTACCCTAAACCCCGACCTCGACGATGATAGAGAGAGGCGCGCACTTTCACGCCAGGCGCACAGCAATTTCGTGTGGGGGGAAAAGTGTCGGGTCTGAGGGCAAACACTGAAAGTGCCTCCAAGGACGCGCCACCTAGCCAGAGAGCTAGAGAGAGACATTCTATTATGGTATGTTCTCTCCGTTCAGGCTTGGAGGCCCCGCTGGGCGCGGGGTGGCTGTTTCCGCGGGCCTCACACTCGGTGCGCCCTCGACACGCCGTCTTCAGCCCAAACGGAGAGAACATGCCATAATAGAATGTCCTTGCGGTGCTCTCTGGCTAGGAGGCGCGTCCTTGGAGGCAGTTTCGTGCTGGTTTGTTCAGGGGGGGCGTGAGAGCGATCTCGCCCAAGGGGCCTTCCAAGGGGCCCTCCGCCTGCGGCATGGCATCACATGGGTATATAAATAGCGTCTGCTGCAAGGAGAGCACCTTGAAAGGCTTCGTTGGGGTGATCGAGCAATGCGGGTGGAACCCTGGTGAGGCCTAACTGCCTCCAAGGACGCGCCACCTAGCCAGAGAGCACGGCATGGACATTAGATTAGGTTGTATGGTCCGCTTTTGCGCTTGGAGGGCGTGCCGAGGCCGCTCAGAGCATGCACCGACACGTTTACAGCCAGCCTCCGCTCAGAGCCGCCTCCAAGCGCAAAAGCGGACCATACAACCTTATCTTGTGTCCATGCCGTGCTCTCTGGCTAGGTGGCGCGTTCTTGGAGGCACTTTCAGTGTTTGCCTTCAGACCCGGCACATTTCCCCCCACACGAAATTGCTGTGCAGGCGCGACATCACCGCACCGCGCCGCACACACACTCCCTCTCTCTCTCTCTCTCTCCTCCCCCCTCCCTCACGTTCTCCCTCACACAAACCCACAGTGTCTCTCCATAGGGTTTAGATTTACCCTTGACCCTAAACCCCTGAACCCGAAACCCCTAACCTTAAAACCCTACCTCGATGATGAACGAGAGAGGCGCGCATTCGTACGCCAGGCGCAGCTTCGCGGGCGCCGCTTTCGATGCTGGGTTGCAGAACACGCCGCCGCCCTGCGTGCGTGTGTGTGTGTGTGTGTGTGTGTGTGTGTGTGTGTGTGTGTGTGTGTGTGTGCATGTTTTTGTGTGTGTACGTGTGTGTGTGTGTGCATGCGCGTGCACATGTGTGCGGGGGGCTGACCCATTTTCGATGCTGGGTTGTGAAAAACGCTGCTGCCCTGTGTGTGTGTGTGTGTGTGTGTGTGAACACATGTGGGCAGTAGAGCGCACACGCCGACCATTCATCCGCCCAACCTTTGCACACACACACACACACACACACACACATTCCATTCCAAAGTGTTACATGACTGCAACAGCACTACCCGTACTTAAGTACAAGCAATGTTCCAGAGGTCAAATGGCACATGTGTGTCGGTCTACAGCGGGTGACCAATCAGCGCTAAGAGGGGTACATCCATGGCGGGTGGGTTTGCCACTCTGGCCAACCAACTTCAACTTCAATCGCGGCGTATCATCTCCCCCATGGGCCGATTAATTCCATGGGGCGATATTCGGTGTAGGCAGGCCTACAGGACGTCGGATCAGCTCCTCGATGGGGCGACAGACAAATGTAGGCGGGCCTGGGATAGGGGGCAGCGGCGGATCATCTCCATGAGCCCACGAACTCGATGGGGCGATGATGAACGTAGGCAGGGGTGCAGGGATGGGGCGGCGGATCATCTCCATTGGCCTCTGAACTCCATGGGGCGATGATGTGGTAGGCAGGGGGCGGAGGCAGGGGCGAGGGAGGAGAGTCTGGGGCGTGGGGGGTGGTGAGGCGGATCATCTCCATGGGCCTGTGAAGTCCATGGGGCGATGATGTAGGTAGGCAGGGGGTGGAGGCAGGGGCAAGGGAGGAAAGGCTGGGGGGAGGGGGGGGGGAGGGAGGGCCAGCATGGGGTCGGCGCGCGTGAGGGCGCATGGGCGGGAGGCGCATGGGGCGGGGGTGCATGGGCCTTGCATGGCGCGCACATGGGACGGCGAGCTCCATGTGGGGGTGGAGCGTGGGCGGGTTGTCGACTGTGGGTGGGTGAGGGTGGGGGAGAGTTGGACTGTGTAGTTTGGAGCGTGTCAAGGGGGGCGAAGGGTGCTGAAGGGGGGCCATGGCGATGGGAGGTTCTCTGTGGTGCATGGTGGCGTGGCGCCGCAGTGGGGCGCGGCCGAGGATCCTCGGCGGAGGCGAGGCGGTCTGGGATGCGGTCTATAGTCGACCGAGGAGCTGTTCGGCGCTGGCGAGGGCATGGAGACGGGCTCTGTGATGACATTTTGAATTTGGGTGTCAAGTTGCTCGGTTCGTTGAGGCTGCCCTTCAGACGAAGGCGATGGTGGATAGTCCAGGATGGGCCGCAGTACATAGGCGGCAGTCGACGAGGGAGGCGGGGCGATGAGGGGGATGGGCGACGGCGACTCACATGGGCCGACCGCCGCGACTCGCGCCCAGGGAGTGGGCCGCCCAGGGAGTGGGCCGCCGCCCAGGGAGTGGGCCGCCCAGGGAGTGGGCCGCCCAGGGGGACACACACACACACACACACACACGCACACATACACACACACACACACGCACACACGCACGCACACACGCACACACACACACGTTCACAACCACACCCACACCACACACGTGCACACACACACACACACACACAACACACACAAGACAAACACACACACCTTTGCGAGAATGTGGTGCACGTCTGGCACCATGCCGCCCGTGTATCGCAGTGTGAAGTTGCGTCCGATCCAGCTGTCGACAAGTTCCCTGTATGGGGGTTTGATTGAAGTGTGGACGTTTGAACACGAAAGTGCGAGGTATGGAGCGCGTGTGGATGTGTGTAGAAGTGTGGATGGCATAGTGTGAAGTTGCGCCTGTCCAGCTGTCGACCAATTCCCTTTGTGGAGGGTTTGAATTTCATAAAGGGTGAGGATGTGTGATTGTGTGTGTGTGTGAACGTGTGCACTTGTGTGCGTGTGTGCGTGTGTTGGGGCTCGATTAACGGAGGCGCGTTCTCGTCGCCGAGCCCTGGACCCAGCAATGCGGCGCTGCTGGTGACGAGGATCTCCGTGCCGCTGACGAGCGGGGTAAAATACGACTGGCCCGGCTCCTGCTAGACTGCCCCTCGGTGGAACACTTCAGGAGCGGCTTGCCCGGCGCTGCCATGGCTTGGCGAGTAGCCGCGGCGCTGCCGCGGCCCGTGCTGGGAGACGGCCCTTATCCTCCCCATGCAGGGACGCCATGCGGCACCGATCTCGACGAGTTGATCGACGAGCGGAGGAGCTGGCGCCCGTCAATGCATGCTGGACATTGGTCAAGATGGCTGCCCGTGGAGGCGGGCTACCATCACGGCTTCAGCGGTGGCGACCGCCGAGGCAACACAGAGTAAATCCGCTTCACCAATCGCAGCGTTCGTCACCGCGCTCATCCTCGGGGTCGCTCGTCTGCCGGTGACTGGCGTTGGAAGGTCTTCAGGCAGCCTCCATGACAACTCTGTCGTCTATGCACCCCTGGAGGGTGGGACCTGGCCATGCATGAGGCATGGGGCGCCGGCTGAGCCCCATGCAAACGAGAGCTGGACAGCCATGCACTGCCAGGCAGGGACCGTTCCAGTCAGCGCCAGTCGGCTCTGCCGGCTTGACTGGCCACAAGGCCACTACTGTGACCTTGAGGAAGGTCCTCTCCTATATGCTCCTTGCCAGACATGTCTCTCATAGACCGCTGTTGGGGGTAGTCTAGCCGGCGGGAGCGGTAGTCTATCGGCCGGGAGCCGGCGGTACTCTAGTACTTAAGTGTGCTGGAGTACCGGCGGGTGTCTCTAGTAAAAGAGTAGCCTGCTTAGCTGGAAACCCCGTGTTACTGTTACTGTGCGTGTGCGCGTGTGTGTGTGTGTGTGTGTGTGAGTGCGTGTGTGTGTGTGTGTTCCCTCATCCGCCGCCTCCCACCCCCCCGTCCCCCCGCCCCTCCATCTCCACACACCCGCCCGTCCCTTCTCCCCCCCCACTCCCTCCCGGACATCATATACCCCCCCACTGCCGCCCTTTTCGCGTACCGCCGACCGGACATGACTTCGCTCTATGCCGGCGGCGCCATCACATCCTACCGGCTCAGCGCCGGCGACTTTTTCGCCCACTCCGTCAAGTTCTGTTCCTCCGCAAACACCCACTTTTCCAACTTCAAACGCGACATCTCCAAGCACCCCGAGTTCATGGACCTCTTGTCCAAGCGAGTCACCCCCGAGTGGATCCTCTTAGCGAGATTTCCACAACTGTGGATGTCAATCTACCGAGACCTAGTTTAAACTCAGTCGAAGCGGAGTGACGAACACAGCCGTCAGTGACCCGCATTTGCCCCTTTCCCCCACTGCTTTTTGAATGAGGTTATTCACCCTCTTGTTGGTGCACGGTTGGACACCCGCCTCCAAATGGAATCTCCTCAATGATGACCAGAAACAGCCTATCTAGGTCTGCCGTGCAGAGTTCTCTGTAACGATATCTCTCTATGTATATATCTCTGTGTGTGGGGGGTTGTGCCCCCACCCACCAGTACACTGTGTTCCCCGCAGCCACGCGGAAGTTGGCCGGCGTGCACTCACGAAAACTACGTCCCACGATACCATCAACTCACCCAGACCCACACAATTCACACACAAACACACACATACACACACACGCACACACCAGTACACCGTGTTCCCAGCAGCCGCGCGGAGGTTGGCGGGCGCAAACACATGCACACACACACACACACACACACACACAGAGACAGGCAGGAAAATCGACAACACACAAACACAAACACAAACACACGCACACACACACACACACAACACACACACACACACCGGTAGACCGTGTTGCCAGCAGCCGCGCGGAGGTTGGCGGGCGCAAACACGTTTCGCGTAGGAGCGATCGTCAGCCCAGACCGCACGAGAGACCACGTTCCATCGCGCCCGAGGGAGAACTCCTCGGTCACCTGTTTCATGTGGGTGGGTGGGGTGCATCTGTGTGTGGGGTGGCATGCTTGTGTTTTGTGTGTGTGTGTGTGTTCCATCACGCCCGAGGGAGTACTCCTCTCACCTATTTTGTGTGGGGTGTGTGTGGGGTGGGTGGGCGTGTGTGTGTGTGTGTGTTTCATCGCGCCCGAGGGAGTATTCCTCACCTATTTGTGTGAGGGGTGTGTGGGGGCCATGCGTGTGTGGGTGTGTGTGGGTGGGTGAGGGGGGTGCGTTTGTGTGTGTGTGTGTGTGTGTGTGTGTGAGTGTGTGTGTTCGATCGCGCCTGAGGGGGTACTCCTCTGTCACCGAGGTTGTGTGGGTGGATGTGGGTGTGGGTGGGGATGGAAGTGGGGGGGGGGGCATGTGTGCGTGTGTGTGTATGTGTGTGTGTGTGTCTGTGTGTGTGTGTGTGTGTGTGTGTGTGAGTTTGTGTGTACGTGCGTGTGCGCGTGCACGCATGGATAGAAGGACCCAGAGGACCGCCCCAGAGAAAGCCCCAGAGCAAGTCACCTGCATCACCACTGACCCCCCCACTCAAACACACACGCACATGCACACACACGCGCGTGCACACACACACACACACGCGCACACACACGCACACACACACACACACGCACACACACACTCTCACACACACACACACACACAAACCAGGGGGCCCGGCACGCCGGCGCGCGGCCGCGCCCACACCCACTCACCCACCCACACCAAGGTGCCCAACACGCAACACACACACACACCAGGGGGCCCGACACGCCGGAGCGCGGCCGCGCCCACACGAGCAGCGTTTGCGGTCCGTATATCTGCAGGTAGGGTGCGGGGAGGGGGGCGGGTGCATGTGTCTGTGTGTGTGTGTGTGTGAGAGAGAGAGAGAGAGAGAGAGTGTGTGTGTGTGGTGTGTGTGTGTGTGCGCGCATGTGTGTGTGTCAGCGTGTGTGCATGTGTGTGTGTGCCTGTGTGTGTGTGTGTGTGTGCATGTGCGTGTGTGTGTGTGTGCGTGTGCGTGTGTGCGTGTGCGTGTGTGCATGTCTGCGTGTGTGCCTGCGTGTGTGTGTGTATGTGTGTGTGTGTGTGTGCGTGTGTGTGCGTGTTTGTGTGTGGGAGGCAAGACATGACCCGCCGCACACGCTGCCGCCACCTGCTACCTCACAACCACCACCCAACAACCTCCAGCCCAACCAACCCACCGCATACGCCACCAACCACCTGCCGCCTCACAACCACCAGCCACCACCAGTCACCATGAAATTCCAACACCACCACCCAACACCACCAATGAACCACCCAACAACCACCCAACCACCCGACAGCCACCAAACACCACCAGGGGATCACCCAACAACCACCAAACAATGTACAATGTACCGTACAGGGCCTGAGCCTTCGCAGGGGGGTCGAAAAGAACATTGTTTAATAGCTCCGCGGGAGTGTTTTTCGTCGATTTTACGTCCAAAATCGCATTTTTTGCGAGTTTTTCATCGTTTTCAGCGTCGCAGGGGCGTCCAAAACAATACTTAATCGCGAAGGCTCGGGCCCTGTACTGTAAATCGCGTTATTTTATATAACAGCATAGAAAGCCTAGGAGGCCTAAGAAGCCTCCTACCCAAATAGTTGGGCTTGCCCACCGCAAACGCCGTCGACACCTGCTGCCGCCCCGTAGACCCCAGCATCGCACCAGGCCACACTCCTTAACCATCCAACCACCACCAAACAACCACCAAAACAACCACCAGCAACCACTCAACAACCACTCAACAACCACTCAACAACCACCAAACAACCAAACAACAACCAACGAAACCAATAACCGCACAAAAAGTGCGCACGCACACGCGCACACACACACACACTCACACAAACACACACATACGCACACACACACTGCAGGACGTGGTCCGCCATGGACTGACACATCGACACATGACCCACCGCATACACCGCCGCCACCTGCTGCCGCCCCGTCGACCCCAGCATTGCGCCAGACAACACTTTAACCATCCAACCACCATCCAACCACCACCAAACAACCACCAAACACCACCAACAAACCACCACACAACCACCCAACAACCACCCAACAACCACCCAACAACCACCAGCAACCACTAAACAACCAACCAACAACCACCCAACAACCACCAACTAACTCACCGCATACAACGCCGCCACCTGCTGCCGCCCCGGCGACCCCAGCATCACGCCCGGCAACACTCCAACCACCAAACAACCACCCAACGACCAACCAAACACCACCATGAACCACTCAACCACCCAACAACCACCCAGCAACCACCCAGCAACCAACAACCACCAAACAACCAGCTGGTATTTATGAACATACAATCTAACCTGCGTTATTGTATATTACAGCCTAGGGAGGCGTCCTACCCCAATCGTTGGAGCTCACTCACCGCATACGCCGCCGCCACCTGCTGCCGCCCTGTCGACCCAAGCATCGCGCCAGGCCACACTCCGAAGATCGACCCGACCGAAAAGTTGGCGCCGATGATGGAGGAGCCGTCCAGGGGGTCGAAGGCGACGGTGTAGCCCCTGCATGCATGCACACGTTTTGGGGGCACACACAGGCACATGGGTCAGTAGGTCAAATGTGGTGGTGGCGCCTTCTTTCAGTCGCGCTCCGAAGATCGACCCGACCGAGAAGTTGGCGCCGATGATGGAGGAGCCGTCCAGGGGGTCGAACGCGACGGTGTAGCCCCTGTGCACGTGCATGCATACATGAATACGTGTTGGGAGCACACACAAACAAAAGGGTCGGTGGGTCAAAGGATATACGCGCTCCGAAGCTTATGAGACGAATGAAAGGATGGCGCCGATGATGGAGGAGCCGTCCAGGGGGTCGAAGGCGATGGTGTAGCCCCTGCGAGCACGCATGCAAGCACATACGTGCACATACGTGGCGCCCACCTGCCTGCCTGCCCCCCGCCCCGCTCCCTCCACACAATACACGCACGTGCGCGCACGCGTACACACACACACACACACACACGCATGCACCGCCCCGGCAGCGCCACCGTGCCTGGCTGCTCCTCGCTGCACGGCACCCACTCACCTGCCTGCCTGCCCCCCGCCCCGCTCCCTCCTCCCTCCACACACACACACACACACACACACACTCGCACACACGCGCCCACACGCCCACACACACGCGCACACGCACGCACACACACGCCCCGCCCCGGCAGCGCCACCGTGTCTGGCAGCTCCTCGCTGCACGGCACCCACCCACCTGCCTGCCTGCCCCCCGCCCCGCTCCCTCCTCCCTCCACACACACAATCGCACACACACGCCCACACGCACACACACACACACACGTGCACACGCACACGCACGCACACACACACACGCACCGCCCCGACAACGCCACCGTGTCTGGCTGCTCCTCGCTGCTCGCCGCCTCAACCGCGCTGCAGTGCCGCAGCCGCTCGAATATCATGTTGTCAACATCAACGTCCACCTATGTGTACACAAGTCGCATGGTGCCGTGGTGTGGCCGTGGGTGTCAGGGGTGCTTGCCACGCGTGCGCTCGGTGGTGTTGCTGGGAGCGTGGGTGGGTGCACACGCGCACGCGTGTTGGCACACGCATGGGGCATGCATGGGCCATGCGTGCGTGCCCCACCTTCAGCTGCCTGTCCCCAGACTCGTTTTGCACTCCTGCCTCCTCCGCCGTCGCCTGCCGCAGCATTGACTGGGGTCGCACACATCAGGAGGGGTGCATAGCATGTGTGAGCGGTGGCGAGTCGCCATTAGAGCCCCCACCCTCTGCTGTGGCGCCTCGCCCCCGCCAGCGTTCCCCTCTCACCGAGCACTCGGAGCACACATCTGCGATAACCGTGAGGACGGACGCCTGTGTGCAAGGGAGGGTGGAGGGCGGATGGCATGCAAGGCCAAGGGAGGGGAGCAGTCGTCTGCGATGTGGCCCTGCGATGGTGCACTCACTAGGTCAGGATCCACGTCAAGCAATAACGCCTGCATCTTGGGACTTTGAGAGGGGAAAAGGGCCTGCTAGATTTCTGCTTTTGCGACATAATAGTTGGGACAGTGTGGGGAGTTGGGAGACGATTTGTCGGGGACCCGGCGCTGCCTCTCTCTCTTTCAGCAACCATGGGCTACGTCAAGGTCCTTAAGAGCAGCTCGTACTTCTCTAGGTACGTGGGCCGACAGCATGCTGCATAACACACTGCGCGATGTCTGCGGCGGCGGCGATTTCCTCTCGGTGCACATGCCTGACGCGCTGCCCCCCTTCCCTCCCTGTCCCACAGGTTCCAGGTACGCACATGATGGGTCATGCCAGAGCAGCGAGTAGCAGCCGCCGACAGGGCGGGGAGGGAAAGGCCCATGCACATTTGCGGCGTGCCATGCCATGCGGGGCCACCGCCTGAAGCTTGAGCTTTACCTGGAACCGTGTGGTTCCAAGGTATCACACGAAGATGCATGGGCGGGCGATGGCCGCACGGGCATGACTGGCGCGCCATGGCATGGGCCGCCAACATGGGCCGCCAACAGCGTCTGCGCCGTCCCCTCGGCGATGTGTGCCGCCCGAGGGGTGGCAGTTTGAAGCTGGATTGCGCATACGCGCATGCACGGGGGAGACCACACAGGCGTCCATGGCGCAGGCGTGTTTTCTTCAACGATCGCGCGCATTCATTCCGCAGTGCGTCCTAACGCTCCCCGTTCCCCGCCATCGCCCTACAGGTCAAGTACCGCCGTCGCAGGCAGGGCAAGACCGACTACAGGTGCGCACATGCAGGGCACGATGCATGGGTGGCGGATGGACCATGGTGCACTGCGCCGCCCCGTGGCGTGGCAGGCTGAGGGGGCGCACTGGCAGGCACATGAATGCTTCCGATTTGCGAAAGCCGGGTGGGGTGGTGGAGAGGCCGGCTCACGGAGCCTGAGCGAAGCACGGCCATGCATGCACTCCCCCCATGCCACGCACCTGCTGCACGGCCACCTGACACCGCTCCCCCTCTGCATCCCCCCAGGGCGCGCCTTCGCCTCGTGAAGCAGGACAAGAACAAGTACAACACCCACAAGTACAGGTTCGTCGTCCGCTTCTCCAAGAAGGATGTCACCTGCCAGATCGGTGAGTGAGCACGGAGAGATTCACTCGCGCATGTGCTTGGCGCAACTCAGCGAGACCCGCCGTGCAGCAGCATGCGTGGTGCTGTGCAACCTAGGGAGGCTGCGCATGCATGCATGCAGCGCATGGTGCGCCTTCCCCGCCCCACACGCCGCACCGCTCCCGCTGCAGCACAGGGTGCTACGCGCACGATTCCTGACGGCCCCTCCCCTACCTGTCCCCTCCCCACCCCCATTCCAGTGTACACCACCATCGCCGGCGACGTGTGCATGGCCGCCGCCTACTCGCACGAGCTGCCCGGCTACGGCCTCTCGTGCGGCCTGACCAACTACGCCGCCACGTACGCCACCGGCCTGCTGTGCGCGCGCCGCGTGCTCACCAAGCTCGGCCTCGCTGACACCTACAAGGGCCAGGAGGAGGCCGACGGCGAGACCTTCATGGTTGAGCCCGAGGCGGATGCGCCGCGCCCGTTCTACGCGTTGCTGGACACTGGCCTCAAGCGCACGTCCACCGGCTCCAAGGTGTGTGTTTGCGCGTGCTTGTGTGCGCGGTACCGGCTTTTGACCTGCTACCAGCTTTCGGCACTCGCCGCCCGCTTTTGGTCGCGCGCCCTCACCCCACGGGCCCCACCCCACACATCCAACACCACCCTCAACCCACCAACACCCGCCAAACTCTGCCACAACAACAGGTGTTTGCCGCGCTGAAGGGTGCGCTCGACGGCGGCATCGAGATTCCCCACAACGAGAAGCGCTTCGTGGGTAACGACGGCAAGAAGATGGACCACGAGGTTAGTGTTTCATGTGTGTGTGTGCAGGCGGAAGGGGGGTGACACAGCAGCGTGCATGGCGCACATTCGCATCTCACACATTCTGCAGTGTGGTTTGGGGAGGGAGGGTTCAGCATGGCGCATGCATTTGCGTTCTGTACAATGTACATCACAGCCGCACATCACATACATCCGCACACGAGCACGCATGCACAGCTCCGCAGACACCCGCATAGAGATAGAGAGACATTCGTTACAGTTCCCACCGCACAGGCAACCTGGAGGCTCATGTATGTGCTAACTAAAGCACACACCCCGGCAGCCGCATACATAAGCACCCCCCACACACACACATCAGCACGCACGCACCAACACACACCACCGCCACCACCTCGCAGGTCATGGGCAAGTACATCCTCGGCGGCCACGTTGAGGAGTACATGGAGACCATGGAGGAGGAGGAGCCTGAGAAGTACCAGGTGGGTGCGTGTGAAATGCGTATTTGTATTACCACATGTGCGTGCAATGTGGTGCTCGTGCGCGCGCGTGTGTAGTAGGATGCCTCCCTCTTCACTGCCACCTCCCCTCTTCACTGCCCCCTCCTCTCTGCACTCTCCCCTCACGCTTCCCTCACTCTCCCTCCCCCCACTCCCCTCCCCTCAGGCCCACCCCACCCTCACGCTCCCTCCCCTTACCCCTCCCTCGCTCTTCCCTCACCCTCCCTGACCCTCACCTCGCCCTCCCCTCGCCCTTCCCTCACGCTCCCCTCCCTTCACTTACCCCTCACTCTCACCTCACCCTCCCCGCACTTTTCGCTCACCTTTCTTTCATTCCGCCTCTCCCGCCATTGTCCCCTCACCCTTCCCTCCACCCTCCCATCACCTACCCCCCCCCCCCCCCCCTCTCACCCGCACCCCCCCATGCCACCCCCGCCCCCAGGCTCACTTCGCCAAGTTACATCGAGGCTGGCATCGAGGTTGGCGAGATGGAGGACCTCTTCAAGGGCGTAAGTGCTCCAAGGGGGCGATGACGAGAGGGACCAGGGGGGAGGACCTGGGGGGGAGCGGGGGGGGGGCAAGGGGGGGACCAGGGGAGGAGGACCAGGGTGGCTGGAAGACGAGGGTTGCAATACATGGGTGGGGGGAGGGACAGGGCAGCAAGCACGCGCTGTGCACCATGGCGGCGCTCGCACTGCATGCGGGTGCTCCCCCCATTGCATGCCTGTATGTGGCACACACGCTCGAACTGCCCTGTGGTACCAACATGCACGCATGGGGCATGTACTTACGTGGCACACACACGCAAGCCACCCTGTGGCAGGAGGCCGGTTCACCACCGGTCCTGCTGCAGTGGTGGTTCCAACCGCCCCCGGGCACATAGCCACTCGCCCACACGCGCGCCCCCGCTCTCGCGCAAGCGAGGCGGTGCGGCGCGCGCGCATGTGGGCGGGGCCTGTTGTGCCCCTGCTGACTACGGCTCACCACCATGTTGGCCACCCGATCCCATGAGAACTCGGAAGTGAAGCCATGGTGGGCCTGCGCGCGCGCCGGCGGGGCGCATGGCTTCCCCAGCCGCCCCCGTCGTGCGCGCGCCAGGTGCTGTAGCGGCCAACCCTACCAGGCCTTGCTTGCTCCCGAGGTGCCGGGCTGGGCTCCTGGCGTGGTTCTGTTACCGCCTCGGGTGCCCAGTCCGACACCTCGGGCGCGCACAGGTCTTGTGTAGTGGTCAGGGGGTGGGTGGAAAAGAGAGGCTCAAACGAGGGGGAGAACGGGGCAGGAACGCGCATGGGGCCCCGCCCTAAGACCCACTCGCACGCTCTTCTGTGGATTTCATCTCACATGCACGACTGTCGACGACGCCTTGGCTGCCCCGCGCCACGCCGCCCCTCCCTCTATCCCTACGCAGGTGCACGAGAAGATCCGCGCCGCGCCAGTTGTGCCGAAGAAGGTCCGCACCAAGCCCGCCGAGGCCAAGATCTGGCAGCCGCTGAAGATCTCGTACGAGGAGCGCAAGGAGCGCCTCAAGGCGAAGCTCGCGACGCTCATGGAGTAAGCCGCGCGCCAGTGATGCTAGGCGTTGGCGTCTGTTGCCCCACCAGGCTTCGGCTGCTTCTGCTTGATCCGGCCCGACTTTTCTTTATGTAACCGCGCAAACCAGGATTGGGGCTTTGAAGTGGAGCAGCCCGTCTTTTGCCACCGGGTCGTTGGGTTGCCACCGTGCGTACAGATGCCCCCCGCCTGCAATGTACGGATGCCTAGCAGCACCGCTCCAAGTGCTCTGCGTTACCACGAGAGGCCGCCAAGCGGCGCTGTTGTCTTCTACCACTCTGCCATTCTCTGTTCGTGGCACCCAAAGTTCCTCGCCCGCCAATGCAGAGGCGCCCCTGTGAAAGCAGCAGAGCAGCGTTTTGCGGCAATTTGTGATGGTGGTTAGTGTGGTGCTGCTGCTCGCTCATCTGTGTTTGCAGTAGCAAGCCGGCGATGCGCGAGTGCCCAGGAACGCTGTGGGGCAGGCTGGTGGCGGCGAGTTTGTTACCATTATAAAGGCTGCTGCAACCCACGTTCTCGAGCAGTTCCACTGTCACCGTCACTCACTGGCTCTGCTGCTGCTGTTGTTGGTGGTGCCTTATCTGCCACTTCTGTCGCTGCTGCTGCTGCTGCTGAGGTGCGACGGAGGTAGCGCTGCACGGTGCGTTTCAGCCACGCAAAGACATGATGAGTGCCTGCCCTCTCAGCGTTGCTAGAGCGCGTTTGCGGTGCGCAGTTGCCTCGGCCGCTCGCTCCCAACGCTGCCCCCCTCCCCCCCAAACCCCGACTTATGCTCTGTCTGTCTGCCTCTCTCGCTCTTTCTCTCTTTCCCGCCGCCTGCTCTTTACAACATAAAAGGGCGCCACCGCTAGTGTGCGTCGCACCACTCTGCGGGTTCAGCCACGAGGGGGCACGATGAATGCGGCAACAACGCTGTTTGGATTTTGGGGCAGCCAGCCGCGTGGAGGGAGCAGTAACATGGCGGTAGTCTTCCTATGTAGTTCTGAGCGCTCTATCGAAGGCCACTTTACCGCCGAAAGCGGAAAGGTCCGTGGGGCGGTAAAACAATTAATTTGGGTACCCATCTGGAGACGCATGTGCTGCCAACCCGTGATCAACGCCCCCTCACCCCCCCCGCGCACACAATGCGGGGGCCCCCCCCGCGCTCCCGCGGCACTAAAAGAGTGCGGGCGCATGACTGCCGTGCGCAACCCCTCACATGTGTACACCCCCAGCCTGTGGCTGCATTTTTTCTGAACATCTAGACCACCGTTCCATTGAGTATCCTGGAGTGTACCCTGGATTTCGATTTCGATTGTAAAAGACGAACAGGCCAGTTGTGACTCACACGCCCCCCGGTACTTGGATCGTCTTTTCCGCCATACGAGACGTTGCAGCATCATGGACGTTTCATCGTCATGGAGGCCCCCTAGCGGTCCTCGCTGTAGACTCCCCTGTCTGCCGAGTTGCGGGAGGCGTACGAAATGTCGGTCGAGCCACACGGCCGACCGAGGCATGCCTATGAGCTCTGATGTCACACCTCCCTGGGCACAGGCCCAACTGGTGGCACTGGTAGCCCGCCTCGGCGCCTCGTTGTGGCCTTGCGGGCTCTCCTAGTAGAGCCCGCCTAGACGTGTAGTCTAGGCCGTAACTCACGCCCCGGGGTCCTCCGGGCGCGTACGTGTAAAACCCCTATAAAAGTCCGCCTCGTGAGGCGCCCCCCTCAAAATCCCACGCCCAGAGGGTGCGTCCTGTAAGCTGCCCACCCGAGCGGTGTGTGCACTGCGCGGTCGCGCGCCTCGGCCGATCGAGGCACGGGTATGAGCTCTTATGGCACACGCCCCCCCAGAAGCGGATGTGCACACGCCTCGGGGCCCTTCACAGAGCCCCGGGGGCGCTTGTGTAAAATCTGTAGAAAAACTGAATGCCAAGCGGTGCGGGCAGGTCGTGGCGCCGATCGCACCCCCTACGCCCATCCCAACGCCCCAGGCGGCGCCTCAAGCGCAGCTGAGGCAGCGGCACGCGGTGCGTCAAGACCGACCGTGGTGCCCACCACCGCCTGAGGCGCACCCTGACTGCCTCAGGCGTCATGGCCGCCTTGACTTGCGCGTCTCTGCTGAGCTCTGATGGAGCTCTGCTGAGCTCTGATGGAGCTCTGATGAGCTCTGATGAGCTCTGATGGAGCTCTGATGCTGAGCCCTGATGGAGCTCTGATGAGATCTGATGCTGCTCTGATGACCTCTGATGCTGCTCTGATGCTGAGCTTCGGTGAGCTCTGATGAGCTCTTATGGCGCTCTGATGATGGGCACTGATGCTGCGCGATCATGCTGCGCTGTGATGTTGCGCTCTGATGCTGAGCTCTGATGGGCTCCGATGGCACACGCTCCCTCCCCTGTCCGTCGAGTGGCGCCGGCAGAGCGCGGCGTTGATGTTGCCACAGCCGATCATCAGTCAATCGGTTGCCACAGAAGATAAAAGAGCTCACGTCAGCTATGATGGCACGCATCTCAGATGTGCGCCCGAAGGGCGCAGACAGGGCGCGTCGCTGATCGCCATGCCGTTGCATTGGGTGGTGTTGCACGCCGTTGTTGCACGTGCCGTTGTTGCGCGCCGTTGTTGCGCGCGCAGTTCTTGCGGGCCGTTGCTCCGCGCAGTTGTTGCGCGCTGTTGCGCGCCTTTGTTGCTCACCATTGTTGCGCACGCGTTGCTGCGCGCTGTTGCGCGTGCCGTTGTTGCGCGTGCCGTTGCTGCGCACTGGTGTTGCGCGCGCTACCAGTGTTCTACCACAGCCCCAACGCCCGAGACGTGCAAGTCGAGGCGGTCGAGGTAATGCCTCAAGCGGTCTCCCAGAGCCTGATGCCCCGCCTGATCCACTTAAGTGAAGGCGCCGCCTGAGGCGGCCAGGATGCCGCCTAAGGCGGCACCTGGGGCGATCAGGGGTGCGCCTCAGGCAGTCAGAGCGCCTGATGCGCCGCCTGATCCGCGCAAGTGAAGGCGCCGCCTGAGGCGCCGCCCCGGGCGTTATGAATGTGGCAGGGTTGCCGTGTCGCCTGCCCATGTCACACGGAAGATGAAAAGCTCGTCGTCGTCTCTCTCTACATATCTGTCTTGCCATCATTGCTGCCATCCGTGCCTGGTGTCGAACAGACGCCGAGGGGTGGGTTCATCACGCGCAGTGGCGAGCTTGCTCTCGCGCCCCAGAGCGCCCCTCGCGCGCACAGAGCGCGCCCTCGCGCCCCAGTGCGCGCCCTCACGCCCCAGAGCGCGCCCCTGCGCCCGCACTCCGGTTGGCGTCACGCTCCAGAGCTCGCGCCACAGAGCGCGCGCGCTCACGCCCACATAGCTTGCCCTCGCGCCCCAGCACGCCCTCGCAGTCCAATGCGCGCCCCTGCGCCCGCATGCTGGTCGGCGTCGCTATCCACAGCGCTCTCTCGCGCCCACATAGCGCGACCTCGCACCCCAAGCGCGCCCTTGCGCCCCAGAGCACGCCCTCGCACCCCAGAGCGCGCCCCCCAGCGCGCGCCCTCGCGCCCCCAGCGCGTGCCCTTGCACTCCCAGCACGCGCCATCGCGCCCCAGAGCGCGCCACAGGGCGCGCCTTTGCCCCCGCCCGAAGTTATGCGCGAACCGCGCTTCCCACAGACGAAGGAGGAAGAGCGCCCACCAAGGCAAGGCGCACGCTGCCCTCTGCGCAGATGCACGTGCGCGCCGGGTCCTGGCTGGTGGCCACAACAGTGTCGCACGCCCAGAGCAGATGGCCCACCCCTCCCGCTCCTCTGGTCAGCTCAGATGTGCGCTGAGCTCTGGGCAACGGACGGTTGCCACGGCCATGCCGCGCGCCCGGGCCAGATGGCACAGCCCCCCCCCTCCTCTGGTCAGCTCAGATGTACGCAGACGACTGGGCCACGTACGAAATGTCAATCGCCCCGATCGAGCCGCTCGCGTTGATCTCTTTGAGCACGTCGACGATGGCGACGAAGTTCGGGCGTGCGCACGCCTCCTGTATTGTGTGTGTGTGTGTGTGTGTGTGTGTGTGCTTGTGTGTGTGAGTACGTCGACATTGGCGACAAAGTTGGGGCGCACGCACGCCTCCTGTCGTGTGTGTGTGTGTGTGTGTCTGTGCGTGTGTGCATGGCGACGAAGTTGGGGCGCACGCAAGCTTCCTGAAGGGCGTGTGTGGTGTGGCGTGTGTGCGCGTGTGCACGCGTGTGTGTAGGTGTGTGCATGCGTGTGCAAGGCGACGATGGCGACGAAGTTGAAGTTGGAGCGCGCGCACACCTCCTGTCGTGCGTGTGCGTGCGGCCAGCTGCACACACACACAAACACACACGAACACACCTGCGCCCAGCAGCTCTTGATGAGCTCCACCAGGGCGGGCGGCCAGCTGCTCACACACACACACACACACACACCTGCGCCCAGCAGCTCTTGATGAGCTCCACCAGTGCGGGCGGCCAGCTGCGGGGCACCTCGGGGCGGTGGCCATACGCGACGCGCTCTGCGTATGCCTGCATGCGTGTGTGTGTGTGTGTGCGCGTGTGTGTGAAACGAGGAAAGGTGCCATACGCGACGCGCTCTGCGTATGCCTGCATGCGTGTGTGTGTGTGTGTGTGCGTGTGCGTGTGTGTGTGTGTGTGTGTGTGTGTGTGTGTCTGTGCGTGTGTGGAACGAGGAAAGGTGGCCGTATGCGACGTGCTCTGCATATGCCTGCATGTGTGTGAGGTGCACGTGTGTGTGTGTGTGTGTGTTTGTTGTATGCGTATGCGTGTGCACATGCACACATGCACACACACACATGTGCACCATGCACACGCACGCACACACACACCTGCGCGTCCTTGCGGCAGTTCATTCTTCATCTCATCCACGAGCTTGCGCAGCACCCACCCACCCACACAGACCCCCCCCCTCACACACACAGCAGCAGCAGCAGCACACACCTGCGCGTCCTTCCGCGGATAGTTTCTGATCTCGTGCACGAGCATGCGCTTGTGCAGCACGCACGCACACACACACACACACACACACACACAGCAGCAGCGGCACACACACCTGCGCGTTCTTCCGCAGTTTTTTTTTTTTATCGCGTCCACGAGCATGCGCTTGTGCAGCACACACACAACACACACACACACACTCACACACACAGCAGCAGCAGCAGCACACCCGCGCGTCCTTCCGCGGATTGTTTTTATAATTATCTCGTCCACGAGCATGAGCTTGTGCAGCACACACACAGCAGCACACACACACACGCACCCACCCACCCACAGCAGCAGCAGCACACACCTGCGCGTCCTTCCGCGGGTCGTTTTTTATCTCATCAACGAGCATGAGCTTGCGCAGGAGGACCTCAAAGAGGATGACGCCAAAGCTGAATACGTCGACCTTTTCGTTGTAGGGGTGGCCAAGCACAACCTGTGTGTGTGGGGGGGAGTGTGTGTGTGTACCACCCTCGCCTCCCACCTCATCTTCACACCACCACCCCCGCACCGCCCCCGTCTCCCTCCCCCTCCTCCTCCTATACTACCCCCGCTCCGCCTCCGTCCCCCTCCCCCTCCTCCCTCCCCCTCCCGCCCCGCTCCTCTCCTCCCCCCCCCCCCTCCTCCCCCTCCCCGGCCCCGTCCCCTCTCTCCCCCGCTCCCCCCCTCCTCCTCCTCCACTTTCGCCCGCCCTCCCCCTTCTCCCCCTCTTCCTCCTCCCCTTGCCTCCCCTCCCTCTCTGAGCGAGGTGGTCTCCGCGATCAAATCCCTCAGGAACTCTGCCCCCGGCTCTGACGACATCACCTCCCCCTCCTCAAACACGGCGGCACCGCAACCCGCAACCGCCCTCCACCAGATCATCCTTACCTGTTGAAACACCACCTCCATCCCCGCCGCGTGGAACCAAGCAGACATCTGCCCCCTCTACAAGGGCGCATCCTCGGGCCCACCCACGCGCAGCAAGTCCTACCGCGGCATCTCCCTCCTGCCCATTGCTGGCAAGGTCTACACTCACATCCTCCTCAACCGCCTCAAGCTCCAGCTGGAGCCCACCCTCCACACTTCCCAGTTTGGCTTCCGTCCGGGCCGTGGCACCTCCGATGCCATCTTCACCCTACGACGCCTCCAAGAGGAGTCACACCGCGCCCTCGCCCCCCTCCATGTGGCTTACGTCGACCTGTCCAAGGCGTTCGACAGTGTCAACCACGCCGCCCTTTGAGAAACCCTCCTCAACCGCGGCGCGCACCCTGCCCTCCTTGCACGCATCGAAAGCCTCTACTCTGGTGCCACCGCCAGAGCCGAGTCAACGGTGCATACTCCGCCCCTTTCCCT
>VFSX01001191.1:5000-10306 GCA_016618255.1 Chlamydomonas sp. UWO 241
GCTCCACCGCAGCGACCGCGTGCATGGGCGTGCTGCCCCCCCCCCCACACACACAGTCACACACACACACACAGAGTCACAGGCACATAGTCATGGCACTCCCCGGCAGCCCTGATCACTCTGATGAGCTGATCTGGTCACTCTGATGAGCCAATCTGGTCACTCTGGTCACTCTGATGAGCCACTCTGGTCACTCTGATGAGCCACTCTGGTTACTCTGATGAGCCACTCTGATCACTCTGATGATCCACTCTGGTTACTCTGGTCACTCTGATGAGCCACTCTGGTCACTCTGGACACTCTGATGAGCCACTCACAGCTTTGCGATGCGCTCTGCGACACCCTCGTCCAGCTCCACCGCAGCAACTGCATGCAGAGGCGTGCTGGCTCCGCGTCCGGGCTGCTTCGGGCACGCGCCAGCCTTGAGGAGCGAGGCAACAGAGGTCTCGGAGCCGCATGCAGCTGCCAGTAGGAGGGGCTCTCCCGCGCGGCCTGCACCAGTGTGTGAGCACGTGTGTGTGTGTGTGTAGCCGCATGCAGCTGCCAGTAGGAGGGGCTCTCCCGTGCGGCCTGCACCAGTGCGTGTGTGTGTGTGTGCGTGTGTTCCCGCATGCAGCTGCCAGAAGCAGGGACTCTCCCGAGCGGCCTGCACCAGTGTGTGTGTATGTGTGTGTGTGTGTGTGCGTGCGTGTGCGTGTGTGTGTGTGTGTGTAGCCACATGCAGCTGCCAGTAGGAGGGGCTCTCCCGAGCGGCCTGCACCAGTGTGTGTGTGTGTGTGTGGAGCCGCATGCAGCTTCCAGTAGCAGGGGCTCTCCTGCGCGGCCTGCACCAGTGTGTGAGTGCGTGTGTGTGTGTGTGTGTGTGTGGTGTGTGAGGGGTTTCCTAGCTGATCGGATTCTGATGAGGAGAATACCCAACGGGCAGTTTGCCAATGGGGTGCGAGGGTGGAAATTGGAAAAAACGGAGTAATAACGGGAGCCCCCCGAAAATATGTCAGCTTGGAGAGCGCACAGGGAGCTCGGCCGGAAGCCCGGAGGGTTCGTGGGGCCCTCTCCAGGAAAGCCGACAGCCAGGCTGTCGGGCCCCCAACGAAACCCCTTGTGTGTGTTTGTGTGTGTGTCAAGGGTTTCCAGGTAGTCTTTGCTGGAAAGCCGATGAAACTGTAACAAGGGTTTCCTTCCTGACCGGGAAACGAAAAAAGGCATGCCCGGAGGGCGCGCTCCCGATGGCTTTGGGGAGGGGGTGTTCAGGAAAAAACGACGTACGGAGGCGCATTTTTGGCGAAAAGTGTGACAACGTCAATTTTCGCACTTTTTGAAGCCATAGTTTGGGCTCAGTTCGAGCTGCAGCCCAAAATCGCGAATAAATCGGGGAAGCCTCTTCGGGAGAAAAGAAAGAACTACCGACCCCAAGGAAACCCCTGGTGTGTGTGTGTGTGTTGGTGTGTGAGGAGCCGCAGGCAGCAGCCAAGTAGGAGGGGCCTAAGCTTTCATCAGAGACGCGACCACTAGCACGTCCTAAGCAGCTTCTAGGCACCTTTTAGGCTGCTTCTAGGCAGCTTCTAGGCAGCTTCTAGACGCCCCCCCTTTAGCGTTCGACGACGCGCCCGTGCTCAGCAGCGCGTCCACGTTGTTGTGCAGCCCCGCGCTCGACGCCCAGCACAGCACACTTTTGGGACACCACTGCCAACACACGGCACTATCATCACCAGCACCGCCGTCATGGGCAGCTTCTAGGCAGCTTCTATCCAGCTTCCACCCACCCTCTGGCTTTGGCGACGCGCCCACGCTGAGCAGTGCGTCCACGTTGTTGTGCAGCCCCGTGCTCGCCGCCCAGCACAGTTACAGTCACAGTTACATGGCATTCCAGCTAAGACAACACTAGTCCTAGTGCCACCGCCCTGTGAAGGACGATAGCCACCAGCCAGTTACCTGCCGTCTAGACTACCGCTCCCGCCGGCTAGTTAGACCCAAACAAGTCCCTGAGGGACATGTCTGGCAAGGAGCGTATAGGAAAGGACCGTCCTCCTCCTGGCCTTTGAGGCCAACCACGCCGGCTGTGCCGACTGGCGGCGATGAAGCAGAAAAGTCCCCGCCTGGCATGGTGCATGGTTGTCCAACTCCATGCATGGGGCTCTGCCTGCGCCCCATGCGTCATGCATGGCCAGGTCCCACCCTCCAGGGAGGCCTGGGCAAACAGAGTCGTCATGGCAGGCTGCCTGAAGACCAATGCCGACGCCAGTCACCGGCAGACGAGTGCCCCCGAGGGTGAGCGCGGTGACAAACGCTGCGATGGTGAAGCGGATAAACTCTGTTGTTGCCTCGGCGGTCACCACCGCTGAAGCCCTGATGGTAGCTCGCCCCCACGAGCAGCCATCTTGACCGATGTCCAGCATGCATTGACGGGCGCCAGCTCCTCCGCTCGTTGATCAACTCGTCGAGATCGGTGCCGCATGGCGTCCTGCATGGGAGGAGGATAAGGGCCGTCTCCCAGCACGGGTCGCGGCAGCGCCGCGGCTACTCGCCAAGCCATGACAGCGCCGGGCAAGCCGCTCCTGTAGTTTCCACCGAGGGACAGTCTAGCAGGAGCCAGGCCAGTCGTATTTTATCCCGCTCGTCAGCGGCACGGAGATCCTAGTCACCAGCAGCGCCGCATTGCTGGGTCCAGGGCTCGGCGACGAGAACGCGCCTCCGTTAATCGAGCCCAGCACAGCACACTTATATGGGACACGATCGCCAACACACGGCACGATCATCACCACCACAGCAGTCATGGGCAGCTTCCAGGCAGCTTCTAGGCAGCTTCTAGGCAGTTCATAGCTAGCTACCACCCACCCTCTGGCTTTGGCGACGCGCCCGCGCTGAGCAGCGCATCCACATTGTTGTGCAGCCCCGCGCTCGACGCCCAGCACAGCGGGGTGCCGGTACGCGAGCTGATGTCGACGCTCGCCCCGGCGACCTACGTGGCCAGAGAGAGAGAGAGGGTTACAGACAGGCGCTCGGCTAGAAGTGGTCAGCAGCTAGGGGGCTGTCGCTTGTTTGCGTGTGCACGTGGGGCTCGATTAACGGAGGCGCGTTCTCGTCGCCGAGCCCTGGACCCAGCAATGCGGCGCTGCTGGTGACGAGGATCTCCGTGCCGCTGACGAGCGGGGTAAAATACGACTGGCCCGGCTCCTGCTAGACTGCCCCTCGGTGGAACACTTCAGGAGCGGCTTGCCCGGCGCTGCCATGGCTTGGCGAGTAGCCGCGGCGCTGCCGCGGCCCGTGCTGGGAGACGGCCCTTATCCTCCCCCCATGCAGGACGCCATGCGGCACCGATCTCGACGAGTTGATCGACGAGCGGAGGAGCTGGCGCCCGTCAATGCATGCTGGACATTGGTCAAGATGGCTGCCCGTGGAGGCGGGCTACCATCACGGCTTCAGCGGTGGCGACCGCCGAGGCAACACAGAGTAAATCCGCTTCACCAATCGCAGCGTTCGTCACCGCGCTCATCCTCGGGGTCGCTCGTCTGCCGGTGACTGGCGTTGGAAGGTCTTCAGGCAGCCTCCATGACAACTCTGTCGTCCATGCACCCCTGGAGGGTGGGACCTGGCCATGCATGAGGCATGGGGCGCCGGCTGAGCCCCATGCAAACGAGAGCTGGACAGCCATGCACTGCCAGGCGGGGACCGTTCCAGTCAGCGCCAGTCGGCTCTGCCGGCTTGACTGGCCACAAGGCCACTACTGTGACCCTGAGGAAGGTCCTCTCCTATATGCTCCTTGCCAGACATGTCTCTCAGAGACCGCTGTTTGGGGTAGTCTAGCCGGCGGGAGCGGTAGTCTATCGGCCGGGAGCCGGCGGTACTCTAGTACTTAAGTGTGCTGGAGTATCAGCGAGTGTCTCTGGTAGAAGAGTAGCCTGTTTAGCTGGAAACCCCGTGTTACTGCACGTGTGTGTGTGTGGGGGGGGGCACAGCGGGGTGCCGGTGCTCAAGCTGATGTTGACGCTCGCCCCGGCGACCTGCGTGCGGCCAGAGAGAGTGAGTTTTACAGACAGGCGCTTGGCTAGAAGTGGCCAGCAGATAGTAGGGGGGGCTTACGGTTGTGTGCGTGTGGGCAGGGGGGGGCGCAGCGGGGTGCCAGTGCGCGAGCTGATGTCGACGCTCACTCCGGCGACCTACCATGTGGTGGGGGTGGGGGCGAGGACGAGGCTTGACTGTTGCTGTTCCGTCTCCCCCTCCCCCCCAATGAACGTCAAGACTCGGGACAAGACACGACGAGACAACACACGCTAGACACAAGAACAACAGAAACATCAACATTCGCACCAGCAGCACCCCGATGGCCTCGAAAGCAGTCCCTACATCTTCCTTTTCCCCCGCTGGACCCCTCCCCCGCCTGACCCACAAAGCCCCCAAGCAGCAAGAACGAAACAAGAGAAACAACATTCGCACCAGCACCCCGAAGACCTCGGTGCTGTCAGCGTGTTGGCAGAAGTGCTTGCCCCCCCCCCCCTCCCCCCCCCAATGAATGTCAAGACTAAAGACACGGCAAGACAACACATCACACCCTGTACACAAAAACAACAGAAACAGAAACATTCGCTGGTAGGCTGGCGCGCTGCGTGGCCTTGCGGGCTCTACTAGTAGAGCTCCCATAGACGTGTAGTCTAGGCCTTAAGTCACGCCCCGGGGTCCTCCGGGCGCGTACATGTAAAAACTGTAAAAGCAGAAACATTCGCACCAGCAGCACCCCGATGACCTCAGAGGCATTCCCCACCCCTGCCCCTTTCCCCGCCGAACGCCTCCCCCGCCTGACCCACAAAGCCCCCAAGCAGCAAGGACGAAAAAAGAAAAAAATGAGGGCGTCTGTGCCGTCCGCGTCAACTGCCCCCCCAACCCCCCCTGAACATCAAGACTCAAGAACCGACGAGACAACACAGCACCCGCTAGACAAAAGAACAGAAGAAATAGAAGCATTCGCACCAGCAGCATCCCGATGACCTCGGTGCTGTCAGCGTTGGCGGCGCGGTGCAGCGGCGCGGTGCCATCCTGTGTGTGTGTGTGTGTGTGTATGTGTGTGTGTGTGTGTTGGCGGCGCGGTGCAGCGGCGCGGTGCCATCCTGTGTGTGTGTGTGTGTGTGTGTGTGTGTGTGTGTGTGTGTGTGTGTGTGTGTGTGTGTGTGTGTGTGTGTGTTGGCAGCGCGGTGCAGCATCACGTTGCCATCCTGCGTGTGTGTGTGTGTGTGCATGTGTGTGTGTGTTTGTGTGTGTGTGTATGCGTGTGTGTGTGTACGTGTGTGTATGTGTGTGTTGGCAGCGCGGTG
>VFSX01000545.1:7500-12286 GCA_016618255.1 Chlamydomonas sp. UWO 241
ACAGGCAGGGCGGAAACTGACCTTTCCGCCGTTCTTGCCCCCCTTGCCGCCCCCTAATCCATCTGGGCTGGTGCCG
This sequence comes from Chlamydomonas sp. UWO 241, assembly GCA_016618255.1. Lineage (NCBI taxonomy): Eukaryota > Viridiplantae > Chlorophyta > Chlorophyceae > Chlamydomonadales > Chlamydomonadaceae > Chlamydomonas > Chlamydomonas priscui. The sequence continues at coordinate 7,577 of VFSX01000545.1, forward strand.
CCGCCAGGCAGGGGCGCAGCGCCGGTCGGGGGAACAGCCGAGAGCGCAGCTGCTGCTCCTGGGCCCTGCACTGCTGCGAGCTGCTCCCTCAGGAAGGCAACCTCTGTGTGTGTGTGTGTGTGTGTGTGTGGAGGGAGGGGGGTGAGAGAGGGGGACGGAGAGAGAGAGGAAAATAAGACAGATACAGAAAAATAAAGATTGAAGGAGGGAGAGACACGGAGAGAAAGAGAAAGAGAGAGAGAGAGATAGGGAGAGGGAGAGAGAGAGATAGGGAGAGGGAGAGAGAGAGAGAGACCGACATGCACACACAACTTTAACGGGTTCTTCATATCTTCCTCCCTGCGTAGGCCTTCTCCTAGGAGTCCCCCCACTGGCTTCCTGAACTCCTGGCCTCCTGGCTTCCTGGCCTCCTAGTGCCTCAATACATGCATCCCACCCCCGCACCTGCACGCAGCTCCCGAATGAGCCTGTGGCGGTGTCCATGTGCATGTGATGGTATTCTAAGTGCCCCCCCCACACACGAACACAGGTAGATGCAGATCCTGCAAAAAAACGCACCAGCGCGCAGCTCCCGGATGAGCCGCGTGCGCGGGTCCTCGTTCATTGTGATCTGGTTGGTGATGCGCCCCGCCTGGCGTGCGTACTCGAGGGTGGAGAGGTTCTCCTGTGGAGGAGGATGGTTGCAACCATTGTTGGTGGTCCCGGTTGGGCCCACACACGCAGAGAAGAAGGGGAAAAGAGGGTTGGTCCCGGTAAGGCCACACACAGAGCAGAAGTGAAAGAGGGTGGGGGTGGGGTGGTTGGGGGTCTGGGTGACCTGGTTTATGATGTGGATAGCCTGGCGTGCGTACTGGAGGGTGGAGAGGTACTCCTGAAATCACAGAGAGGGGGGAGGGGGATCGTTTAGTATGGGCCACACGGGCCACGCCCAGGGCTTGGGGACTACATTCAGGAAGGGACCTCGGGGTCAAGAGGGTCGGCTTGAGACCAGTGCCTCCTGGATGCATTCTGGTGAATTGATCACTTTCTTCGATTTTTGTGTGGGAAAGTATGAACTTGTCGATTTCACACTTTGGAAGGCACAATTTATGTTTCCTGTTTCGTGCGATTTCCGGCGGTAGACCGCCCGCCAGCCGCATTATTTACCGCCTCCATGCCGCCCACGCGGTGCGCCGCCTCTCCGAGGAAGCCCCGCTTGAGTCCAGTCAAGCCGGCAGAGCCAACTCGTACCTCATAGAACGTGACAACTGACAACGTGACAATCATAAGCGTGCCCGCGTCCCCTCAAAGTGATTTCTTTAGTAGAGATTGACAACCCCTTGAATCTAAACCTTTGTCCCTAAACCCGAAAGCCCGAGCCCCAACCCCACCTCGTAAAACGTGTCGACAGGCGCCAGGCACGCAATCGTGAGCGTGACTGCGGGAATGCATTCCCTCCGAGCGAGTTCTTTAGCAGACTCTGAGAGGCTGGGCATCCCTTGGGCATCTGCCCTTTGTTCCTTAACTCAAGATCCCAAGCCCCAATCGCTCCACCCCCACCCACCCACTCACCCACCCTACCAAAATCCCAACGTCTGATCCGCGCCATGGAATGCGGTCATAACGCCTGAGACGGTCCAGGGTGCGCCTCAGGCGGTGGTGAGCGCCTGAGGCGGTTGGGGTGGCACCTGAGGCGGTTTAGATAACGCCTGAGGCGACGCCTGAGGTGATCGTGGGTGCGCCTGAGGCGCCGCCTGATCCGCACCATGGAATGGGACGCATGAGGCGCCGCCTCAGGCGTTGTGAATGTGGTAGGGCCACCCCTCTTCCCCTTCTTTTGTGTGTGGCCCCAAGCACCACCCATCCTCGTCCACAGGAGAACCTCTCCTCCCTCAAGTGTGCACGCCAGGCTGGCCGCATCAAGCCAGCCAGGTCACTCAAACCACCGACCCCACCTCGTAGAACGTGTCGACAGGCGCCAGGCACGCAATCATGAGCGTGACCGCATTCCCTCCAGGCGAGTTCATAAGCAGAGGCTGGGCATCCCTTGAATCTGAACCTTTGTCCCTAGTTAACCCAAATCCTGAGCCCCAACCCCACCTCGTAAAACGTGTCGACAGGTGCCAGGCACGCAATCATGAGTGTGACTGCGTTCCCTCCGAGCGAGTTCTTAAGCAGAGATGTGAGCTTTGAGTCGCGGTAGGGCGGGAGCACACGCGCAGCGGGCGTCTGCTCATCGCCATTGGCTGCCTGCGTGTGTGTGTGTGTGCGTGCGCGTGCGCGTGCACGTGCGCGTGCGTGTGTGTGTGTGTGTGTGTGTGTGTGTCAGGGAGAGAGAGAGAGATAGAGAGAGAGGGAGAGAGAGGGAGAGAGAGGGAGAGAGAGGCGAGAGGGGAGAGAGGGGAGAGAGGGGAGAGAGTGGAGAGAGGGGAGAGAGTGGAGAGAGTGGAGAGAGGGGAGAGAGTGGAGAGAGGGGAGGAGGGAGAGAGGGGAGAAGAGGGGAGAGAGGGAAGAGAGGAGCAGAGAGGGGAGAGAGGGGAGAAGAGGGGAGAGAGAGAGTTCCAGGACCGACATCCACGCCCCAAATACCCCCGCCTGCGCCCCAGAGTACTCCCCCCACACACACGTAATACCTCCACCTACACGTGCGTCCTGGCTGGCATTGATGTTGTCCAGGCACACACACTCATACACACACACACCCACGCATACACAACACACCACACGCACTTCCCAAATGCGCCCGATCCCACCCACCAGTGCGCTTGCTGCGCAGTGTTTGCGAGACACCACATACTACACACACATGCCCACACATGCACACAAGCCACAATGCACTCACATGCAACACACACCACACGGCCTCTGATCGTTAAGGACACAACGACACACAACACACCGGATTTACAACACAAGGCTGAGAGACACTCAGAAAAATGATGAAAAGAACGTATTCTACAAGAAGCAGATTACTAACAAAAAAAAGAATATAAAAACGCAATACAAGCCACCCTCCGCGACAACACATGCCTCACGCACACGGACCAAGACACAGCACTGAGCCGATCCTCTCGATCCCGTGCGTCCTGCTGGCGATGTTTGCCAAGGAACACACACAACACAGCACACACACCGACACACACCAGCACACCGCATGCCAGCCCGATCTCTCACCGTGCATCCTGCTGCGCGACGAGTCGGTTGCCATCAACAAGTCGCTTTTCACGCTTCGCCACGTCATCACGTGCCTGGCAAACATCGCGCAGCAGGATGCACGGGTGAGGAGATCGGGCTGGCATGGGTGTGCTGTGTGTGTGTGTGTGTGTGTGTGTGTGTGTGTTCCTGGCAAACATCGCGCAGCAGGACGCACGGGTGAGAGAGGATCGGGCTGGCATGGGTGTGCTGTGTGTGTGTGTGCGTGTAGGCACGTGTGTGTGCGGAGGGGGCTTGTGTGTGTGTGTGTGTGTTGTGTGTGTGTGTTGTGTGTGCATGTGAGTGCATGTGGGCTTGTGTGGGCATGTGTGGGCATGTGTGTGTGTATGTGTGTGTCTCGCAAACACTGCGCAGCAGAGCGCACTGGTGGGTGGGGATCGGGCTGGCATGGGAGTGCCGTGTGTGTGTGTGTGTGTATGCGTGTGTGTGTGTGTGTATGAGTGTGTGTGCCTGGCAAACATCATGCAGCAGGACGCACGGGTAGGTGGAGGGTAGTACGTGTGTGTGGGGGGGGGGATACTCTGGGGCAGCAGTGCTGGGGGTATTTGGGGCGTGGGGGTGTCGGTCCTTGACTCTCTCTCTCCCCTCTCTCCCCTCTCTCCCCTCTCTCCCTCTCTCCTCTCTCCCTCTCTCCACTCTCTCCCCTCTCTCCACTCTCTCCACTCTCTCCCTCTTCCACTTCTCCCCTCTCTCCCTCTCTCCTCGGCCTCTCTCTCCCTCTCTCTCCCTCTCTCTCCCTCTCTCTCTATCTCTCTCTCTCTCCCTGACACACACACACACACACACACACACACGCACGCGCACGTGCACGCGCACGCGCACGCACACACACACACACGCAGGCAGCCAATGGCGATGAGCAGACGCCCGCTGCGCGTGTGCTCCCGCCCTACCGCGACTCAAAGCTCACATCTCTGCTTAAGAACTCGCTCGGAGGGAACGCAGTCACACTCATGATTGCGTGCCTGGCACCTGTCGACACGTTTTACGAGGTGGGGTTGGGGCTCAGGATTTGGGTTAACTAGGGACAAAGGTTCAGATTCAAGGGATGCCCAGCCTCTGCTTATGAACTCGCCTGGAGGGAATGCGGTCACGCTCATGATTGCGTGCCTGGCGCCTGTCGACACGTTCTACGAGGTGGGGTCGGTGGTTTGAGTGACCTGGCTGGCTTGATGCGGCCAGCCTGGCGTGCACACTTGAGGGAGGAGAGGTTCTCCTGTGGACGAGGATGGGTGGTGCTTGGGGCCACACACAAAAGAAGGGGAAGAGGGGTGGCCCTACCACATTCACAACGCCTGAGGCGGCGCCTCATGCGTCCCATTCCATGGTGCGGATCAGGCGGCGCCTCAGGCGCACCCACGATCACCTCAGGCGTCGCCTCAGGCGTTATCTAAACCGCCTCAGGTGCCACCCCAACCGCCTCAGGCGCTCACCACCGCCTGAGGCGCACCCTGGACCGTCTCAGGCGTTATGACCGCATTCCATGGCGCGGATCAGACGTTGGGATTTTGGTAGGGC
>VFSX01000545.1:13891-56391 GCA_016618255.1 Chlamydomonas sp. UWO 241
GTGTGTGTGTGTGTGTGTGTGTGTGTGTGTCTGATCCGGCGAGGTCGACGAGTGTCAGGCGGCTGCTGATGACCTGTGTGTGTGTGTGTGTGTGTGTGCACGTGTGTGTGTGTGTGTGTGCATGTGTGTGTGCGTGGTGTATGTGTGTGTGTGTTTGAGTGCAAGGCGGAGCAGCCCTGCTCATGACCTGCACAAGTAAGCATGTGCCAGTGCGTTTGTTTGAGTGGGCGGGCTCAGCATATTCGTCTTCGTCTCCGCAAATGCTAAACGCTGACCTGACGCTTACCCTGAATGCTTTAACCTTAAAGAAAGTTTCCACAGGTGCACGCATGCACACGCACGTGGCGCCCCCATCCTCCCCCTCCCAGTACCTCTGTTGGCGATGCGAGCGGGTTTGAGTCGATGTAGAGCGTGAAGAGGCAGTGTGATCGCGATGAGGAGTGGTTCAGCCGGTGGCTCGCCATGATCTTGTTCGCGCAGCCGGAGCGGAAGAGGTCGAGGGCCTCGTCGGCAGAGTTGCACTCGACTGCGCACGTGTGTGTGTGTGCGGGGGGGGGGGGAGTTTTAGGGTGAGGAGGGTCTGGGGTTTGGGCTTTGGGGGACAGCATATTTTTTTATACGCGCAGCTGGAGCGGAAGAGGTCAAGGGCCTCGTCGGCAGAGTTTCACTTGACTGTGCACGTCTGTGTGGGGTGGGGTGGGGTGGGGTGGGGGGCAGTTTTAGGGATTACTGGGAGGGTATGGGGTTTGGGGTTAGGGTTGCAGCTTTGCACGCAACCGGAGCGGAAGAGGCCGAGGGCCTCGTCGGCAGAGTTGCACTCGACTGCGCACGTCTGTGTGTGGGGTGTGTGTGTGGGGGGGAGCAGTTTGAGGATTGAGGAGGGTCTGGGGGTTGGATTTTGGGGTTCAGTATTTTGTTTGCAGGCAAGGGCCTCATCTGCAGAGTTCCACTCGGCTGATGTGTGTGAGTGTGTGTGTATGTGTGTGTGTGTGTGTGTGTGTGTGTGTGTGTGTGTGTGTGTGTGTGTGCGGGTTTACGATCAAAGTCCGCGTTCAAGATTGGCCCACCGCATGACCAGTGCACCCACCGACACAAGGAGAGGGGGAGAGAGAGGCAGAATGAGACGGAGAGAGAGAGGGAGAGAGAAAGAGACAGAGACAGAAATATGCATCTATAAAGACACATGCACACACACCTTGAAACGGGTCCTCCAAATAAAAGTCAGCGTTCTTGGTCCACCGCATGCACAGCGCACCCACCAACACAGAGGGAGTGAGAGGGGGGGGGGAGAGATGGACAGACATACAGACCGAGAGAGAAAGAAACACACACACACACACACACGCCCACCTTTGAACAGGTTCTCCAAATAAAAGTCGGCGTTCTTGGTCCACCGCATGCACAGCGCACCCACCAACACAAAGAGAGAGTGAGAGGGGGGATGGTGGAGAGATGGACAGACATACAGACCGAGAGAGAAAGACACACACACACACACACACACACACACGTCCACCTTTGAACAGGTTCTCCAAGTAAAAGTCGGTGTTCTTGGTCCACCGCATGCACAGCGCACCCACCAACACAAAGAGAGAGTGAGAAGGGGGGGGGAGAGAGATGGACAGACATACAGACCGAGAGAGAAAGACACACACACACACACACACACGCCCACCTTTGAGCAGGTTCTCCAAATACAAGTCAGCGTTTTTGGTCCACCGCATGCGCAGCGCACCCACCAACACAAAGAGAGAGAGAGGGAGAGAGAGATGGATAGACATGCAGACCGAGAGACAAAGAGAGGCACACACACACACACACATGCACACACACAGACACACACACAGACACACACACCTTTGAACAGGTTCTCCAAATAAAAGTCGGCGTTCTTGGTCCACCGCATGCGCAGCGCGCCAGGCATGCCCAGCAGCGCTTGCGTGCTCGCTGCACCGGTGTGCCATCCTGGCTGCTTCTTGTTGGCAGGGACAGTGATCTGGTGGCCGTCGGGGCCCTGTGTGTGTGTGTGTGTGTGTATGTATGTATGTGTGTGTGTGTGTATGTGTGTGTGTGTGTTTGCCAGCCTCGCTGTTTCTTGTTGGCGGGGACCGTCATCTGGTGGCCGTCGGGGTCTTGCGTGTATGGGCACCGGTGGTCGCACGCATCAGAACCCACACATGTGTCCACCTAGGCTGAACGCATGCACTCACGCACGCACGCACGCACGCCCCCCCCCCCCACACACACACACATCACGCACCATCATGCTCGACGTCGGGTTCAGGAGGTCGTACGCCTGCTCCTTGTAGATCTGAACGTGCGATCAGCCAAACACACACGCACACATGCACGCACACACACGCACGCACACACACACACTCACGCACGTACCCCCCCCCACACACACACACCACGCACCATCATGCTCGACGTCGGGTTCAGGAGGTCGTACGCCTGCTCCTTGTAGATCTGAACGTACGAGCAGCGCACACTCGCGCGCCGCTCGGGGTCCTGTGATGGCAATGGGGGCGGTGGTGGCTTTAGTTTTTATGCACACACAATCAATGAACGTATCAAAGGGTCTGACCGTATGAGCATCGCACGCTCGCGCGCCGCTCGGGGTCCTGGTGGGTGGTGACAATGGGGGGGGGAGGGGGTTATGCACGCACAATCAATGAAGGGTATCAAGGGGTCTGAACGTATGAGCAGCCAACGCTTGGGGTGCTGTGGTGGCAATGGGGGCGGTGGTGGTTTTAGTTTTTGTATGCACATACAATGTATCTGAATGCAATGTGAAGTCTCAATGGATCTATGACGTATGAGCAGCGCACGCCCAGTTGCTCCGGCGGCACAGCACAGTGCAGCACAAACACACACATGCACCGCCATCCGTCTGCCCACCTCGACAAGCGCCTCGAAGAGCTCATGCACCGCTCGCGGCGTCACGCCCAGCTGCTCCGGCGGCACAGCACAGTGCAGTGCAGCACACACACATGCATGCCATCCCTCTGTCCACCTTGGCTAGCGCCACAAAGAGCTTGTGCACCGCGCGTGGCGTTACGCCCAGCTGCTCCGGCGGCACAGCACAGTGCAGCACACACACACACTGGCGCGCTGCGTGGCCTTGCGGGCTCTACTAGTAGAGTTCCCCTAGACGTGTAGTCTAGGCCTTGACTCACGCCCCGGGGTCCTCCGGCCGCGTACATGTAAAAACTGTAAAAACAGCACACACACACACACACACATCCATGCCATCCATCTGCCCACCTTGGCCAGCGCCTCAAAGAGCTCATGCACTGCCCGCAGCGTCACGCCCAGCTGCTTTGGCGGCACAGCATAGTGCAGTGCAGCACACACACATGCATGCCATCCCTCTGCCCACCTTGGCTAGCGCCACAAAGAGCTTGTGCACCGCGCGTGGCGTTACGCCCAGCTGCTCCGGCGGCACAGCACAGTGCAGCACACACACACACTGGCGCGCTGCGTGGCCTTGCGGGCTCTACTAGTAGAGTTCCCCTAGACGTGTAGTCTAGGCCTCAACTCACGCCCCGCGGTCCTCCGGGTGCTTACATGTAAAAACTGTAAAAACAGCACATACACACACACACACACATGCATGCCATCCGTCTGCCCACCTTGGCAAGCGCCTCAAAGAGCTCATGCACCGCCCACGGCGTCACAACCAGTTGCGCCGGCGGCACAGCACAACACAGTGCAGCTCACACACACCCCGTCATTCGTCTGTCCACCACATGCATGCCATCCGGCTGCCCACCTTGGCAAGCGCCTCGAAGAGCTCATGCACCGCCCGCGGCGTCACGCCCAGCTGCTCCGGCGGCGTGCCCTCAAAGTCTGCCGCCGGTGCCGCCGCCCCGCCCTTCCGGTTTGCTCCCTGCCCCTGCTTCTCCGGTGGCGCCCCGCCGCTGTAGCGGAAGCCCTCCATCGTGAAGGTCTTCCCGCTGCCAGTCTGCGGGGGCACGGAGGGAATCGCGTCGGCTCTGCGCTTCAGTGGTGTCATAAGCGCCCCCGCAGACCCCGCAGACCCCGCTGCAGAGCCGAACCGGGAAAGTTGGGGGGGAACCGCGGGGGCGCATCGCGGGAATTTCGCACAGAAAAAAGTGAAATTTGACACCACTGGTGCGCTTGGTGCACGCACGTGCTGTCATTTTGTGCATGCACGCGCACAGGCACAGGCGCAGGCACGCTCACACGCTATACAAAAACGCGTGCACGCTCGTGCGTGAGCGCGCGCACACACACACACACACGTGCACACACATACATACATATATACATACACACATACACACGTACACACACAGTATTGCACGCGCACATACCTGCCCGTACGCGAACACGGTCGCATGGTAGCCGGACGCCGCGGCGTCAACGAGCTCTTGCACGCGTGCAGTCGCGTAAACGTCCTCCTGTAGTTTGTGTGTGTTGAGGGGCAGCGTGTGTGTTGGGTATGTGTGTGTGTGTGTGTGTGTGTGCGTGCGTGTGTGCTGTGTGCTGTGTGTTGTGTGCTGTATGTGCTGTGTGCTGTGTGCTGTGAACAGAGAGCGGAGGTGAGCTTGGTGTGGTGTGGCACGCATGGCACTGCGTATGAGTAGCCGTGCGGGTGTTGCTGAGAATGCATGGTGTTGCATGGTGTTGCACGCCCATGCATGGTGCTGCATGACGCCACTAGCGTGCACGCGCACATAAACACACACCTGGCTGACGTTCTGTCCCAGGCATGCGTCAAAGGCGTACTGGTGCCCCTTGCGGGCGTCTGCTGGCCCCTCGGGCGGCGTAAGAATCACATGCTCGCCATCGTCGTGCAGCTTTAGCGCCTCGCACGAGTCAGTGGTGTCGGTACTTGTGATGGGCCGCACGCGAACCACCACCCGCACGCTGGCGCCCTTGGTCCTGCTTGTTCCATTAGCTGGTGCCATAACCCAAGTGCCAGCAGGACTCGGTTCAATCACTACTCCTTAGTAACATGCCATGGGCAATGAGTGACGTTCATGCAACCAAGGGGGGTGCTGTGATACAGGCGGAAGGCTTCGATTTTTTCGAGTTTGCAACAACACAACCGAACAACAACCTGAAACATTGTTTTGCGCACACAACGGCCGATCTATGCGCAAGATACATAAAGTCGCAAGGGGATGTGTTGTGATCATGATAGGCTCGTGTTGTGATCATGACAGACTCATTGCCGCACAGGCGATCCCATTTCCCTGTTTTCGCTTGCGTCCCCCTCCTCCTCCTCCGCCCTGCCCCCTACCCCTGCAGGCTTGTGACACCTTTTATTTAAGAGCAATACATGCGCTGCACATGCGCGCGCAATCAATCTGCATCTAGCTGTAGCCATTGGCACCAGATTGACGTCCCCTCAAACAGTTCGTCCAGTTTTGTGTAGGAGTCCTGCAGTGCTCATCCAAGTCGTCCTGTGCTTTATTGACCTCCATGAGCGTCCGTACTTCTGAGCCGTTGGCCCATACCTGCGGGCCTCCATACCCTGCGCCGTTGGCGCCAGCGCCACTCTCCGCCACTCTCGTTTGCTATCGACTTGCTGACACCGACATGGAGGAGGCAGACAACAGACAGATGCGTGCGTCTGTCGACGTGGATGCGGCGGGCGTTGGCTCTCCTCCGTCAGCCCTCCGCCGCGGCGCCGCCACCCCCCTTCGCATACTGGGGAAGGCGGTGAGGGGGATAGTGCGTGGGGCGCGCGGCGTGCCACGCGGGAGGCGTTGCAGGAGGAGACCCGGAGGTATCTCTAGGCGGAGCTCGTTCGCCAGCATGTGCGCTACACAGCTGTATGCTCCTGACGAGGACTACCTGGAGGATGAGGCCGAGGGCAGGTGCGGGACAAGGGAACTACATGCGCGGAGGAAGCGTCAGCATGGAGTTTAGTGGAGTTGCATCCTCTCACCTCACTTGCGCTGTAGCTCTGTACTGGACCAACCCGTCGCTCCGTGTCCCCACGCAGCGGCTCGCCCTCCACGTCTAGCACCTTGTGCGCCTCCGGGCGCACGCGCTTCCTCACGGAGCTGGAGCCGTTGCATGAGGTGCGGCTGGGGTTTTTGCACGCCACTGTTGTTGAACAGTGGCGCATGCGCGCATGCGTTTGCTGTTACAACATGGCCTGTCTGCTTGCATGGGGGCGCTTGCATGCGCGCCGTCGCCGTCGCATGAGAGAGGAGTCATCCATGCTGTGTGCTACTCGCCCCATGCAGGACGGCGGCCGCGGAGCCAGCCAGAAGCTGCTCGCCATTGGCGCGCGCTACTGGGGCTCGTCGTCCTGGTGGGACACTCGCGCGATGCTGCGCCTGCGCATCTACGACTTTGCAGTCTATGCCGACCCAGACTCTGTCCAGGCCGCTGCGCTCGCCCCACCATCTTTGTCAGCCCCACCAGACTCGAGCACCGGCTGCCTCGGGCGGCGCGTGCTGGCGCAGCTGGTGGCTCCCTCCATGGGCAGTGGGGTCCCTCCGATGGATGCGACGCTGCTCCTACGCGCGGCACGCGACCTGCCGGTGGAAGCGCTGGGGCAGGAACTGTACGACGTGCTGCTGAGGCGCACGGTCAAGGTGGGTGGGTGGTATTGGGCCTGGTACTGATGGGCCACGTGAGCAGCCGAGGATTCGATTAGCTGGGCTGTGTGCGGGCGCGCGCCTGCTCAGTGCCTGCCAGTCCTCTCCCCACGCCTTGCCCCCTCTTCACCCCATCCAACTCCCCTCACCCCACCCACAGGCCGGCGGCTCGCCCGACGACCCCGCGCTCCCGCGCCTCATCTCCTTCCTGTCCCGCTCCTCCATCCCGTCCACGATGCTCACGCCTGCCGGCGACCACGTGTCGCGCGGGGGCGTGATCCAGTTCAGCCGGCGGAGCGCCGTCCAGCAGCAGCAGCTGGCCGCATCGCAGCAGCAGCAGCAACGCGCCGAGGTACATGGCGACGGCTCTGCAGCAGCTTCCGGGCTGCAGGTACAGCAGGCGCTGATTACGGCCGCTCTGGAGTACACTCCCGGGCTGCCGACGGCCGCCTTGGGCGGCGGCGGTGTGAACGGAGCTGGTGTGGACGTTGTGGGAGGGGGCGGTGTGGACGCGTGCGAGATCGTCGCGTCGGCCGGCGGGCAGCCGCTCGGGTCTGTGTCGTCGTGCGCGCTCTCGGCCGCGCTGTTCGACCTCTACATGGGTGACGACCCGGTGTGCCAAAAGGCCAAGTCGCGCGCAGAGCATGCGGTGGCGCGGGTGGCGGCCGACGGGGCGCGGGCGCGGTATGTGCCGGGCAAGGACGAGCGCCTCGTGTGCACAGGGCGCAGCGGGGACGGCGGAGGGGACCAGCCGGCCACGTGCGTCATCGAGTTGCTCCACTGATGATGATGAATTTTTTTTACAGTCCACTGGAGTGCCAGCGACTCCCCCGAGGCACCGTCGCAGCCACCGACCAAGTGTCGTGCGCGGTCGCCGAGAAGAGACGAAGAAATAATGACGAAAAGTACACAAGCACACACGTGCACGTGTGTGCTGCTTGCACTGCCTTGTTTGCCGCTATATATGCGCCTGTCGCGTCTTGTTTGTTTCGTTGTTGCAGGCCGTGCGCCGACCCCGCAGCATTTCACCGCGGGGCGGCCCGCGCGCCCCACACCTTGTACCTTACATAGCGTATAAACACACACATGCCCGATAGCTAGCATGCTCGAATCAACCCCTGGGCCGTTGATGCTCCCGCTTAGCGGTGTAAGTACTGTACCATGCTCTGTCGTGTGCCTTGCCTCGGCGGTGGACGCGGCAACCCCCCGACAGCCAGGCTGAAGAGAGAGCTTGAGTCGGGGGCCTGACCTGCTGGGAAATATGCATCAGCTCTCCCGCGGCGTTGTGATTCCCCACAGCAGGGCCAGAGGCACCGGTCGACGCGATCCCAGTGCCGAAACAGGCGAGGTTCGTCTGGGCGTTGTGCGTGCACTGGCGTATGAGAGCTGAAGAGACGGGCCTCGAGCTTCGCCAGCAGCAGCGATGGACATCGCGTTCTCTCTCATCCGGCAGAGGTCCAACAGCGCTCCTAGCCAGAGGGATGGCACCGGTTGAAACGACATCAGAGTTGTGGTTGAGGACCATGACCGCCCACCGCAAACTGCTTCGCGTTGGGGAGCGAGTCAAGCTAGAGCAGCCGCCCCAACCCCGTGTAAACACACAAGGCCCCAAAGCTACAGGCAGCAAGGCTTTCACACGCACACACACACACCAGCACAGTCCCCCGTTGTGACGAAGCGCTAAAAATACTACCCGCACGGTTCTAAGAGCCACAGGCACGCATGCCCATACATGTCCACATGTAAGGGCTCCTGCGTCGCGTCCCGATCGGTTTGTTTGGCTTCTGCCTGCTGCCTGGTCTGGTAGCTGCCAGTTAGCTGCATGGCGTACGCATGTACGCACACACACCGCCTAGCTGCCGCCCCCCAACTGCAGCACACGCTGATTGCTAACAGCTATAGCAATCAAGCTTCCTAGCTGCAACACGCTGCATAGCTGCAGCATGCTAGCCGCACACGAGCACACACACACACACACACACGCTGCCTACCTGCAGCACGCTGCCTGCCGCATGCACGCGCAGGCTGCCTAGCTGCAGCGCCTGCCTGCTAACTGTCTGCCTGATGCCCGGTAGCTGTTAGCTGCTGCGCGCAGGCAGCGTGATTCGTGCATGCTTGCACGCTTAGTCGCAAAAATGAGCAAAGCGGGGCGGGAATCGAACTCGCAACCCGCGAAATAGTGATTATAAGTCGCTAGTGGTAGAGGGAGGCGGCTGCATGCAAGAGGAGCCTACTACGATAGCCATGCATGGCTGTCCGACAACACCTCGCATGTCGCGCACACTGCACGGCAGCTTGTGCGCCGAGGAGCCTAGGCAGCGAAGACTCGTTGCTGTGGCGCTGGTCGCCCACAGCCCCGAGGCCCGCGCTGCCGAGCTGAGGGAGGCGCAGCGCATGCGGCTGCGACCGCCAGCCACGACCCCGCTTCTACGAAGCTGCCCAATACGGGACGACTACTGACCAGGGCGCCCCCCCTGCTGGGATGGGCGACGGCGGCACGCTGATTGCTTGGCGGTCCACAGTTGGCGCACATTGCGCTCAAGGAAGGAACCTCGCTGGCGCTCGCTGCGCTGAGTGGTCAGCGTGCTGCCCCGCCCACCCCCCGGAGGGCCCCGCCCGCCCCGGCCACTCTGTGGCTTGGGTTTTGATACTGATTTGCCGAGTTTGCGGGTGGCCGCCCTACGGGGTTAGGCTACGCCGGACGGTTGATGCTCTGCTAGTGTGTGCGCGCCCATAAAATACAAAAATACAAAAACAATTGACAATTGACAAGCGCATGCCATTGAGCGTGCCCCCGGAAGTGAGACCCCTGAGCCTGCGGCGCACCCCTTCGCCTTCCCTTTTCCCATCCCCTTCCTGTTTCCCTACACATACAGTGAGCCCGCGTCCCCTCGGGGGCGTGGGGAGTACCACCGGCCCGTGTAACGATCTCTCTCTCGTTGCTATGGCGAAGCGTCGGAGATTGGGGGGCAAAGATGGCGAACTGACCCCACCCTGGATATTGACCACTTTGTGTAAACGGTGTGGCGGTGTGAGCTGGAGCTGGGGGGGGGGTTCTGGTGGATTCCTCCCACTGGAGGTAGATTTTGGTGGGCGAGGAGCTGAAGGGGAAGAGCGGCGGGAGGGGCACCTCCCCCGAAAACCCCAAACCCTTGGGAAAAAAAACAGATGCAACTCCATCGCTGCCGCCGCGCTGTGTGCTTCATGGCGGAATCCCATCCCATCTGGGATCCCATCCAATGGTGAGCGCCTCATCAACTCCCAAGGCCCAGGCACTCGCACCCTCGGCACCTGCTCGGCACACCTGCACCTGCTGCGCGACACGTGGAAGCAGGGCGATCGCTGGTGGTTGCGGGTGTGGGGTGGGGTGGGGTGGCGCACTGGTGGTAGCACTGATCGCGAGGTTACAGGTTACTTGTGCCCCAAAACACACACGCACACCAGACGCGCGCACACGCACGGCTCGCGACCTGCACCTGCGACAGCACTCGCTCGCGACAGCCACTCAGCCGCCGCCGCGCTGGCCGGCAGCCCCGCACGCCGCGAGCACACGGTCGCAGTAGTGCTTCGACCGGAAGCGCTCGACGACCTTGCCCACCTCCTTCGCCACCGCGATCGGCTTGACTGCTGCAAGCGCCTCGAGCACCCTGCACGCACGCACGAGGTTTAGGTGTGGTCGTTAGCCTGAGTAGTAGTAGTTGGCCTGAGGTGTGGTCGTTAGCCTGAGTAGTAGTAGTTGGCCTGAGCAGGACAGTCAGTGCAGCCACTCTGGCTTCAAGCTCCAAGTTAACTGCTGCGAGTGCCTCGAGCACCCTGCACGCACGAGGTGAGGGGGTGGGCGTTGGCCTGTGGCCTTAAGGCAGTTGGTGGAGCCACTCGCGTCTGACTGGTGCCAGCGGGTTTGGGGTCCAGGGTGTTGAAGTCTGGTTGTGAGCCTGTGGTCTTGGACAAGGTACAGGGTGCAGAGGTCTGGCTGCTAGCCTGCCGTCTTGGCAGGGGTCCAGCCCCCGGCACACACACGGCGCGCCTGGGGTTGGGTGGTTGTAAGCTTGTGTCAAGTACGGGTCTAGCTAGGCCTACAGCACCCGGCGACCCCCTCAGTGATTCCCCTGCGAGCCGTGTACCGCTCCGGGCCGGATTTGCCGTTGCCCAGAAACCCACCCCATACTTAGTGGGAGAGGGTGTGGAGCGGTGCATTGGAAAGCTCTTGCCGAGAGCAACACGACGGCATGCGTTGCATGAATACCCACTGTGTATTGTGCCTGGTGTGAGCGGTCAAAGTTGCTGGAGCCGGCAAAAAACTAATTCCTAAAATCCTTCCCAGGGAACACTGGGCCCCCTCCCCACCTGCACGCCGCCTCCTGCACCTCTGCCGCGCTGTTGGTCCTTGAGAGGCAAAACCGAATAACACACATATTTAGCCAAGCGAGGCGGTATGTCGTTGTAAGGGCCAGAACTGGACTTGGGTCTAGACGGTGGTGCTAGGACTAGGCAACAGTAAACAGTAACAGTCTCATCGGCGAAGACTGAGGCGGTATGGTTTACACACGTGCCCCTCCCCACCTGCACGCCGCCTCCTGCACCTCGGGCGCGCTGTCGTCCATATGGACGACGACGCCCGCGGCGAGGTACCCCGAATTCGTGTCGCAGTACGTCGCCGGCATGGTCGTGCAGAAAGCAGTGAGCGCGCCGCACGCGCCGACGCGCACCTGTGTGCATAGAGGGCGCGTGTGTGCTCGCGTGCGTGTGTGTGTGTGTGTGCGCGCGTGATGAGGTGCCCCGACTTTGCGTCGCAGTACGACGCCGGCATGCATATGGTCGTGCAGAGCGCGCCGACGCGCACCTGCGTGCATAGAGGGCGCGTGTGTGCTCGCGCGTGTGCGTGTGGTGTGTGTGTGTGTGTGTGTGCTCACCGCATTGGACGCGTCGTCGAGGCGCTTGAGCAATTCCACGTACACCGCACGCCGCGCCGCGTCGCCCATGCTTGGCCCGACCGAGAGCAGGAGCTGCTCCTCGACGAAGCACGCCATGCGCCGCAGGTCGGTGTACCTGCGGCACGTGGTCGTTTTTTCGGTTGTCAGTTTTTCCGTCATTTTTGTTGTCGGTTTTGTACAGAGGTAAGTGGTGGGGGATTTGTCAGGTTTGTGGCCAGAGGATCGACAGAGAGGAGTGGCTGCTCCTCGGACAAAGCACGTGCTGTTCGGCGCAAGGTCGGTGTACCTGCGGCACGTGGTCGTTTGTTCAGTTGTTTCTGTCGGTTTTGTCGGTTTTTGTTGTTCAGTTATTTCTGTCGGTTTTGCCGGGTTTGTACAGGTCAGCGGTGGGAGCTTCGTCGGGTTTGTAGCCGGAGGATTGACCGAGAGGAGTGGCTCCTCCTCGGACGTAGCACGTGCCGTGCGGCACAAGGTCGGTTAACCTTCGGTGTACCTTCGGTGAACCAGGGGTGGCGCTTTCTTTTGGTTTCGTCAGCTTTTTGAAGCGCTAGGGGCCGGCGTTGAAGCCGAAGTACGACTGAGAGCAGGAGCTGCTCAAACGAACATAACAAGCCAGTGATTTCCCTAGCGCCCCCGAAGCCCCCGCTACAGGGCAAACCGGGAAATTTGGGGGGAAACTGCAGGGTCGAATCGCGAAAAGTGTGGAAATCGACAATTTACACACTTTCCGCAAAAACAAATGTCTCATTACGGGGGCAATTCGGAATATTCCCTAAAAAACTATGTTGCAGCCCCGGTCAAGCACAACATTCTCTGTTTCCTCATGGACACCTTTGTAACGAGCGCTCCGCCAGCAGACCCCACTCACGCACGCATACAGCTCTAAACAGACGATGCCACCATCAAAACGCATGGTGTAGTATGCAACGCACCAGTCCTCGTGTAGAGATTGGTACAGCAGCGGCAGAGCAGCGGCCCTTCCTCAACGAGCAACAAACCATCACATGACATCGCCGCACCGGATGCAAGATATAAGAGGAGCGGGGGTACCGTAAACTCGGTTAGCCTGTATCGGTGGCCCAAAAATTATACAATTAATTGATTCTGGAGGCAAAGTATTGCGCGTAGCGTAGACTTTTTTCAGTATTCAACAGTATCGCAGTAGTTTTTACGATTTTTGGGTAAATACCGCACCCCACCCCTTGCCCGAGGCAGGATTCGACCTCACGCGGCTTGAATACTCAAGTTCGACTGTATCGCGGCCCGGAACCAATTAATTAACTATACCGGCTCAATACCGGAGGGGTCTGGGAATTAATTACCGATACAGGCTAACCGAGTTTACGGTATGTTCAAAGTATAGGTTTTGACGCCCATAACTCCCCCAATACTGAGCCCCCCTGAAAATAAGGTATCCTCAGGAGGGGCGCGCGTGCACACAGCATGGTGGCTGTGGGAAGCTCCTGCATAACCAAAGATGATAGAATTCCCCCCCCCCCTTATAGAATTTACCCCCGCTCCTCCGAACAATCTCTCCCCCCCCCCTCTCCCGCCCCAACACCACACACGCACCAGTCTTCATCCAGCGACTGATGCAGCAGCGGCAGCAGCGTCCCTCCCTCAACCAGCTCCAACAGCAGCGCAGCCGGGGCGAGGCGGTTGCGCAGGGCGGTCGCAAGGGCGGTGATGGCGCCGAAGCGGACCTGTGGATGTGTGTGTGTGCGCGTGTGTGTGTGTGACTGGGGGGGGGGGCGAGGCGGTTGCGCAGCGCGGTCGCAAAGGCGGTAATGGCGTCGAAGCGGACCTGTGTGTGTGTGTTTTAGGGTTTAAGGTTGAGACATGGGTTTAGAGCTAAGGGTTTCGGGATTAGTTTTTGGTATGTGTGTGTGTGTGGGGGGTGAGTGTGTGAGTGTGTCGAGGCGGTTGCGCAGAGCAGTCGTGAGGGCGGTAATGGCGCCGAAGCGGACCTGGTGTGTGTGTGTGTGTGTGTGTGCACGTGTGTGTGTGTGTGTGTGTATGTGTATGTGTGTGTGTGTGTGTATGTGTGTGTGTGTGTGTGTGTGTGAGGCGGCTGCGCAAAGCAGTCAAGAGGGCGGTAATGGCGCCGAAGCGGACATGTGTGTGTAGCAGGGTTTGTGTGCGCGCGCGAGTGTGTGTGCGTGTGTGTGCGCATGTGTGTGTGCACGTGTGTGTGTGTGCGTGTGTGTGGGGGGGGGATGCGGCTGCGCAAAACAGTCGCGAGGGCGGTTATGGCGCCGAAGCGGACATGTGTGCGTAACAGGGTGTGTGTGTGAGAGAGCGAGAGTGTGTGTGTGTGCACGCATGAGTGTGTGTGTGGGCGGGGGGATGCAGCTGCGCAGCGCGGTCGCGAGGGCGGTGACGGCGCTGAAGCGAACCTGTGTGTGTGTGTGTGTGTGTGAGTGTGTGCGTGGGGTTGGGGGGGGGGGCGAGAAGCTTGCGCAGCGCGGTCGCGAGGGCTGTGGCGGCGCCGAAGCGGACCTGTGTGTGTGTGTGTGTGTATGAGTGTGTGCGTGGGGTTGGGGGGGGTTGGGGGGGGGCGGGAAGGTTGCGCAGCGCGGTCGCGAGGGCGGTGACAGCGCCGAAGCGGACCTGTGTGTGTGTGTGTGTGTGTGAGAGAGTGTGTGCGTGGGGTAGGGCGGGGGGCAAGAAGGTTGCGCAGCGCGGTCGCGAGGGCGGTGGCGGCGCTGAAGCGGACCTGTGTGTGTGTGTGTGTGTGAGTGTGTGCGTGGGGAAGGGAGGGGGGGGCGAGAAGTTTGCGCAGCGCGGTCGCGAGGGCGGTGGCGGCGCCGAAGCGGACCTGTGTGTGTGTGTGTGTGTATTGAGGTTGTGTGCGTGTGTGTGTGCGTGTGTGTGCGCCCTTGACCGGCCGGCACATGATCAACACAAGCAGCAGCCTATGCCAGCTCTCAACCCTGACACCTACACACTGAAACTCAAACCCTGAAACCTTAACCCTGAAACCTCAACCCTGAAAGCCTAACCCCTTACACCTGAAACCTAAATCCTGAAACCCTGACACCGTGGCCCTCTTTCCACTCAGCGTCGAGAATCGAGATCGAGCAGGGGTTCAGCCGATTTGCTCGAAAATCGCGTTTCCACTCGGTCGAGAATCGAGTTCGAGCAAGGAAATTTGCTAGCAGATCCTCTCGCAGGGTCTGTTCTGCTTGACAGCTCACAGGCAGGCGAGCGTTGCGTCCACACGTCGAGCAAGGGGTTGGACGGCACTGCAGTGTCCGTTCTGGGCACGCCACACCCTTGCTCGACATTGAGTGGAAACGCGTCGAGCGTCGAGCACACGTTTTTAGTGTGTAGCTGCCGCTCGACGCAGTTCCTCGAACCCTAAACGCTCGACTGAGTGGAAAGAGGGCCCGTAATCCAGCAAGCAACGAGCTCCCCGAATCAAGCTCAAATTAATTAATCCAACTCACAGCCGCTGCGCTCTTCCCCGCTCGCCACACCAGCGGCGGCGGCGGCAGAGCAGGCACCCCCTCCTCAAACCCAGAGGATCTCTAGCTCTGTCACTCTCTGTCTCTCTCTCTCTGTGGCAATAAATTCAAATTTCAACTCATCGCCGCTGCGCTCTTTCTTGGCCGTCACAGCAGCAGCGGCAGCAGCAGGCGCGTAACGACGGGGCACAACCAACCCGACCGCCCCCCCGCAAAACACCAAAACCAGAGGAGCTCTCTCTCTCTCTCTCTCTCAACAAATTAAAATTTCGGCTCACCGCCGCTGAGCTCTTGCCCGCTCGCCACACAAGCGGCGGCAGCAGCAGGCGCGTGGCGACGGGGCCGGCACACAACCAACCCGCAACCAACCCAAACCCCCACAAATCACCCAAACCAGAGATCTCTCTCTCTTTCTACCTCTCTCGCAACAAATTCAATTTTTGACGCACCGCCGCTGCGCTCTTGCCCGCTCGCCACACCAGCGGCGGCAGCAGCAGCCACACAACCAACCCAAACCCTTCAGACCCTGAGCCCATGACCATGAACCCTGAAACCATGAACCCAGAGGACCTCTCCCTTCCTCCCCCTCCTCTCTCTCTCTGTCTCTCTCTCTCTCAATTTTCGACTCACCGCCGCTGCGCTCTTGCCCGCTCGCCACACAAGCGGCGGCGGCAGCAGGCGCTGACCCTCAACCCAGAGCAGCAAACTCCCCCAATCCAGCTCTAGATGCCTCATGCAACTCACCGCCGCTGCGCTCTTGCCCGCTCGCCACACGAGCGGCGGCAGCAGCAGGCGCGTGACGACAAGGCCGGCCGCGCCACCGCCGAGCGCATCGCGGCGCACGGCGTCTTCGAGCAGCTGGTCCAGCAGCTGTTGGGGGGAGGGGGGGGGAAGGGGGGTAGTTGTTTCAACCAATTGTTTTTAGACGGCAGAGTAGTGGGGCCGGCCGCGCCGCCTCCGAGCGCATCGCGACGCACGGCGTCTTCGAGCAGCTGGTCGAGCAGCTGCGTGTGTGTGTGTGTGTGCGTGTGTGTGTGGCCGCGCCGCTGCGGAGCGCATCGCGGTGCACGGCGTCTTCGAGCAACTGGTTGAGCAGCTGCGTGTGTATGGTGTGTGTGTGTGGTGTGTGTGTGTGTGTGCGGGGGGAGGAGGGGGGACGTCACGGCGCACGGCGTCTTCGAGCAACTGGCCGAACAGCTGTGTGTGTGTGTGTGTGGTGTGGTGTGTGTGCTGTGCGTGTGAGTGTGGGGGGGGGCGTCGCGGTGTACGGCGTCTTCGAGCAACTGGTCGAGCAGCTGTGTGTGTGTGTGTGCGTGTGTGTGTGTGTGTGTGTGTGTGTGTGTGCGGTGGGTGGGGGGTGAGCGCGTCGCGGCGCACGGCGTCATCTAGGAGCTGGTCGAGCAGCTGCGTGTGTGTGTGTGTGTGTGTGTGTGCGGGGGGGAGGGGGGACGAGCGCATCGCGGCGCACGGCGTCTTCGAGCAACTGGTCCAGCAGCTGCATGTGTGTGTGTGTGTGTGCGGGGTGTGTGTGTGGGGGGGGGGCAAGCGCATCGCGGCGCACGGCGTCTTCGAGCAACTGGTCCAGCAGCTGCGTGTGTGTGTGTGTGTGTGTGCGGGGGGGAGGGGGGACGAGCGCATCGCGGAGCACGGCGTCTTCGAGCAACTGGTCCAGCAGCTGTTTGGGGGGGGGGGGGGGGGGGTTAGTTGTTTCAACCAATTGTTTTTGGACGGCAGAGTAGTGGGGCCGGCCGCGCCGCTGCCGAGCACATCGCGGCGCGTTTTGGACGGCGTCTTCGAGCAGCTGGTCGAGCAGCTGTTTTGAGGGTGCGTGGGTGGGTGTGCCGCCCGTGGCGACCCCCACTCCCCCCATCACACGCACACACACACCCGACAGACCGCACAATCACCCACACCTGGAGCGCTCCCAGCCGTAGATTTGCGTCTGCCTCGTGGTCTTCCAGAAGTGGCGCCGGTGCGTCGACGAGCCCCCCCCCCCCCCTGCTTGGCTGCTTGTGGTCATTTCTCCCCCACACACGCAAGAACACGCACAAACACGCCAACGCGGGCGACCAACGGACTTTTTTTTTATTACAGGTTTTACATGTATGCGCCCGGAGGACCCCGGGGCTTGAGTTAAGGCCTAGACTACACGGCTAGGGAAGACCGACGGACTGTGAAATCAAGCACACACCTGGAGCGCACCCAGCCGTAGATGTGTGTCTGCCTCGTGGTCTTCCAGGAGTGCCCCCCCCCCCTGCTTGGCTGCTTGTGGGTACCCCCCCCCATCACACGCACACGCACACGCACACACACACACACACACACACACAGACACACGCGCACACCTGGAGCGCACCCAGCCGTAGATTTGCGTCTGCCTCGTGGTCTTCCAGAAGTGGCGCCAGCGCGTCGACAGGCCCCCTCCACCCCCCTGCTTGGCTGCTGTGGTTATCCCTCCCCCCCACACAAGAACACGCACAAACACGCCAACACAGGCGACCGACGAACTGCCAAAATCAAGCACACCTGGAGCCCAGCCGTAGATTTGCATCTGCCTCGTGGTCTTCCAGAAGTGGCGAACGCACTACCGCCCGCGACTACCCCCACTCCGCCCATCACACGCACACACACAAGCACACACACGCGCACACCTGTAGCGCCCCCAGCCGTAGATTTGCGTCTGCCTCGTGGTTTTCCAGAAGCGGCGCCAGCGCGTCTACGAGCCGCGGTACGAGCGACGCGAGGGTGTCTGGCCCGCTCGTGAGAAGCTGCAAAGGGTGTGTGTTGGTGATTGCTCGGTGGTTGCTAGGAGGCTGCTAGGGGGCTGCTAGGAGGTTGTTAGGAGGTTGTTAGGAGGCTGCATGGTGTGTCAGCGGCACGAGGGATGCGAGGGTGTTGTCTGGTCCGCTTGTGAGAAGCTGCAAGGAGGTTGCTAGGAGGTTGCTAGGAGGTTGTAAGGAGGTTGCATGGTGTGTTAGCGGCACGGGCGATGCGGGGGTGTCTGGTCCGCTCGTGA
The DNA here is from genome assembly GCA_016618255.1 of Chlamydomonas sp. UWO 241. Taxonomy (NCBI): domain Eukaryota; kingdom Viridiplantae; phylum Chlorophyta; class Chlorophyceae; order Chlamydomonadales; family Chlamydomonadaceae; genus Chlamydomonas; species Chlamydomonas priscui. The sequence goes on from VFSX01000545.1 coordinate 31,893, forward strand.
GAAGCTGCAAGGGGGTGTGGGGGGCGTGGGGTCCGAGTGGGGTGTGGGTGTGAAGGGTGTGCGTGTGTGGGGCGAGGGTACTGAGAGGTTGTTAGGAGGTTTCTACGAGGCTGCTAGGAAGTGGCTAGGAGGTGGCTAATATGAGGTCATGTGCCGGCGCAGCGTTGACCAGCCGCGGCACAGCGGTGCGCGGGTGTCGGGCCCGCTCGTGAGCAGCTGCAGTGTGTGTGTGAGGGTGGAGCTGGTTGCGATGAGTAACCTCCTACTCAGGGGGGGGGGCTAGGAGGTTGCTACGAGGTTACAAGATGTGCCAGCACAGCATCGAGCAGCCGTCTCCTCGCTCGCCTCCTCCCCGTTGACGTGTTTGCTCTTTGTAAGCAAACACGCATGCGCACACATGCACGCACACGCACCAGTGCCCTGAACACGAGTCAGTCTGGCGCCTCTGCCGACCAGTCTGACACACACGCGCGCACACACGCACACGCACCAGCGATCTGAACACCAGGTAGCCTGGTGCCTCTGCCGACCAGTCTTGACACACACACACACACACACACACACAAACACAACCATATAAACGCAAACAGAAGCACAGACAGACACACCACACACACCAGCGCTCTGAACACCAGGTAGCCTGGCGCCTCTGCCGACCAGTCCGGTGCACACACACACACACACACACACACACACACAACGATAGAAACGCACACAGAAGCACACCAACACACACACAACCACAACACACGCACCAGCGCCCTGATCACCAGGTAGCCTGGAGCCTCTGCCGACCAGTCTGACGCACTCACACGCACACACACAAACAACCACAGGAGGAGAACGCATACAGAGGAGAACACATAAAGAAGCAAAGAAACACAGAACACACACACACACACACACACGCACCAGCGCTCTGAACACCAGGTAGCCTGGCGCCTCTGCCGACCAGTCGGACGCGCAAGCGACGGCAGCATCCAAAACAGCAGGGCCGTGGTCGGCCGCGAGCGCTGCAAAGCCGCCGTCGTCTCTTCCAACTGCACTCGCGAGCTGCATTGTGTGTGTGTGTGTGTGGTAGGTCAGGCGGCGATGGTCCAATCAGACACACCCGCGACATTGCTGCCAACACGTCCCGCCAGGCGGCCGGCGGCGCGCTCAAAGCCGTACAGCTGCGCAGCAGCAGCATCAGCATGTAGAGCAGCCTGCTATCTATTTTTTCATCATCATCATCATCATGCTATGCCTAACACCACCCCTGCGTTCCCCTGCAGCCCACCTGGGAGCCCGAGATATTTAACACGCACGCAGACACACGGGGGCTCTGTGTTGTCGTCGTCGGTTGAGCGTATAGTAATGCTGATGTATGCCGACGATTTATGTTTGTTCTCGCATGACCCAGCTCAGTTGGCGCTTATGCTGAAAATCCTTGACAAAGTGTCCTCTAGCTTTGGCATGCAAATCAACGCCGCCAAGACAGAAGTGATGATTTTGCCAGCAGGTTTTGTCGCGGATCTGCCCACGTTTGCGCTGACTGGTGGTGAAGTGAAGACCGTCTCTGCATTTAAGTATCTAGGGAGTTGGATAACCCAGAGTGGTGGTGTGGAGAAGGAGATCGGTGTGCGTGTCGGTCGCGCGCTGGGCGTGCTCGCGTCTTTTGATAAGATTTGGGCCAGCAAGAAGATGCAAGTGCAGTCTAAGATGCGGGTTTACAACACTTTCGTGCTGCCCCACTTTCTGTACGGCTGCGAAACATGGGCCCCTACTAAAACACAACTGACTCGATTGGAGGTTGCCCACTCTAACTGCCTTCGTCGCATTCTGGCTGTGCGCCTGGTCGACCGGCACAGATTAACTTATATTCGGCAGGCGTGCGACACTGAGCCAATTGAGAACCTTGTGGCAAAGCGATCAATGCAGTGGCTAGGCCATGTGATGCGCATGCCGGCTTCTCGTCTTCCTCGTACGACTTTTGACTGCACAATGGGTGTAGCTCGGCAGCAAGGCCAGCCTCCAGCCTCCTCCCGACACTATTTTCTTCAGCTACTGATTCAGCAGCTAGGCGAAACTAGTGGCACTCGTTCTGATTGGAAGACTAAAAATACTTTTTCAGACACGGTGTTTGAGCGTGCTCAGGATAGGGTCGGGTGGAGAGCCGTGGTGTACGGTCAGGCTGCCCCTCAGGCGCCGGCCCCTCCACCTCGGCAGTCAAGTAGACTGGCAAGCGCCACTTGACCCCCTATCCCCTGGAAGCAGTTGGGACCTATTTTTCAGGCGTCGCACAATAGCTCTCCTTTTTGCTCTGGGACTACACGTTGGCAGGCAGCCGGCTGGTGGCTCCCGCCCCTCACAAGTAATTGTTAGGGCCAGAACTGGACTTGGGTATAGGCGGTGGTACTACGACTAGAGGTAGTCTTTGCTGGAAAGCCGATGTAACTGTAACTGCAGACACACACACACACACACACACAAACACACACTTGCGACATTGCCGCCGACACGTCCGCCAGGCGGCCGGCGTCGCGCTCAAAGCCGTACAGCTGCAGCAGCAGCGTGTAGAGCTGGCGCGCGACGGCCACGCAGCGCGGGCCCTGCCACGCCATAAGGTTGCGGCACACGGAGAGGAGCTGCGCGTGCATGCATGCATGCACGAGTGTGTGTGTGTGTGTGTGTGAAGCTGCGAGTGCATGTGTGAAGGCACACACAGCGCGGCGCAGCACAGCGCAGCACGACACAACCAGCTGAAGCTGCTGCACCCGGCGCATTGCGCAAGGCGGCGAGTGAGCAGAGCGCAGCGCAGCGCAGCGCAGCGCAGAGCAGCGCAGAGCAGCGCAGAGCAGCGCAGAGCAGCACAGCTGTCAGCCGCACGCTACAACCTGGACGCATACGCATGCACACTGGGGCAGTACGCCCACCTGTTGGAGAGATCACAGGGTGCTCGCTCAAGCGCACACACACACACACACACAAAAAAAAAAACATGCACACACACACTCTCACACAAACAAACAGACACACGCATAAAACACGCCAGAGGCGTCCCACAGACTGCACAATCGGCTATGGAAGCACGCACACGCACCCACCCACCTGCTGCCGGATCGCGGGGTGCTCGCTCAAGCTCACACACGCACACACGCACACGCACACACACATACGCACACATACGCACACACACAGACACACACACACACACACACAGAGACGGGTTTAATGCGCCATTAAAGGCGTCCGACGGACTGTAAAATCGACCAGACGCACACACGCGCACACCTGCTGCCGAATTGCAAGGTGCTCGCTCGAGCGCATGTCGTCGGGCGCAAGCATGCACACACACACGCACACACACACACACACACACCTGCTGCCGGATCGCGGGGTGCTCGCTCGAGCGCATGTCGTCGGCTGCAAGCGCGGCAGTGAGCGAGGACAACACGTCGTCTGGGACGTCGGACGCATCTGCGCCAACCTGTGTGTGAGTGTGTGCGTGCGTGTGTGTGTTGAGTGTCGGTGAGTTACAGTTACAGTTACAACGGCTTTCCAGCAAAGACTACCTCTAGTCCTAGTACCACCGCCTAGACCCAAGTCCAGTTCTGGCCCTAACAATTACTTGTGAGGGGCGGTAGCCACCAGCCGGCTGCCTGCCAACGTGTAGTCCCAGAGCAAAAAGGAGAGCTATTGTGCGACGCCTCCAAAATAGGTCCTAACTGCTTCTAGGGGATAGGGGGTCAAGTGGCGCTTGCCAATCTACTTGACCGCCGTGGTGGAGGGGCCGGCGCCTGAGGGGCAGCCGGACCGTACACCACGGCTCTCCACCCGACCCTATCCTGAGCACGCTCAAACGCCGTGTCCGAAAAAGTCTTCCAATCAGAACGAGTGCCACTAGTTTCGCCTAGCTGCTGAATCAGTAGCTTAAGAAAATAGTGTCGGGAGGAGGCTGGAGGCCGGCCTTGCTGCCGAGCCACATCCATTGTGCAGTCAAAAGTCGTACGAGGAAGACGAGAAGCCGGCATGCGCATCACATGGCCTAGCCACTGCATTGATCGCTTTGCCACAAGGCTCTCAATTGGCTCAGTGTCGCACGCCTGCCGAATATAAGTTAATCTGTGCCGGTCGACCAGGCGCACACCCAGAATGCGACGAAGGCAGTTAGAGTGGGCAACCTCCAATCGAGTCAGTTGTGTTTTAGTAGGGGCCCATGTTTCGCAGCCGTACAGAAAGTGGGGCAGCACGAAAGTGTTGTAAACCCGCATCTTAGACTGCACTTGCATCTTCTTGCTGGCCCAAATCTTATCAAAAGACGCAAACACGCCCAGCGCGCGACCGACACGCACACCGATCTCCTTTTCCACACCACCACTCTGGGTTATCCAACTCCCTAGATACTTAAATGCAGAGACGGTCTTCACTTCACCACCAGTCAGCGCAAACGTGGGCAGATCCGCGTCAAAATCTGCTGGCAAAATCATCACTTCTGTCTTGGCGGCGTTGATTTGCATGCCAAAGCTAGAGGATACTTTGTCAAGGATTTTCAGCATAAGCGCCAACTGAGCTGGGTCATGCGAGAACAAACATAAATCGTCGGCATACATCAGCATTACTATACGCTCAACCGACGACGACAACACAGAGCCGCCGGCTCGGGTCACGACTGACACGCCAGCCCCCTCTGGCATCATGTCTAGCGCCTTTTTCACTATGTGGTCAATAAAAACATTGAACAACACAGGAGCAATGACGCACCCCTGTCGCACACCAGACGACACGGGGAATTCGTGCCCGATTTTCCCAGCCAGCCGCACGGCAGCTGCGGTGTTGGTGTGAAGATCCTCCAACAGATCAATAATGTGCGGATGAACACTATATAATCTAAGGACTCTCCACAGTGCCGCACGGTTTATGCAATCGTAAGCTTTAGAATAGTCGACAAATGCCACAGCCATGCATTGTTTGTACTCGGCATGTGCCGCGCTCAGCGAGCGCAGAGTAAAAATCGCATCAACAGTGCCTCTGCTTTTTCTGAAACCACACTGAGCCTCATGCAACTGACCATCAACCTGCGTGGAGACGCGGTGCAGAAGTATGGCAGCGTACACTTTCCCGGCAATAGAGAGAAGGCTTATACCGCGGTAGTTACCAGGGGAGTCACGCGGACCCTTCCCCTTATATAACGGTGTGATAATAGCAGTTTTCCATTCCCTCGGGGCTCTCCCCGACCGCCATACGGCGATGATGACCCGGTGGAGCCATGCGATGGCAGGTGGGCACCGCAACAGCATGGCGTCCAGCTGGTCACCGCCCGGAGCGGCGGCCGAGCGCAACGCTCGCACACACGCCTCCGTCTCAGCCAGGTCAGGAGGGCGCCCGTGCGCCTCGTCCACCTCTGTGGCGCGTGTGAGCTCAAACGCCGCTACATCGTTCTCCAGCTGGTTCAGGGTCTCGTCGCTGAGCTTGGTCTCCCCGCCATATAGCTTGTCGAATGACTCTGTCATGGCCTTCAGCACCCCGTCTGGACCGCTGTGCAGCGCGCCCGAGACGTCCCGCATGGCAGGTGGGATCTGATGGCTGCGGCTGCGGCCCGCCAGCCTGTCGCACGCGCGCGCAAACTGGCGCAGATTCTTCTTGCGTAGCATGTCTTGCGCCTCCGCCACCTGCTGGCCGATCCACCTCTCCCTGTCTCTCTGCACAGCTGCGTCGGCCGCGCGGTTGGCGCGGTTGCGCTCTCGTTTGGCAGCAGCAGACTTGCTCCTGAGCCATGCCGTGTGCGCGCGCTGCCGGGCGTCCATGAGCCGGAGGGTGCGCTGCGACAGAGTGAACTGCCAGCCGCGCCGCCGGCGGCTGCCGCGTGGAGCGAGGTGGTTGGTGGCCACCTCGCGAATGGCAGCAGCCATCGCGTCGTACTCCGCCTGGGCATCAGCGCCCTCGGGCGGCACAGCCTCCAGCAGCCCAAAGCGATCGGACAGCTGGAGGTTGAACTCACGACGGACAGCCGGGCGCCGCAGTTGTGAAGAGTCCCATGCGCATACACAAACACACACGCATGCAAACACACGCACACACACACAAACATTGGCCGCTGAATGCAGCAGCCCAGACAAGCATGCCCTCCCCTCCCCCACACACTACCACACGCACACACACACACGCACACACCTTGGCCGCTGAATGCAGCAGCCCAGACAAGCACGCCCCCCCCCCCCACACACACACCACCACATACACGCACACACACACACACACACACACACACCTTGGCCGCCGAGTGTGCCCAGACAAGCACCCCCACACACATCACACACACACGCAGACACACACACACACATGCACACACCCACCTTGGCCACCGAGTGCAGCAGCCCAGACAAGCACACACACACACACCACTACCACACGCACACACACAGACACACAGACACACACACACACCTTGGCCGCCGAGTGCAGCAGCCCAGACAGCACAACGAGCGTGTTGGCCTTCTGCATGAGAGACAGCTTGGAGCTGCGTGCGTGCATGTGTGTGTGTGTGCATGTGTGTGTGTGTGTGTTAGGGAGAGAGTGTGTGTGTGTGAGTGCGCGCGTGTGAGTGTGTGTGTGTGTGAGCGTGTTGGCCTTCTGCATGAGAGACAACTTGGAGCTGCATGCGTGTGTGTGTGTGTGCATGAGTGTGTGTGAGGGCAGGTGAAGACTGTGTGAGACTCACAACATAGCCTACGAAACAGGCCCTCTTAGACCCACTCACTTGGACACCTGGTCCAGCATCAGCCGCACCCAGTGGTGTGGCCGCGCGTGCGTGCCGAACACACACACACACACACAAACACACAGCCTGAGCGCACACTGCTGCTTCAGCCCCAGCTACACCCCAGCCGCCCTCCTATCACTCACTTTGACACCTGGTCCAGCATCAGCGGCACCCAGTGGCGTGGCCGCGCGTGCGCGCCGAGCACGTGCACGCTGCCCATCACACACGTGGCAATGTCGGGCGCCTCGTCCCCGATGGACGCGCACAGCGAGGGCAGCAGAGACGGCAGCTGCGGTCACACCGTGGTGTGGGTGTGGGTGTGGGTGTGGGTGTGGGTGTGGGTGGTTTGGGTGTGGGTGATTTGGGTGTGGGTGTGGGGGAGCTTCAGTCAGGGCGCTAGTAGGGGGGGCGGCAATGCCCAATGTTAGGACGCGGCAATGTTTGGGATGTCTATGAAAGACGCGCACAACGAGGGCAGCAGAGACGGCAGCTGCGGTCACACACACGGGGGGGTGGGGTGGGGGAGGAAGGGGGGAGGAGACAGTCCGGGTGCTAGAGTGCACGGCGTCCATCACACACGCATGCGGCAATGTCGGGCGCCTCGGCCCCGATAGACGCGCACCGCGAGGGCAGCAGAGACGGCAGCTGCGGTCACACACACGGGGGGGTGGGGTGGGGGAGGAAGGGGGGAGGAGACAGTCCGGGTGCTAGAGTGCACGGCGTCCATCACGCACGCATGCGGCAATGTCGGGCGCCTCGGCCCCGATAGACGCGCACCGCGAGGGCAGCAGAGATGGCAGCTGCGGTCACACAGTGGTGTGGTGTGGGTGTGAGCGGGGGGGGGGGGGCTTCAGTCAGGGCGCTAGGGTGGGGGCGGCAATGCCCAATGTCAGGACGCGGCAATGTTTGGGATGTCCACGATGGACGCGCACGAGAGCAGCAGCGAGGTAGCTGCGGTCACACACACAAGGAGGGGGGGGTCAGTCCGGGTGCTAGGGTGCAAGGCGTCCATCACGCACGCACGCGACAATGTTGTGCGCCTCGTCCCCGATGGACGCGCACGGCGAAAGCAGCAGCAACGGCAGCTGCGGTCGCACACACGGGGAAAGGGGGAGGGGGGGGGGGAGGGGGGAGGAGACCGTCCGGGTGTTCGGGTGCACGGCGCCCATCACACACGCATGCGGCAATGTCGGGCGCCTCGTCCCCGATGGACGCGCACAGCAAGGGCAGCAGAGACGGCAGCTGCGGTCACACACACAGGAGGAGGGGGGGGGGGTTCAGGCAGAGAGCTCGTGTGGCAGCACACTAACAATGGGAAGGTCACTTGTGCTGTCGTCCCTGCCCTACCACATTCCCAACGCCCAAGGCGACGCCTCAGGCGCCGCCTCAAGCTCGCCGAGACCGCCTGAGGCGCAACCCCGACCACCTGAGGCGTCGCCTCAGGCGCCACCTCAGGCGCCCACCACCGCCTGAGGCGCACCCGGACCGCCTCAGGCGTTGTGACCGCCTTGACTTGCGCGGATCAGACGGGGGGGTTGTGGCAGGGCTGCTTCTGCGGGCACGCGCAGCGAGTGCAGAGCTGGCGCACCACGCGCTGCCGCAGCGTAACCGACTGAGGACAGTCCGCTTCATCACACAAACAATGGGAGCGCGCCTCATCCGAGAGGTCACTTGTGCTGTTGCCCCTGCTTCTGCGAGCCCGCGCAGCAAGTGCAGCTGGCGCTCTGCAGAACACTACTTAAGACAGCTGGCATGTAGCCGTATAAACAACAGTACCGTCCATATTGTTTGCCTTCGGGGGGGGGGGGTCGAAACTGTAGATATTTAATGCAATTGGCGGGGTCGTTTTTCGTCGTTTTTCGTCGTTGTGACACCCAAAATCGCGATTTCGACGATTTATATTAGTTTCTCAGCTTCGAAGGGGGGGCAAAAACGACACTTATTCGCAAAGGCAAACCGCAAGGACGGTATACACAATATGGGAGGGCTCACCAGCGGCGTCGCCCCAGCCTCAGCCAGCACTAGCAGCGAGTGCAGCTGCCGCACGGCGCACTGCCGCAGCGTGACCGTCCACTCGCCGAGCTCGGCCACCACGGGCGGGAGCAGCGCGGGGAGAAGCTCCACGACCTGGAGAGATGTTCGAACACACACAAAATGGCACTGTCAAGAAGCGCGGGCGCTTGGGCGGGTGGGTGCGGGGTAAACCGCTAGCAAGCTGTATGCCCCTATGCACAACACCAATGAAATCACTGGTCTGGTCTCAAGACCAAAGCACTTACATCAACACACGCACCATGGCGCGCGCGCCGTGCGCGGGGCGGCCGCGGTAGGGCGCGGGGAGCCCAAGCGCGCACACAACACCGCAGGTTTGGTGTGTTTTTATATATGCACGCGAGTGGCATTGACCTAGCATCTTTAAAGGCATAGGCACACGAGAACACACACACACCATGGCGCGCGCTCCGGCCCCGGGGCGGCCGCGGTAGGGCGCGGGGAGCCCGAGCGCGGCCGCCGCGCGCTCGGCGTACGCGTCGGCATCGGCGTCTGTTGCTGAGGTTGTTGCGGCCGGGGGCTCCACGCCCTCCATGTCGCCCGCCTGACAGAGGGGGAGAGGGAGGCGGGTTTTTCTTCAGTGTTGATGCAATTTAGGCGCTGCGCGCTCGGCGCTCGGCGTACGCGTCGGCGTCGGCGTCTGTTGCTGAGGTTGTTGTTGCGGCCGGGGGCTCCACACCTTGCATGTCGCCCGCCTGAGAGAGGGGGAGAGGGAGACAGAGGCGGGGGGCTGTTGGGCGCTTCTTTGCAGTTTAGGAGCCGCGCGTTCCTCCCTCAACCTGATTCCAGAATGGCGTGAACACAGGCCAAGCGATTAGCTGCAGCTGGTGAACATGATGAGCCCCCAAATCCCATCCCCCCCCCATGCCAATCCGCTGCCCGCGCTGCCCATACACTGCACCCCCGCACGCGCGCACACACCACACCTTTGCCCAAGGTGTTCAAGGTGTCCCAAGGTGTCCCATGGTGCTCTCCGACCGCCTCGACCAGCGCAAGCGACTTTGCCGCGAGCCGAGCTGCGCGCCAGACAACCACACACACACACACGCACACACACACACACACACATGCATATACGCACACACACACACGCACACACACACCTTTGCCCGACCCGTCCACGCCTCCCCGACCGCCTCAACCAGCGCTAGCGACTTTGCCGCGAGGCCTGGCTGCGCGTCTGAGAGCCCAACGAGCAGCAGCGGCAGCAGCACCGAGGCTGTTGCTCGGGACGGCGCGGCAATGGGGGCGGACGCTGCGCGTGTGTGTGTGTGCGTGTGTGTGTAAGCCCAAGCAGCGGAAGCGGCAGCAGCACGGATGCGGTCGCGCGGGAGGGCGCGGCAGACGCTGCGTGTGTGTGCGCGCGCGTGTGTGTGAGAGAGGGTGTGTGCACGCGTGTGTGCGTGTGTGTGTGTGTTAGTGTGAACGGGATGTCGATGCAATGAGGCAGACGCTGCGCGTGTGTGTGTGTGTGTGTGTGTGTGTGCGTGTGCGTGTGAGTGTGTGTGTGTGTGTGTGTGTGTGTGTGTGTGTGTGTGCGCCAGCGGGCGAGGGCGAGCCACATGCACAAGCCTCACAATGCACCTGAGGAGGTAGAGGAAGACCCACACGAGTCCCCCCCAGTGGGAGGGGGGGGTGGGGGTGGCGCGCCGAGCCACTAACCAAGCCCTTCAGAGTCCCCCCTACACGCCCCAACCTTTTCCGGCGAGGCTCTTTGGACCCATGCCTCGTCCAAACACCACACTCCTAGGAGCGGGGGTAAATTCTAAGGGGGGAATTATAATCTTGGCATGCAGGAGCTTCTCACAGCCACCATGCTGCGTACACGCACCCCTCCTTCCAGACTTGAGTTGGCCATGGTATGGGGCAGCTGTACCCCGGGTCCCAGCCCGAGCGGCCCCTCGTACACCCGAAGACCTTACCTGACGAGGATGCCCCAGATGACGCCCCAGACGAGTCCCCGCCAGCGGGTGGCGCGCCGAGCCAGCGCGCGAGCGCGGCGAAGAGCGCCTCGCGCACCGCGGGCGGCGCCAAGCCAGCGGGCGACCGCGGCGTGCACTCCAAATACACAAGCCTAAAAAGGCCTAAAAGGCGCACCTGAAGAGGAAGAGGATGCCCCAGACGAGTCCCCGCCAGCGGGCGGGGGAGGGGGCGCGCCGAGCCAGCGCGCGAGCGCGGCGAAGAGCGCCTCGCGCACCGCTGGCGCGCGGTCGTAAGCGACCGGCCGCAGCGCTGGTGCCGCGGTGTCGCGCACAAGGGCGGCTGGGATGCAGCGGCCGACGATGAGGGCCTGTGTTGGGGGGGGGGCGAGCGGGTGTGTGTGTGTGTGTGTGTCGGGGGGGGGGGCGGTGTCGCGCACGGGGGCGGCTGGGATGCAGCGGCCGACGATGAGGGCCTGTTTGTTTGCGTGTGTGTGTGTGTGCATGTGTGTGTGTGTGTGTGTGCGACCGGCCGCAGCGCTGGCGTCGCGGTGTCGCGCACGAGGGCGGCTGGGATGCAGCGGCCGAAGATGAGGGTCTGTGGGGGGGAGTATGTGTGTGTGTGTGTGTGTGTGTGTGTGTCTGAGTGTGTACGCGACCGGGCACAGCGTTGGCGCCGCGGTGTCGCGCACAAGGGCGGATGGGATGCAGCGGCCGAAGATAAGGGCCTGTGTGGGTGGGTGGGTGGGTGGTGGGTGGGTGGGTCGGGGGGGGGGGCTGAGTGTGTGGGGGTGCGGTGTTGTGCACGAGGGCGGCTGGGATGCAGCGGCCTGCATCCGAACGCGCAAGTGCTGGTGCCCCAGGTTAGGGCAGCACCGCTCCCAGCAGCTTCCTGGCCGGTGCCTCATGCATGCATGCATGCATGCTCGCATGCTGCCCAGTCAGCACCCACCCCACCTCGAGCGCCTCGATCACCGACAGCCGCACGCGCGAGTGCTGGTGCCCCAGGTTGGGCAGCACCGCTCCCAGCAGCTTCTCGGAAGATGCCTCTACGACACCCGGCGGCGCGCGACCAGCGAGCGACACACAGCACGCGCACGCGGCCTGCGTGTGTGTGTGTGTGTGTGTGTGTGTGTGTGTGTGTGTGTGTGTGTCTGAGTGTGTGTGTATGTGTGTGCGTGTGTGCGTGAGTGAGGGTCGAGTAGTGTACGAGTGAGCAGATTCTCGGCAGGTGCCTTGACGGCCGGCGAGCGACACAGAGCACGCGCACGCGGCCTGCGGGCGTGTGTGTGCGCGTGTGTGTGTGTGTGTGTGTGTGTGTGTGAGGGTCGAGCAGTACAGGTGCGCAGCTTCTCGGCAGATGCCTTGACGGCACCCGGCGGCGCGCGGCTAGAGGGCGACGCAGGTCCCGAGGTATGTTGGCAGTGAAATTGTTTTCAGGATTTTTTTTTTCTGGAGACATTTGACTGAAAATCCGGCTCCATGGCTCCGAAACCCGGCTCCTAACTGGCTCCAAACGCCTACAAAAAAAACACTGCATGTTGGTGGGCGGGGCTGGGGCCGATGCAATGCAGGCAGTGCTGGGTTCAATGTCCACCTTTTTGATCTCGTGATATCCATCCTCAAACGCGCGCAGCAGGAAGGTGCACAGGTCGGCGCCGTACGCAGACAGCGTGGGTTCGTCCGCGCGCGCCACGACGGCGGCCACGAGCGTCGTGAGCAGCAGGCGCACCTGTGCGTGTGCGTGCGTGTGCACGTGCGAGTGTGTGCGTGTGTGCCACCCTACTGTGTGTGTGTGTTGCATGATTTGATGCGAGATTGATGTTCGGGGGTGTGGGAGGGTCCGCGTGCGCCACGACGGCAGCCACGAGCGTCGTGAGCAGCAGACGCACCTGTGTGTGTGTGTGTGCGTGCGTGTGTGTGTGTGTGTGTGTGTGTGTGTGTGTGTGACCGTGTGTGTGTGTGTGTGTGCGTGTGTGTGTGTGTCATGTGCATGATGCGTGATGCGGTTGATGGTCGGGGGGGGGGGGGGCGGCGCGCGCCACGACGGCAGCCACGAGCACCGTAAGGAGCAGGCGCGCCTGCACGCGTGTGATGGCACACGTACACACACACGTGGGCCACGGCATGATGCCGACAGCATAGCCGGTGATGTTGGAGGCACGCACGCACACACAAACACGCACACACACACACTCCCCCTCCCCCACTGTGCCCCGGCGCCCCCCCCGGACGCTCGCGTTTGAGCGGACGGCGGAAGCGGGTCGCCCGAGTGCCATGCAGGTGTGCGTACGCGCGCACCTCCTCTGCTGGTTCCACCACCGGCAGGTTCCCCATGCGCCGCACGACCTCTGGCATCAGCACCGGCAGCACGGCCGAGAAGTCGGGCACCGTCGTCGCGCCGTGCACGAGCAGCTCGGCCGCCGTGAGGCGCGTCGCTTCCCCAGGGTCGTGCAGCAGCTGCGTGGCTGGGTAGAGCAGCGGGCCGCACAGCAGCGCCTGCAGCAGCTGCGGCGACGGCGGCGGCGACGCCACGTCGCCCTTGGTGAGCCGCGCGAGCAGCGCGCACGCGGCCGCCTTGCGCGTGGAGCGGTCGGGGTCGGACAGGCAGTTGATCGTGCGCTGCATGGCGGACACGTACGCCGACAGCTCCTCGGCGCTCACGCCCGCCCTGGCCGGGTCGTAGTGCCCCGCGTGGCGGCGCGACTCTGCTGCCATTGCGACGTCGTCGAGCATGGGAAGCCGCTGCACATCCCCATGTGCGCCTCCAGAGGCGCTGCTGGCAGCGGCGGCAGCCTTGGCAGCACCCGCAGCAGCCGCCGACACGGGCGTGCCGCCCATGCTCGCCATGCTAGTGACCGTGCCCGCCATGCCCTTGATCACGGGCTCTGTGTTGGAGGCAGCAGAGCCCCGAGGGGGCAGCACCCTCGACGTGGAGCTCACGCCGGGCATGCTGGTGATGCCGCCGCCCAGCGCCGTGGCGCGACCGGGGCGCGGTGCGTTCAACGCTTTCCATATCGCGTCGATGTCCTTCTTATCCGACATGCTACCTGCATATACACGCGCATGGAGGGCTCAGCTACTCAGCAGCCGCTGCGCGAGCCCCCTTTAGCGATGCTTGCGCACGAGTAGTGAGTATGTCCCATGCAAGCACGCGTGTGCGCCACATGCGCGCGCCATCAGACCCAGTTAGGCATCCGCATGGTTGCCATGGGTATATATCAGTGCTTCGAAGCGGTGTAGAAGGGTCGGGATGCAGGAGCTTACCGAGATCGCTGTGACTCCCGAAGGACCCCGCGGCTGATTGCGTGTGCCCCTCCCACTAGTGATGCGCTATTGAGATCTAAGGGTGAGGGAGGAGGGGAGGAGTCCCAAAGGTTCGCACGATACAACGGAGTGGCTGTTGCTCCACTTTCAAGAATGAGTAACGGTTCACACTTGTAGGGCCAAGAGGCCTACAGTACTAGGCTATAACTTAAGCAGGAAGTACTAGTGTTTGCAGTGGGTGGAGCGGGGGAGGTGGCTTTGGGTGTGGTGGACACCCCCCGCCTACTCCCCCCGGGGCTCGCCCTTGCCCCCTAGGCGCCCCGCCTCGGCGCGCAGCTCCTCCACGCGTTTGCGCTGGTCTGGCGACATGGCCTCGAGCAGCTCTGGCGACAGCTCCTCGCTCGTGTCGACTAGTGGCGCCTTCTCGCCCCCGCCTCCCGAGACGAACGCCTTGTAGTCCGTCCACTGCCGAACAAACTGTGTCCACTGCGTCTGAGTCGTTTGGGGCGACGCCTTGCGCAGGTGGCTGCGGAACTCGTGGCGAACGTAGTCGTCGCCGAGGGCACGCAGCGGGCCGGTGAGCTTCTCGTGATGCAAACGCATGATAGATCTGTACAGCGACAGGATGGGTACAGCCGCGGCGCGCGGACTGGTGCTAGCCATGGTGGCAGCGGCGGCGGGCGATGGGTAGTTGAGCGGGCGGGAGCCTGTGTCGGGGGGGGGGGGGCACACATGCAGCGGGGGGATGACATGATGGTGCACGCACGCATGATGGTGCAAGTACGATGGTGCACACACGGCACACCATGCGAATCGCCATGCCCGGGGTGCAATCTTGCTGCATATCATCATCCCCCCCCCCCCCCTGCAGCCATGCACACGTACATTGACATGCCTGCTCATGCCATGTGCATGCACTCGTTGCTAGCGCCCCATGCTGGATGAATCCCCCCATCCCCCCAAGCCGCATGGAATGCCTGGCGTTGCGATCCCAGACTGGGAGGCCATGGGCGCGGCGCTGCAAGCGGCAAAAAAAATAGTGCCGCATGGCTCCGCCGCCCATGCTGAGACCACGCAATCGCCCGATCGATCCACCATTCGCTGCTGTGTCACTACTGTTATAGCAGACGCCCCCAGCTCATGAGGAGCAACCATGCTGCTGCTGCGCCTCACCTCGCGGTCGCTAGCAGCACCCCTCTACGGCACCACCGGCGCACTGGAACCGGTCAGCACGTTCATCTGCTCCTTCTCCATCTCGGTAATCTGGGCCTCCCTGCTCAAACGGGTGTCGAGGGGGTTGCTTATTTGGGTTTTGACACTGTGTTTGCTGCTCTGTGTGCAGCACGGTGCCTGCTCGCTGCACTGTGCAGTCGCCCTCACCTATCCATCTCGATTATGAGCGGCACGAGGAGGATGAGAGTAGTCGTGCTGCATGGTGGAAGGCAGCATGAGTGCATGCATGGTAAGCAATGGGTCCGGTGCGTGCTGCGCAAGCAACAGCAGCGCAGCGCCCTCCTACGTACCTAGCGATCCAGGCGGCCTTCTTGAACGAGGCGAACAGCTGCAGAGGGGGAGGGGCACAGGGGTTAGGACAGGGAGGAGAGAGGAACCAGGGTGTTGCGCAGGAGCAGCAGTCTCCCTTACCTTCTTGGACGCGTACAGCGCGTCGAAAGCCATGGTACGTTCTTCTGTCTAGTGGCCTGCATGCGCGCACGCATGCAGTCCTCACACTCACCCCCACACTCACACGCTCTGAGTGGAGCTCCAGTGCCTGCAGCTGCAGGCAGTGCTCAGTTAGCCTGGCAGCCAGATAAGATGCAGGTTCAGATGGGAGTCGTTTTAGAGAGGTGAAGCAAGGTGAATCTGCCCGGAAAGATGAGGCAGCTGACCGGACTTGCGCAAGCATGCTACGTCGGCCTTCACACCACCCTTGTGGGGGTGTGAAGCACTCATGCGCCACACCACTACTCAGAAGGCTAGGTAGTTCCACCCTTCTCACAATAGCTGTCCAAATCGGTCGGTTGACCGACCGATGGGCCCAGTCGACCACCCCATCGTCTCTCCTTTGCACGGCCCTGCTGCCCACAGCAACTCCGCTGCCTCCTACCCCTGGCCGCAGAGTGCCTGAACCACGCCGGGGAAAGGGCTCTGAGGTCATGGTGCTGCTGACTCGCCGTGAGCAGGTGCCGAGGGTGCGAGTGCCTTGGCCGTGGAGTTGATTAGACGGTCACAATTTAAGAGATGGGATGGAATGCCGCCATGAAGCACACCACGCTGTAGTGATGGAGGTGAATCTGTTTTTGGAGGCACGCCTCCCCCATCGGAAGGGCCCCTCCAGCCCCCATCCCCCCCCCCCCCGCCGCGCCCCCCCCCCTTCCCCACACACACATCCACCTGGACCAGGCCTCCCCAGGGGGCGGGGGGGGGGGGGGACGGAGCTGGCCCTGCCACAGTTTGTGTCAAAATGGCCCCTGGCAGACACAAAGACAGCGGACATGTTGCGGGCTTCCATCTCCGTGGACGCGCACGTCGCAGGCGATCTAAGTTGTGCGTCTGTTGCGTGGCGACAGGCAGGCGAAAGGCTGTGCAAGCAAGCGGCGAGCTGCAACACCGCCACGTGCGCGTCTCAGCGGTGAACGGCCCGCTCAACTACCCACTACCTACCAACTAAAGTCCCGCGGCATCGTCACGCTTCGACACCCAAATCGTGGCAGGATCGCCTGGTCGGTGTCGTCGCAGGCGATCGTAAGGCGAAGGCAGGCGAAGCTTCGAGAACAACGCTGCAGCTGCTGCTTGAACTCAGACCTTAGGGTCTGGGTTCAAGCAGCAGCTGCAGCGCCGTTCACAACGTGTGCACATCAGCAGTGAAAGCCCGCTCAACTACCCACAACCAACTACAGTCCCGCATCATCGTCACGCATCGTCACCCTAATCACGGCAGGATCAAGACGGTGTCGTCGCAGGCGATCTCAAGGCGAAGGCAGGCGAAGGGCTGGGTTCAAGCAGCGGTTGCAGCGCCGTTCACAACGTGTGCACATCAGCAGTGAAAGCCCGCTCAACTACCCACAACCAACTACAGTCCCGCATCGTCGTCACGCATCGTCACCCTAATCACGGCAGGATCAAGACGGTGTCGTCGCAGGCGATCTCAAGGCGAAGGCAGGCGAAGGGCTGGGTTCAAGCAGCGGTTGCAGCGCCGTTCACAACGTGTGCACATCAGCAGTGAAAGCCCGCTCAACTACCCACAACCAACTACAGTCCCGCATCGTCGTCACGCATCGTCACCCTAATCACGGCAGGATCAAGACGGTGTCGTCGCAGGCGATCTCAAGGCGAAGGCAGGCGAAGGGCTGGGTTCAAGCAGCGGTTGCAGCGCCGTTCACAACGTGTGCACATCAGCAGTGAAAGCCCGCTCAACTACTCACAACCAACTACACTCCCGCATCATCGTCACGCATCGTCACCCTAATCACGGCAGGATCAGGACGATGTCGTCGCAGGCGATCTAAAGGCGAAGGCAGGCGAAGGGCTGGGTTCAAGGAGCAGCTGCAACACCATGTCAGCAGTGTACAGCCCGCTCGACTGCCCACAAGGGGGCCCCTAATCCCGTGTCATCGTCTCGCATCATCACCCAAATCACGGCAGGATTGCGGGCACGGTGTAGTCCGCGCTCGCGACCACACCCTTGTACTCCACTTCGACCGTCACCGCCACGCAGCGGTGGTCCCCCGGGGACGGCCGCCACGTCACGACGCCGCTCACGGTGTCGCCCCTGCCGACGCGGATCGACTTAGGGAAGTTGAGGAGCAGCTGCTGGTGGTGCGTCGCGGGGCGCGAGGGGTCGGTGGAGAAGAGCACCTGGGCGGGAGAGCGCGTGGGAGCGTGGGAGCGTGGGTTTGCGCAGGGGGGAGGTGCGTGTGTGCGTGTGTGTGGGGGGGCGGTGTGTGTGTGTGGGGGGGGGGGGCGATGGCGGTGCGTATGGATCGGCGAACGCGCGGTGTGTGCGTGTGTGTGTGCGAGAGAGAGAGCCCTCAGGGCGCGACGCGGAGCGCAGCTTGCCGTCCCTTCACCACAGCCACCACCCGCCGAGGCACCCGTCTACCTTGCACCCCCGCCACCCTCGCCCCAAATGCACCGGCGCCGTGCCCGCCGCGCCCCCGAACGAGAACGCCGCGTCAAGCCAAATCATGAGCGCAAAGAGCCCCTCCTCGCGCACCCGTCTACCCACGGCCACCCAGCCACCCAGCCACGCAGCCACCCTAGCCAGACACGCACCGGCGCCGCGCCCGCCGCGCCCGCCGCGCCGTCACGCCCCCGAACGAGAAAGCCGCGTCGAACCAAAACATGCATGCATAGAGCGCAAATAGCCGCTCCTTGCGCACCCGTCTACCCACAGCCACCCAGCCACCCAGCCACCCTAACCCCACACGCACCGGCGTCGCGCCCGCCGCGCCCCCGAACGAGAACGACGTATCGAACTAAACCATGAGCACAAAGAGCCGCTCCTCGCGCACCCATCTACCCACAGCCACCCAGCCACCCAGCCACGCAGCCACCCAGCCACGCAGCCACCCATGCACCCAGCCAAGCAGCCACCCAGCCACGCAGCCGCCCTAGCCAGACACGCACCGGCGCCGCGCCCGCCGCGCCCGCCACGCCCCCGAACGAAACTGCCGCGTCGAACCAAAACATGCATGCATATGAGCGCAAAGAGCCCCTCCTCGCGTACCCGTTGACCCACGGCCACCCAGCCACCTAGCCACCCAGCCACGCAGCCACCCTAGCCCCACACGCACCGGCGTCGCGCCCGCCGCGCCCCCGAACGAGAACGACGCGTCGAACCAAAACATGCATGCATATGAGCGCAAAGAGCCCCTCCTCGCGTACCCGTTGCCCCACGGCCACCCAGCCACCTAGCCACCCAGCCACGCAGCCACCCTAGCCCCACACGCACCGGCGTCGCGCCCGCCGAGCCCCCGAACGAGAACGACGCGTCAAACCAAAACATGAGCGCAAAAAGCCGCTCCTCGCGCACCGCCGTCAGCTCAAACGGCGCCGAGAACCCGGCCTCTCCCGCTGCGCGCGCCGTAAGGCGCACGGCCTCGTCCTACGGGGTGGCAGGTGTGTCGGGTGCGTTGAGTGTGTCCGGTGTGTCGGGTGCGTTTGGTGCCGGAAGGTGCGGTAGATGCGGTCAAATCAAACGGCGCAGAGAACCCGGCCTCGCGCGCCGTGAGGCGCCACGACATTGTTCTAAGGGGTGGCAGGTGTGGCGGGTGCGTTGAGTGTGTCCGGTGTGTCGGGTGCGTTTGGTGCCGGTAGGTGCGGTAGATGCGGTCAAATCAAACGGCGCAGAGAACCTGGTCTCGCGCCCTGTGAAGCCACGACCTCGTTCTAAGGGGTGGCAGGTGTGGCAGGTGCGTTGAGTGTGTCCGGTGTGTCGGGTGCGTTTGGTGCCGGTAGGTTCGGTAGATGCGGCCAGCTCAAACGGCGCCAAGGACCCGGCATTGCAACCCGGATGCGCCGTCGTCTGGCGCACCACCTCGGCCTAAGGGGTGACAGACGCGGTAGGTGTCTTTCGGGTGCAGAAGGTGTGGCTTTACCAGTTTCAAATGTACGCGCCCGTGCTGCGCAGCACCCCGTGGCAAGTTAGGGTCTAGGCTGCACGTCTAAGGGGGGCTCTACTAGGAGAGCCCGCAAGGCCATGCAGCGCGCCAGGCTACCTGTCGGAAGGTGGGTAAGGTGTGTGGAAGGTGTAAGGTGTGTGGAGGGTGTATGCGCAAGGTGTAAGGTGTAAGGTGTAGAAGGTGTGTAGAGGGTGTGTGTGTAAGGTGTAAGGTGAGGTTTGTGCAAGGTGTGTAAGGGGTGTGTAAGGTGTGTGGAGGGTGTGTGGAATGTGGAAGGTGTGCGGAGGGTGTGTGTGGAAGATGTAAGGTGTAAGGTGTGTGCATGGTGTGGAAGGTGTGTGGAAGGTGTGTGGAAGGTGAAACGTGTGTGAAGGTGAAAGGTGTGGGTAAGGTGTGTGTAAAGTGTGTGGAGGGTGTGTGTGGAAGGTGTACGGTGTGTGGAAGGTGTGTGTGCGGGTGCGTTAGGTGCGTCACGAGCGCGTTGGATGGGGTACGAGGCGCGTTTCGTGCGCTTCACACGACTGTTTAGCCCACCACCATCCATCGCCCCCCCCCCCCCTGCCCCGCCGCCGGCGCTCATCTCCTCGTCGGCAGCGCGCGCCGCCGCCGAGGAGGCGCGTTTCCTGAGCCACACACGACTGCAGAGCCCACCACCATCCATCGCCACCCCCCTCCCTGCCCCGCCGCCGGCGCTCACCTCCGCGTTGGATGCAGTAGGAGGCGCGTTGCATGTTTCGTGCGACACACACAACTGCAGAGCCCACCCCCCTCCATCGCCCCCCCCCCCTTGCCCCGCTGCTGGCGCCCACCTCCTCGTCGGCGGCGCGCGCCACCAACAAGCCGCGCCCTGGGCCCCGCCGCCGCCGGCGCCTGCCTGGCCGTCGGGCCACAGACGACTGCACAAGCAACCAGCGCCATCGTCCCCACCTGCCTCGCCGCCGGCGCTCTCACACATACACGTGCACACACACACACACACACACACACACACACACACACACACCTAGCGTGCGCCTTGCCTCCCTCCCCCCCCCCTCTCTCACACACCACTCCCGACACGCACACGCGCACGCGCACACACAAAAACCTAGCCCACACGCACACCGAGACCATACGCCTAGGACTGAACCACGCTCAGGAGCCCCGAATTCGACCAGCACACACCTCCTCGTCGATGGCGTTCTCCACCAACGTCGCGCCCTGGCCGTCGCCCGACTGGCTTTCGGCACCGCCGTCAAGCCGCAGTGTGAGCAGCCAGCAGCGCGCTGTCAAGCCACACACGGCTGCACAGCCCACCACCATCCATCGCGCCCCCCCCCCTGGCCCCGCCGCCGGCGCTCACGTCCTCGTCGTCCGAGCCCACCGCCTGTCACCCACACACCCACCCTCGTGTCACACATACACCCTCAACCCGTCATGCCTGCGCCCCTATGCCGAGCCAAGGCTCTACAGTGGCTAGCAGGGACTGTACGCGCCCTCCAGCTGGGTGTGTTAACCACCTGTGGGGTTGCCACCGAGCCTGCCTTCTCCCCTGATCCGGGTGGGCAAGACAATCTAAAGTGCGGGGAAGGAGGGTTTCGGGTTTAGGGTTAAGGGTTAAGGGTTTAAGGTTTCGGGTTTAGGGTTTATAGCACTCTAAACACTCACTATTGTAAGGCTCCTGCGTCGCAGCCCGTTCAGTGGTGTGTTGATGCCCCCCCCCCCAACACAACACACACACAAGTGCTGGAAAGTCCTGAGCACTCTTGACACCCCAAACAACACCCAACACGGCCCCGCCGCCGGCGCCCACCTCGTCGGCACCCTGGTCCCCGCCGCTGCCGCCTGCCTGGCTTTCGGCACCGCCGTCAAGCCGCAGCGTGAGCAGCAAGCAGCGCGATGTGAAGAGCGCGGACTCGCGCACGAGGGTGTCGCGCCGCGGGCTGCGCACGAGCTGGCCGAGCGCGGGGCCCATGTCGAAGCCTGCGTGTGCGCGTGTGTGTGTGCGCGCGCGTGTGTGTGTGTGTGTGTGTGTGTCAGTGATCCTTGCTATGGCAGTATACCGCTCGGAGCGGAATCTGAGCGGATTTTTTTTATTAATTGCTTTGAAGGCTTTTCCGCTTTTTCGCTTGTGTGTGTGTGTGTGTGTGTGTGTACGCGCGCGTGCGTATGTACTTGTGTGTACATGCGTGTGTATGCCGCTTGGTGCTGCGTACATTTCTTGAGCCCCGCCCACGTGTCCTTGGCATCCACTAAGAAGCCGTCCAGGCCTGACACGGGCACATACACACACATACACACAGGTGCACGCACACAGACATCCCCCCTACACACACAACCACACGCACGTCCCCACCTGTCTTGAGCGCCGCCCACGTGTCCTTAGCGTCGACCAAGAAGTCGCGGGCGTCCACGCCCGCCACGTGAACACACACACATACACACACGCACACACACACACACACACACACAAACACACACAAACACACACACGCGTCCCCACCTGTCTTGAGCGCCGCCCACGTGTCCTTAGCGTCGACCAAGAAGTCGCGGTCGTCCACGCCCGCAACGTGAAGGCTGACCTCGTCCGGTAGAACCAGGCCTCCTGGCTTGAGCAAGCGGCGGCGTGCGATAGCAAGAGCACGTAGCATGCCGCCACCCTGTGCAGGGACACAGCACATTAGCCCATGGTGTGGGCGAGGGCGAGCGAGAGCGAGAGCGAGAGGGCGAGGGTGAGGGCGAGGGCGAGAGGGCGAGGGCGAGGTCGAGGGCGGGAGAGGGGGAGAGGGGGAGGGGGCGGGGGAGGGAGGGACAGCAGCATTGGCCTGTTAACCCTTCCAACCCTAAATCATAATCAAACACACCTAAACCCTGCCCCAAACCCTACTCCCCCCCCCCCCAACAACACGCACGAGCAGCATCGGTCTGAGCGCGTCGCTGATAATCACGCCGACCTTTTCTCCGCGCGGCAGCACCAGCGACTCAGCACCCACGCACCCGCAGCCTTCCAGGTCGTTAGCAGCAACACACCAGAGGCTGCAACACCAATGGCAACATCTCGCAGCACCCACCCAAACCAGCAACACCCACCAACAGCATGGGTCCGAGCGCTTCGCTGATAATCACGTAAACACTTTCTCCGTGCGGCAGCACCAGCGACTCAGCACCCACGCACCCACAGCCTTCCAGGTCGTTGGCTGCAACACCCCAGAGGCTGCAACACCAATGGCAACACCCGCAGCACCCACCAACAGCATTACTTATACTCAAGTCGACCTTTTCTCCGCGCAGCAACCACGCAACCACAGCTTTCCAGGTCGTTAGCAGCAACACCCCAGAGGGTAGAGCACCAATGGCAACACCGCGCAACACCTCGCAACACCCACCAACAGCATCGGTCCGAGCGCGTTGCTGATAACCACGCTGACCCTGTCTCCGCGCGTCAGCAGCAGCGACTCAGCAGCCACGGTCACCCACCCTCCCAGGCAGTTGGCAGCAACACCGCAGAGGATGCAACATCAATGGCAACACCCACAACGCCCACCAACAGCATCAGCCCGAGCGCGTCGCTGATAATCACGTCGAACTTTTCTCCGCGCGGCAACCACGCAACCACAGCCTTCCAGGCCATTCGCCTCAACACCCCAGAGGGCAGAGGGATGCAACACCAATGGCAACACCCTGCAACAACCGCAACACCCCACACTTACAAGCAGCATGGGTCCGAGCGCGTCGCTGAAGATCACGTCGACCTTTTCTCCGCGCGTCAGCACCAGCGACTCGGCACCCACGCACCCGCAGCCTTCCAGGTCGTTGACAGCAACACCCCAGAGGCTGCAATACCGATGGCAACACCCGCAACACCCCACACTCGCGAGCAGCGTTGGTCCGATCGCGTCGGTGATAAACACGCCGACAATTTCTCCACGCAGCAACCACGCAACCGCAGCCGTCCAGGATGTCATCATCAACACCCCAGAGGAATGCAACACTAGCGGCAACACCCCGCAACACCGGGAACACCCACACCCACCAAAAGCAGCGGTCCGAGCGCGTCACTGATAATCACGTCGACCTTTTCTCCGCGCGGCAGTACCAGCGACTCGGCATCCGCATGCATCACAGTCACCCTGCAGGGGAACGCAGGCGTGTGTGTGTGTGTGTGTGTATGTGTGTGTGTGTGTGTGTGTGTGTGTGTGTGTGTGTGTATGTGTGTGTGTGTGTGTCATCAGCGACTCGACATCCGCATGCAGCACAGTAACCCTGGAGGGAGGGAGAGAGGGAGTGGGAGTGAGGAGGGAGGGAGGGAGGGGAGGGGAGGGAGGAGGGAGGGAGGAGGCAGGGAGGCAGGGAGGCAGGGAGGCCAGAGGAGGAGGAGGGCAGGGAGGGAGGGAGGGAGGGAGGGAGGGAGGGAGGAGGGAGGGAGGGAGGGAGGGAGAGAGGGAGGGAGAGGGGGGGGGGGGGGAGGGGGAGGGAGGGGGGGGAAGCAACCATACCAAATGAGAAAAGGGCAGGGGAGGGGAGGGGAGGGAGCGAGCGAGGGCGTGCTCTTGTGTGTACACACATATGAGAGCCGGGCCATGCATGCTCACCAGTCCCCAAGCCCGTTGGCGGAAGACTGCTGGCCACACAGACATGCACACACACACACACACATACACACACACACACTCAGCAGCTTACATATATAACTCTGGAGGACAGGCCTGGATAGGCTGTTTCTGTTCATCATTGAAGGGATTCCGCTTGAAGGCAGGTGACCAACCGTGCGCCAGCAAGAGGGTGAACAACCTCACATACACACACACACACACACACACAAACACACACACGCGCGCGCCCGCGCGAACGTGTTCCACACCTGTCTCCCATCCCATTGGCGGCGACGACCGCGCGCGCCGCCGCCGCCGCCCCCG
>VFSX01000545.1:61391-71391 GCA_016618255.1 Chlamydomonas sp. UWO 241
GAGGCGATGCTACTTCGAGCGTAAAAAAATAGCAGCAGAAGCAACAATAACAGCAGCTGCAGCACCAGCTAGTGGCACTCGTTCTGATTGGAAGACCGTTTCGGACACGGCGTTTGAGCGTGCTCAGGATAGGGTCGGGTGGAGAGCCGTGGTGTACGGTCCGGCTGCCCCTCAGGCGCCGGACCCTCCACCACGGCGGTCAAATAGATTGGCAAGCGCCACTTGACCCCCTATCCCCTGGAAGCAGATAGGACCTATTTTGGAGGCGTCGCACAATAGCTCTCCTCTTTGCTCTGGGACTACACGTTGGCAGGCAGCTGGCTGGTGGCTACCGCCCCTCACAAGTTATTAAGGCCAGAACTGGACTTGGGTCTAGGCGGTGGTACTAGGACTAGAGGTAGTCTTTGCTGGAAAGCCGATGTAACTGTAACTGCAGCAATAGCAGCAGCAACAAACACGAGCACACCCCTCCACGCCCACGCCCACGCTCCCTTTGGCAAAGCCCGTGCGGACCGCATCCGGTATCACCACACACACACACACACACACACACACCACACGCTCACAACCCCTCAGGCAAAGCCTGTGCTCACCGCATCCAGTATCGCCACACACACACACTCACACACACACGCCCACGCCCCCTCAGGCTTAGCCCGTGCGCACAGTGTCTGGTATCGCCACACACACACACACACACACGCACACACGCGCCACACACACACACACGCGCCCCCTCAGGCAAAGCCTGTACGCACAGCATCTGGTATTGCCGTCGTTGCCGTCATGTCAAAGCCCCACCGCTGCCCACACATTGCGACCACAGGTGAGTGTGTGTGTGTGTGTGTGTGTGTATGTGTGTGTGTGTGCGTGCTTGTGTGTGTGTTTGTGTGTGCGCAATCATGGCAAAGCCCCACCGATGCCCACACATCGCGACCATGGGTGAGTGTGTGTGTGTGTGTGTGTGTGTGCCGTCATGTCAAAGCCCCACCATTGCCCACACATCGCGACCGCGGGTGTGTGTGTGTGCATGTGTGTGTGTGTTTGTGTGTGTGTGTGTGTGTGTGTGTGTGCGCGTGCTTGTGTGTGTGTTTGTGTGTGCGCCGTGATGTCCCAAGCCCCACCGATGCCCACACATTGCGACCACGGGTCAGTGTGTGCGTGTGTGTGTGTGTGTGTGTGTGTGTGCGCCGTCATGTCAAAGCCCCATCGATGCCCACATATCGCGACCACGGGTGCCGCTGTGCGTGTGTGTGTGTGCTTCTTTCTTTGTGCGTGTGTATGTGTGCGCATCTCTTTCTGGAAGAGAGTGTATGTGCAGGCAGGCAGCATCTGCCCTCGCCACCAGCACACACACACACACTCACACACACACATACACACACACACTCGCGCGCGCCCGCCCATACGCCCCCCCCCCACACACAAACATACCGCATGCAGGCAACATCTACTGCCCCGGATGCCCCGACTCCGGTTTTGATTGTTCCACTCAGTCGTACACTGGACATCTGCACACACACACACACACACACACACACCACACCACATACCGCACGCAGGCAACATCTGCATCTACTGCCCCGGCGGCCCCGACTCCGACTTTGAGTACTCAACTCAGTCGTACACAGGCTACGAGCCCACGTCGATGCGCGCAATCCGCGCGCGCTACAACCCATACGTGCAGGTACGGTCCAGTCCAGGGTTTAGGGAGTGTTATTTAGGGTTCAGTATTGTGGTTCAGGGTCACGAGCCTAGGGTTTAGGGCTTGATCCCCAAACAGTCGTACGCGGGGTGCGAGCCAACATCCATGCGCGCGATCCGCGCCACAACCCTTGTGCGTGCAGGTGAGGTCCCGTCCAGGGTGAAGGGTTTGTGGTTTAGGGTTACGACCCGAGGGTTAATGGTTCGAGCGCAGAACAGTCATACCCACGTCGACGCACGCGATCCGGGCGCGCTACAACCCATACGTGCAGGTGGGTTCCAGTCCGGGGTCTACGGTGAAGGGTTTGTGGTTTAGCGTTACGAGCCCAGGGTTATGGGCTACAAGCCCACGTCGATGCGCGCGATCTACAACCCATACGTGCAGGTGTGCCCTTGACCCTAAACCCTGTATCCCAAATCCCAAAGCCTTAGTCTAAAGCAGGGCTAGCTAGGCTCCGGTCTTACTCCTGTTGCCAACACACCGGCAATGTGGTGCTCGGGATACGAGCCCACGTCGATGCGCGCGATTCGCGCGCGCTACAACCCATACGTCCAGGTGGGGGTACAGTCCAGGGTTTAGGGTGAAGGGTTACAAGCCCAGGGTTTAGGGCTGGGGTTTAGGGCGCGGCCCCTAAACAGTCATACACGAGCCCACGTCGACGCGCGCGATCTGAGCGCGCTACAACCCATACGTGCAGGTGGGTTCCAGTCCAGGGTTTAGGGTGGATGATGATGATGATGATGATGATGATGATGATGATGATGATGGATATTACAGTCTGTGTGACACCAGTAATGATGCATAAGACCGGTGTCGGCGCTAGCGCCCGACACCTTAAACTCAGTTTCAGTGTGAAACTGGCTGGCTACCTGGTAGGGGTGAGGGTAAAAAAACCCACCCGCGCGCACGCACTGGACCTAAGGGTTACGAGCCTAGGGTTTGGGGCTTGAACCCTGAACACACGTACAGGGGGCACGAGCAGTGATCCTTGGGAAGGATTTAGCAATTAATTATTATTTCGCTTTTTCCGGCTTTTTTCCCGGCACACATTATTTGTTCCCGCTCTTTTCTCGGCACAATTTTTTTTCCCTGAGCGGAAAGGCGGAAAGCGGAATAGCCTACAAAGCATTTCATAAAAATTCCGCCCAGATTCCGCTCCGAGCGGTTTACTGCCATAGCAAGGATCACTGGGCACGAGCCCACGTCGATGCGCGCAATCCGAGCACGCTTCGACCCATACGTCCAGGTGGGGGTCCAGTCTAGATTTTTTTTTAGAATTTGCTTAACCCTAGAGTAGACCCTCTAGAAACCCAGTTACCCCAAATAAGGCCTCGAACCCTCAACAGCCACACAACCTAGATAGTCGTACACGGGCTGCGAACGGCAACCATGCGCACGATCCGCGCGCGCTGTCTAAGCCACGCGTTTCCAGGTGGGGGTCCAGTCGAGGGTTCATGAATGGTTTGTGGTATAGGGTTACGAGCCTACCGTAGTCACGCTTTGCCTTTACGCCTAATTAAGTCCGAAAACGCCCCGTAAAGGCTCCGTAAACGTGAAATTAAGTCAAAAAAAGCCCCGCAAAGGTAAAAAGAAAAGGATTCGAACCCGGATCAACACTCTACAGGCCTGCAAAAAGCCGCCGCAAAGGCAGCGCAAAGTCGTAATTAAGTCGAAAAACGCCCTGCAAAGGCGGAAAAGTCTAAATAAATTGGCCTATAGCGGACCCCCGCAAAGGCAAAGCGTGACTAAGGTATAGGGTTTGCTGCTTGAACCCTAAACGCTGGCGCGTGTGGGCGCATCCACCAGCTGCGTAAAGCTGGGCAAACTTGCTAAACCCTAACGCATGCTGTGCCAAACCCCAATGCGGGCGCGCCGACTATGCTCGACCCAACGCGTGCGTGCGCCAAACCCCAACGCTGCAGAAGCTGGGCCACTCGGTCGACGCATGCTTGTGCTGCCGCTGACCACCCCTATGCCTGACGCACACGTACACACACAAACACACAACACACACGCACACACACACACACACACGCACACGCACACGCACACACACGCAGGCGCGTGGGCGGGTGGACCAGCTGCGCAAGCTGGGCCACTCGGTCGACAAGGTGGAGTTCATCCTCATGGGGGGAACATTCATGTGAGTCGTTTGTGTGTGTGTGGGGGGGATAATGGGTAACAGTAACAGTTACATCGGGTTTCCAGCGAAGACTACCTTCTAGTCCTAGTACCACCGCCTAGACTCAACTCCAGTTATGGCCCTCACAATTACTTGCGAGGGGCGGGCAGCCACCAGCCGGCTGCCTGCCAACGCGTAGTGCTAGGGCAAAAAGGAGAGCTATCATGTGACGCCTCCAAAAGATATCCTAGCTGCTTCCAGGGGAGAGGGGACCAAGTGGCGCTTGCCAATCTGAGTGAGTTGGAGATGACGAGTATACAATCCACTTTCTGGCTCAGCCCTGACGGCCACGCGCGCGGTTCCAAAGCCCCAGCAGGACTTAAATAGAGCAGGTGGCGGTGAGTCATACCCAGGCTCGGGGGGGTAGGCCCATGCGACGATCTTGGAGTTGGTTGCACGCCCTTGGTTGTTGGTGGGAGGAGCAGCCACAAGGCAGTTGGGCGGGCCAAGACTGTGTCTGACCCCATCTACGGGGGGAGGCGGATCGGATGAGCGGGATGCGGATCGGAAGCAGCGGATTGCGGATTGGGAGGAGCGGGATGAGTGTTTCTGCGTCGTTTGCAAGGAGGGGGCGCCTCATGGGGGACACGTTGGAAAGTGTGATGCTCCTCACACTGTCCACACTGTCCACACCAAAGGTCACTGCCAACCTTCGCAACCTTCGCAACCTTCGCAACCTTCACGACACTCTCCGCACCCCACACCCACGTCCACACCCCACACTCTCCACACCCCGCACTTTCCACACCCAACACCCGCGTCCACACCCCATACCAAAGGTCTCTACCAACCGAGTACCGGGACTACTTTGTGCGCAATCTGCATGACGCGCTGAGCGGACACGCGAGCAGCAGCGTGGAGGGTGCGTGCGTGCGTGTGTGTGTTTGTGTGTGTGTGTTGTGTGTGTGTGTGTGTGCGTGTTCTCTTGCTCTCTCCCTTTCTCACCCTTTCTCTATGTGTGTGTGTGTATGTGTGAATGTTCTCTTTCTCTCTCTCCCTCTGTGTGTGTGTGTGTGTGCGTTCTCTTTCTCTCCCGTTGTCTCTCTCTCTATGTGTGTGTGTGTTAGTATGTCTGGGGTGGTAGGCGAGAAGCCGCACGCTGCGTGAAGATCGGCATGGCGATAACGCACGCGCACGCACGCACATCACACGCACACAAGCACGCGCTCTCTCACACACGCTCCCTCTCGTTCTCTCTCGTTCTCTCTCCCGTGTTTTCTCTCATTCTCTCTCTCTCTTTCACTCTCTCTGTCTCTCACACTCTCTCTCACACTTTCTTACACATGCATGCACACACGCCGAGTCTGTCACCTTCAGTGAGGAGTCGCACACACGCTGCATGGGCATATGACGATCACGCACACACACACACACACACACACACGTAGAATGCGCCATTGAAGGCGTCTGACGGGCTGTAAAATCGACCACACACACACACACTCTCGCTCACTCTCGCTCACTCTCTTTCCCTCTTTCTCTCTCTGTCCCACACATAGAGGCGGTCACTTAATGAGGAGCCCCACACGCGCTGCATCGGCATGTCGATCGAGACGCGCCCCGACTACTACATGATGCCCCCCCCCCCCACACACACACGTGCACACACAGAGGCCGTCACCTACAGCGAGGAGTCCCGCACGCGCTGCATGGGTTTGACGCACACGCACACGCACACACACACATGCACACACACACGCACACACACACACACACACACGCACACACACACACATGCCCACACACACGTACACACACACACACACGCACACACTCTTCACAGAGGCCGTCACCTACAGTGAGGAGTCCCGCACGCGCTGCATGGGCATGACGCACACGCACACGCACACACACACACACATGCACACACACACGCACACACACACACACGCACACACACACACACATGCCCACACACGCACACACACACACGCACACACTCTTCACAGAGGCCGTCACCTACAGTGAGGAGTCCCGCACGCGCTGCATCGGCATGACGATCGAGACGTGCCCCGACTTCTACGTGACTCTCTCTTACTCTCTCTCTCACACACTGACACACACACACGCACGCACACACACACACACACGCACACGCGTTCCCTGTTGCCCGAACAGAGGCTGTCACCTACAGCGAGGAGTCCCGCACGCGCTGCATCGGCATGACGATTGAGACGCGCCCTGACTACTGCATGACGCCGCACCTCGCCGACATGCTCTCGTACGGATGCACGCGCATCGAGATGGGCGTGCAGAGCATCTACGAGGTGTGTGGGTGTGCGTGTGTGTGTGCGTGTGGGTGGGTGGGGATGAGAGGCAGGGTTAAGAGGGCAAGTCATAAAACCTGAGAGACGGCTGCACGCGCATCGAGGTGGGCGTGCAGAGCATCTACGAGGTTGGTTTCGCCGCCACCACCGTCACTCAAGTGTGGAGTTGGGTTGAGTTCAGGGTTAAGGGTTGAAACCCTAAACGCTGGCTGTTGCATGAGCGCGCGCAGACATGCTGTCGTACGGTTGCACGCACACTGAGACGGGTGTACAGAGCATCTACGAGGTCGGGAGGATGTGAGGGGCAGTGGGGTCCCTGGGAAGGATTTTAGGAATTAGTTTTTTGCCGGCTCCAGCAACTTTGACCGCTCATACCAGGCACAATACACAGCGGGTATACATGCAATGCATGCCGTTGTGCTGCTCTCGGCAAGAGCTTTCCAACGCATCGCTCCACGCCCTCACCCACTAAGTGTGGGGTGGTTTTCTGGGAAATGGGAAATCCGGCTCGGAGCGGTATACGGCTCGCAGGGGAATCACTGGTGAGGGGCAAAGAAGTCTTCAAGGGGGGAGGCCAGGGTGGCTGAGGCTAGGGATGAGAGGCAGGGTTTAGGGGGCGAGTCATAAAACTTGAGAGGCGGCTGCACGCGCATGGAAAATGGGCGTGCAGAGCATCTACGAGGTTGGTTTCGCTACCACCGCCGCCACTGATGTGTTTGGGGTTTAGGGTTTCGCCATCACCGCCGCCGGTCGAAACCCTAAACGCTGGCTGTTGCATGAGCAACGTGAGCGTGCGCCGTCTTGCTCTCGTACGGATGCATGCGCATCGAGGTCAGTAGGATTATTTACAACCTACTTTTTCCTGCTATTATCACACCGTTATATAAGGGGAAGGGTCCGCGTGACTCCCCTGGTAACTACCGCGGTATAAGCCTTCTCTCTATTGCCGGGAAAGTGTACGCTGCCATACTTCTGCACCGCGTCTCCTCGCAGGTTGATGGTCAGTTGCATGAGACTCAGTGTGGTTTCAGAAAAAGCAGAGGCTCTGTTGATGCGATTTTTACTCTGCGCTCGCTGAGCGCGGCATATGCCGAGTACAAACAATGCATGGCTGTGGCATTTGTTGACTATTCTAAAGCTTACGATTGCATAAACCGTGCGGCACTGTGGAGAGTCCTTAGATTATGTAGTGTTCATTCGCACATTATTGATCTGTTGGAGGATCTTCACACCAACACAGCAGCTGCCGTGCGGCTGGCTGGGAAAATCGGGCACGAATTCCCCGTGTCGTCTGGTGTGCGATAGGGGTGCGTCATTGCTCCTGTGTTGTTCAATGTTTTTATTGACCACATAGTGAAAAAGGCGCTAGACATGATGCCAGAGGGGGCAGAGAGGCCCGCAAGCCGTGTGCCGGTCGGGGCCGGATTCCCCATTCCCCAGAAAACCAACCCACACTTGGTGGGGGAGGGCTTGGAGGGGTGCGTTGGAAGGCTCTCGCCGCGAGCAGCGCGACGGTATGCGTTGCGTGAACACCCGCTACGTATTGCGCCTGATGTGAGCGGTCAAAGTTGCCCGAGCCGGGGGAGGGGGGGAGGGGGGGAACTGAAATCCTTCCCAGGGGGTCACTGTGCCGGGCACCAGACAACATCTAGGTTCAAGGTTGTTCAACCTTGTTTCAAAACGAAACCGGTTCTGGTGCGCTTTTGGTTCTTGGCACCATGAAATAACTACGCAAGGTTGAGACATTCTACCGCCTGTGCCTGCCGCTGCTGACACGCGGGCACCCGCCTCTCAACGGCAAAAAACGTCTCACCCCCGCATCCCCGCCCCGCTGCACGTGCACCGCTCATGTACCGCTCCCGTACTGCTCCCGTACCGCTCTTGTATCGCCCGTGTACTACAAAAAGGACGTCGCGCGCGACACCAACAGGGGGCACACCGTCGCCGCGGTCAAGCAGTGCTTCTGCCTCGCAAAGGACGCGGGCTTCAAGGTGGGTTTGGGTGATGGCGGGTTGTACAGCCTGGTTTAGGGTTAAAGTTTGGGTGGGGTTTAGGTTGAGTTTCAACAGGGGTGGCCACCGTCGCCGCGGTCAAGCAGTGCTTCTGCCTCGTCGCACAGGGGCGCGGGCTTCAAGGTGCGTGCCGGGCGTGCGCACACACACACACACACACACACACGCACGTGCACTCTTGGCCAGACCAGGTGAATACCAGGTTCTGGCACGAGATGGCTGACTTCCTTGGCGTCTGCTTTGAGACATGCACCGCATGCACAGCAATCATGCTGGCAGATGGCATGCTAGGGGTCTTATTTTGACAGCTGCCGGCCTCTTTCCTAGGGTCTAATGCGCCATCAAAGGCGTCCGACGGACTGTAAAATCAACCACACACACGCTCTTTTAGGTCGTGCGCCACATGATGCCCGACCCCCAACCTTCAGCCTTCTAACACACACACAGACAGAGAGGGAGACGGAGAGGGGGAGAGAGAATGAGAGAGAGAGAGAGGGACAGAGACAGAGAGGGAGAGAGGCAGAGAGGGAGAGACAGAGAGGGGGACCGAGAGATGAACGGAGAGGGAGAGGCAGAGACAGAGGGGGGGGGGGGGGGGGGGCGGAGATTCGTTACGGTCCCCACCGCACGCTTTTTCTGAAGCCCACATCCCGGCAACAGGAAACGCACGCACAGGTCGGCTGGGACCGCGACATCGAGTGCTTCCGCCTCCAACCTTCTAACACACACACACACACACACAAATTGTGTCACATGATGCCCGACCCGCCCAACGTCGGCTGGGACAGCGACATATGACCCCAACCTGTAACTGTCCAACACACACACACACGCACACGCACACGCACACACACAACCAACGACCAACCAAGTGTTACATGAGGCCGCACACACACACACGCACACACACACACACACACAGGTCGTCTGCCACATGATGCCCGACCTGCCCAACGTCGGCTGGTACCGCGACATCGAGTGCTCAACCTGCAACCTTTTAACACACACACACACACACACAGTTACAGTTACATCGGCTTTCCAGCAAAGACTACCTCTAGTCCTAGTACCACCGCCTAGACCCAAGTCCAGTTCTGGCCCTAACAATTACTTGTGAGGGGCGGTAGCCACCAGCCGGCTGCCTGCCGTGTAGTCCCAGAGCAAAGAGGAGAGCTATTGTGTGACGCCTCCAAAATAGGTCCTAACTGCTTCTAGGGGATAGGGGGTCAAGTGGCGCTTGCCAATCTACTTGACCGCCGTGGTGGAGGGGCCGGCGCCTGAGGGGCAGCCGGACCGTACACCACGGCTCTCCACCCGACCCTATCCTGAGCACGCTCAAACGCCGTGTCCGAAAAAGTCTTCCAATCAGAACGAGTGCCACTAGTTTCGCCTAGCTGCTGAATCAGTAGCTTAAGAAAATAGTGTCGGGAGGAGGCTGGAGGCCGGCCTTGCTGCCGAGCCACATCCATTGTGTAGTCAAAAGTCGTACGAGGAAGACGAGAAGCCGGCATGCGCATCACATGGCCTAGCCACTGCATTGATCGCTTTGCCACAAGGCTCTCAATTGGCTCAGTGTCGCACGCCTGCCGAATATAAGTTAATCTGTGCCGGTCGACCAGGCGCACGCCCAGAATGCGACGAAGGCAGTTAGAGTGGGCAACCTCCAATCAAGTCAGTTGTGTTTTTAGTAGGGGCCCATGTTTCGCAGCCGTACAGAAAGTGGGGCAGCACGAAAGTGTTGTAAACCCGCGTCTTAGACTGCACTTGCATCTTGTTGCTGGCCCAAATCTTATCAAAAGACGCGAACACGCCCAGCGCGCGACCGACACGCACA
>VFSX01000545.1:76391-96391 GCA_016618255.1 Chlamydomonas sp. UWO 241
GAGAGGGGGAGAGGGGGAGAGGGGGAGAGGGGGAGGGGGAGAGGGGAGAGGGGGAGAGGGGAGGGGGGAGGGGAGAGGGGAGAGGGAGAGGGAGAGGGGAGAGGGGAGAGGGGAGGGGAGGGGGGAGAGGGGGCGAGGGGGAGAGGGGGAAGGGGCGAGGGGGCGGGGGGGGCGGGGGGGCCGGGGGGCGGGGGGAGAGGGGGAGGGGCGGAGGGGGCGGAGGGGCGGGGGGAGGGGGAGAGGGGCGGGGGGAGAGGAGGAGAGGGGGAGACCGGGAGAGGGGTAGAGGGGGAGGCGGGAGGCGGGAGAGGGGGGGGGGGCTGAACCCTAGCTACGGAGGTTCATAGCAAACTCACATGCATGAAATCGCAACCCTCTTTTCGCCCCCCCAAAGGAGCAGATTGAGACTGTTGTCAATCGCCTCCCTCCTGTGGTCAACGCCTCCCAAAGGATCAGATTGAGACTGGTGTCACCGCTCAACTTGATTTCACAGAGCTTACAGCTGGACCCTGAACCCCAACTCTGACTAATGGCGCTGCTGCTTGCTTCTTTTTCGCCTGCACCTGACGATGCAAAGGTCCGCCCCGACGAGGTCACGCGCATTCTCCGGGACTCCCAGGGAGGGAGGCTGAGGGCTGAACCCTCGGGAACTGATCAGAATCAGCGGACGCTGGGGGGAGGCAAGAGGCGGCAGAGACACGGAGTGTTACAATGGATCGTTCGGTGCGATATCTTGGTGTTGCGGGTGGGGTGCAGAGCGAGCCCCTCGGGCTTATGTAAGGCTGGGGCACGCAGGCACCAGACTGCAAGGTCAAACTCTCTCCAACCTGGGGGGGGGCACGGGAGGGGCAGAGACACGGAGTACTCTGCCCACTGCCTTCCGGAACCTATAAGAAAGTCCACACCTGCTACAATAGGGGGGGAGAGCTGCAGCCACAACTGGGAGGGGGGGGAGAAACCCTAATCAACTAGGGCCATGCACGGCTGGCGTGCCGAATGACTTACTGCTCCAGTCAGTGGCTTCGTGCCGACTTGACTTAGAGCCTCAAGCTCTGGATTCTATCAGGAACCCTACCACCAGTCTACAGTAACACGGGGTTTCCAGCTAAGCAGGCTACTCTTCTACTAGAGACACCCGCCGATACTCCAGCACACTAAAGTACTAGAGTACCGCCGGCTCCCGGCCGATAGACTACCGCTCCCGCCGGCTAGACTACCCCAAACAGCGGTCTCTGAGAGACATGTCTGGCAAGGAGCATATAGAAAGAGGACCTTCCTCAGGGTCACAGTAGTGGCCTTGTGGCCAGTCAAGCCGGCAGAGCCGACTGGCGCTGACTGGAACGGTCCCCGCCTGGCAGTGCATGGCTGTCCAGCTCTCGTTTGCATGGGGCTCAGCCGGCGCCCCATGCCTCATGCATGGCCAGGTCCCACCCTCCAGGGGTGCATGGACGACAGAGTTGTCATGGAGGCTGCCTGAAGACCTTCCAACGCCAGTCACCGGCAGACGAGCGCCCCCGAGGGTGAGCGCGGTGACGAACGCTGCGAATGGTGAAGCGGATATACTCTGTGTTGCCTCGGCGGTCACCACCGCTGAAGCCGTGATGGTAGCCCGCCTCCACGGGCAGCCATCTTGACCAATGTCCAGCATGCATTGACGGGCGCCAGCTCCTCCGCTCGTCGATCAACTCGTCGAGATCGGTGCCGCATGGCGTCCTGCATGGGGGGAGGATAAGGGCCGTCTCCCAGCAAGGGCCGCGGCAGCGCCGCGGCTACTCGCCAAGCCATGGCAGCGCCGGGCAAGCCGCTCCTGAAGTGTTCCACCGAGGGGCAGTCTAGCAGGAGCCGGGCCAGTCGTATTTTACCCCGCTCGTCAGCGGCACGGAGATCCTCGTCACCAGCAGCACCGCATTGCTGGGTCCAGGGCTCGGCGACGAGAACGCGCCTCCGTTAATCGAGCCCCACCACCAGTCTACCAGGCGCTAAAAAACTGCAGGCGCTCAGGCTCACACAGACTTAACTATCCATCCAATCATCAACTCATGGATCAAACCGTGCTCGCTGCTGCACCCCCCTGTCAACAGGTCCGCCCCGACGAGGTCGAGCTCATCCGACGCGACTACACCGCGAACGGCGGCTGGGAGACGTTCCTCGAGTACGGCGACCCGCGCCAGGACATCCTGATCGGGCTGCTGAGGCTGCGCAAAGTGCGGGTGTGGGAGAGAGAGAGACGATATTTCACATTCCGAGGGTGTACTTGTACAGGGGGCCAGGTCTCTGAGGCTGCGCAAGGCGCTTGTGGAAGTTCGTACGAGTCAGAGGGGAGGCTGTATCCACAAAAATGCTTTAGAAAATGTAATTGTGTATAGAAAGCAAGGTGGTGGTGGGGAGGGAGACGGTGATCCGCGCCAGGACATCCTGATCTGTCTGCTGAGGCTGTGCAAGGTGCGTGTGGTCGATTGTACAGTCTGCCGGATGTCTATGTTTGCGCGAGAGCCCGTGAGGAGAGAGACAGGGAGAGAGCGACAGAGAGAGAGGCAGACAGAGAGATAGAGGCTGTATGGGGCTTTAGGTCTAGTAGACCTTCTACGGTGATTTTATCTAGGTGGAAAAGCAAGTTGGCGGTGGGCGGGAGACGGCCCGCGCCAGGCGATCCTGATTGGGCTGCTGAGGCTGCGCAAGGTGCGGGTGTGGGAGAGGGATTGAAAGAGAAAGAGGGAAAGAGAGAAAGAGAAAAATAGAAAGAGAGAAAGAGAAAAGGAGAAACAGAGGAAGAGAGAAGGAGAGAAAGGGAGGAGAGAGGAGAGAAAGAGAGAAAGGGAGAAGGCAGGGAGAAGGAGAGAAAGAGAGAAGGAGAGAAAAAGAGAAAGAGAGAAGGAGAGAAAGAGAGAGAAGGAGAGAAAGAGAGAAAGAGAAGGAGAGAAGGAGAGAAGGAGAGAAGGAGAGAAGGAGAGAAGGAGAGAAGGAGAGGAGGAGAGGAGAGAAGGAGAGAAGGAGAGAAAGAGAGAAAGAGAGAAAGAGACAAGGAGAGAGAGGCCATATCTAAGTACACCCTCGAGACTTGAAAGGAGGCACTGTCTACTACTTGAAAGGAGGCAAGAGAGCTGTGGCTGCGCAAGGTGAGTGTGCGAGAGAGTGCGTATGAGTGAGAGAAAGAGAGAGAGAGAGAAAGGGCCTACCATTGAGGCTTTGGGTGTGTTCCCCCAAGACACCCGAGGCACCCGATGCGTTCGGATACGCGTGTAACAGTGCACGAGAGACGCGTTGTATTGGAGCGCGCGGCTCGAATCTCGGCAATCACGGCGTACGAGTAGGGATCTTTGGTCGCACGCCCATGCCCCCCCCCCCCACACACACACACACACACGCTGCCCTTATGGTGCCGCCGGACCAGGCGACAAGGACCACCGCCGGCCGGCGATCTTCGGCCGCACTTCTACCTACGCACTCACACACACACACACACACACACACGCTGCCCTTCCTCAGGCCGCCGGACCAGACGACAAGGACCACCGCCAGCCGGCAATCTTCGGCCGCACGTCGATTGTGCGCGAGCTGCACGTGTATGGCAGCGCGGTCGCGGTCTCATCGCGCGACGCCGGGAAGTTCCAGCACCAGGTGTGTGTTGATGGAGGGAGGGGAGGGGAGGGGAGGGGAGATGGGCGGGTGTGCGCGAGCTGCGCGTGTTTGGCCGCGCGGTCACATGCACACGCGCACACATATACACGCACACACACACACACACACACACACACACACGCACACACACACTCACACACACACACGCACGCACACACACACCAGGGCTACGGCACGCTTCTGATGGAGGCTGCAGAGCACATCGTGGTGCCCTGTCCCCTACCCATTGTCACACACCCAAAATCACACCCGCACGCACACCCTCACACACGCACACACACACGCACACACCAGGGGTACGGCACGCTGCTGATGGAGGCCGCTGAGCGCATCGCGGTGCACGAGCACCGCTCGACCAAGATGGCCGTCATCTCTGGCGTCGGTACGCGCCACTACTACAGGTGCGTGTCGGGGCTGATGGATTATCCCCGTTCAGACCTTCCTCAGAAGGTCTGGTAAGGATTACGGTGGAGCGAGAGAAGCTGACGGAGCTAATGTGGACCCCCCCCCCCTGTCAGCACTGCGTCAGCGTGCGAGCAGCGCCGTCCGTCCCGCGTGCGCGTGCCAACAGATCCTATATATGCATAGCGTAACCTGTGTCTTGCAGGTGACCGCGCAGTGCGTGTTTGGGGGTGATTAGTGAGCGAGGGGATGTGTGAACTCCATCTCTGTCCTCCGCCGTCCCGCGCCGGCACCTCAGCCGCATTGCGCCATCGCATGTCATTTGTGATGCACCAGGGGGTGGGGTGTACCGGAGACGGGGCAGGTGGGCCACGCGCGTGTTGGGCGCCGGAGTGGGAGCGCGCAGCCCCGGAGCAACGCCGCAAGGCGGAGGCCAACACAAACATTCCGTTGGGAGCTTCTCCCCATAAGGGCAGTGGGGAGCAGCGGGACCCCCCCAGCACTGTCCATGCGTGGGCGTGGGTGAATGTGGGAGATGAGGGAGGGGGGGGTCTCCCATGGGGAGCATGGGGGGCCTGGTGGGAGCTGTAGGGGTGCGGGGGCTGTAGGGGGGAGGCGGTGTGTGTGTGTGTGTGTGTGTGTGTGTGTGTGAGGGGGTGTGTGATGTGTGTGTGTGTGTGTCAGGGCAGGGTTGCACGGGACGTTATGTGTACTGGGGTACGGTACCACGTCCTGCGTCCTGACGGTACGCTCAGGTGCGTATTGCAGGACGCGATCGGCGGCAGCACCAGGCGCCTTAACTTGCCACACAGAAACGGCCACGGCCATAACTTCCTGGCTGCTGCACCGATTCGGTCGATTCGACATATGCTGGAGAGCTTATAACAATGTCTTTCCAGGGGACTGCTTGGGTCGTCAATCCATTGAGGAGCGATGGAGTTGTGTGTGACGGGGTGTGGGCACTTAGTCGCTCGCGCCACACCCCCGCCCCCCGCGATTTGTTTTAGGAGGTGTGGACCACTCAGAAGAGTAGCCTGCTTAGCTGGAAACCCCATGTTACTGGACCACTCACCGCCCTCCCCCACGCCCCGTGCCGCGTGTGTGGCGGCTTGGAGCACGCAACGCAACGCCACACGCCCCGTGCGCCAGTGGTTCCGCTAGGGACCTTTGGAAAATGACGGCTGAACCCGAGCCTCACGCTCATTCCGCCAATCTTAACCCAGACGGAGGCGTTTTTTGGCGGGAAAAGTGTGGAAATCGTCATTTTATTGTCGAAATTTGCGCAATTCCAACCCTACTCGCCAGCCCGAATCGGGCAATCTCAACCCGAAACTGCACTTTGCCGGGTTGCGGGTTGGCTAACGGGAACACTGCCGTGCGCGCTCACGCGACCGCGTCAGCTCTCCCGCCACCCCCCACCCACCCCAGTGTCAGACTCACAGACACTCACCCACACAGACGCACACACGCACACACTTTCAGCACCGACAGCTGCTGCCCCACGTTACGGTCACACACACACACACACACACACCTCTTGTCCTCACCGAGGTCGGCTGTGCATCTGCATCCTTCCCCCCCTGCTCCCCCCCCCAACACACACACACACACACACACACACACTGTTGCGTCCTGACCGCGGTGCTCTGCGCATGTGCGCCCTGGCTGCGTGTGCGCAGGAAGCTGGGCTATCACCTGGAGGGCACGTACATGGTCAAGCACCTTGAGCCGGCACCCAGCCGGCGGCAGCGGCGCGCGTGAGAGCGGCGGCGGCGGCGGCAGCGGCGCGCGTGCGCGCCTGAGGGTCTGCTTGAGGGCCCCTGCCATAGGAGCTCCTACCTGTTTTTTCCATCTCAGCGCTTCAATCTGCTCAGCTTGTTTACAGTCGCGCGCAACAACGGATACCGGCCCCTCGTGGGATTCAATAGAAATCTACCATGTGCCGCGCGTTGTTGGTGGCCTGCAGGAGGTGGACCATATGCACATGCAGGCTGTAATGTGCGGCCCGCGTTGAATTATTGAGGCAGTGGCGGGCTGGTGTCTCCCACCTCGCTGCAACGCGGTGTGCGTGGGTGCAGCACGACAGGTGGCATGCGCTCTGAGGCGCTGCAGCTGTGCTGCACCATGGGATTGGGGGGGGGGGGGGAGCTGCATGGTGTGGGCGTGGGTGCGGCGCCGGCAGGGCTGCGTTGGGTCGTCCCGCACACAGGACGACGTGCGCGCGTCGACTGCCAAAAAAGGAGCAGCTAGTAGGCAGGCTGTGGGCTTGCGTTTCTCTAGCACAGGTGGTGAAGCGGTCCGCCCAGCGGTCACTACAGTGATGCTCCTGAGTGACGGCCGGCCGGCCGGCCTGCGCGTGTTTTGCGTGTGCGTGTGTGCGCAAGGCGCAGCTGCCCACCACCACCACCACACCGTACGTGGCACGCACGCAGATGCGCACAGCCTGGGCGCAAGCCACCTGTCCGTGATGACCGTTCACCTCCTCTGCAGGGAGTGCAGCAACAGGAGCTCTGCAGGAGTGATGACCCGTCGCCTCCTCTGCGGGAAGGTTGGGGGTGAAACGGCGCACACAGACGCCCCCCTACGACTCCTTCAAGCATATCCTTGCGCAAATCAGGGGTACGCCTCACGCCTGGTTTTACCACTTGCGTTAGGGGATAACGACTGCTGTTGCGAGATTTTTGCTTGCCAACCGAATCGCCATCGCCATTCCCCATGCCATCGCGCAGCGCCGCGTCCACGTCATGCGGGTGGTTGGGGCTGCTGGGTTCATGGGGTCTAGCAGGTGAGAAAGAAATGCAACATTGATGATTTCGTTCAATTTGCGTTCAACTTGCGTTCGCTCCTGCGCCCCGCAGGGTTCAAGGCTAACGAGAACGCCTGGGACGCACCCGCTTCACGGGAACATCGGACAAGGGACGAGGGGCGCAAGACGATGTATTTCCCCCTACAGCACAGCTGGGTGCGCGCCCAGCCAGCACAGCGGGGGGACTAAAGGAGTGCATGAAGAGGACGGATATGGGATATTTCTGCGCATGGAAGCGGGGGGGGGGGAGGCGGGCCATGCCAGCACAGCGAGGGGATTTGTTGTCAGGATTTGTTTGTAGGATAACGGAGCTTACAGAGTCTGCTGCTACTGCTGAGGGGGGGGAGGCTGCTGCCAATGGGGAGCCTGCCTG
The DNA here is from genome assembly GCA_016618255.1 of Chlamydomonas sp. UWO 241. Taxonomy (NCBI): domain Eukaryota; kingdom Viridiplantae; phylum Chlorophyta; class Chlorophyceae; order Chlamydomonadales; family Chlamydomonadaceae; genus Chlamydomonas; species Chlamydomonas priscui. The sequence goes on from VFSX01000545.1 coordinate 83,612, forward strand.
GAGGAGATTGCTGGTGGGCGCGCATGAGACTGCTGGTGGCGGCGGCAGGTACTACGTAGACAAATAGTAGAAATGCAGGGCACACACACACACGCACTCACACACATCTGCTGAGGCATGCTAGCTGTTTCCATCTGGGTGGTATAGGGTGAATCTGAGGCCCAGTGCCCCTGTCTAGGTCCAGCACGTGTCGTGGCACACAGCGGAGGTTTAGGGTTGACGGTTTAGTTTTAGGGCTTAGGTAACCCCCTACCAGGTAGCCAGGAGGTAGCCAGCCAGTTCCAGTCAGGTGTCGGGCCAAGCGTTAACACAATTTGTAGCACCACACATGGCGGCACACAGACTGTAATATCCATCACGAGCGCTCCCTGGGCCAAGATTGCCAGAGTTTGAGGAAACCCCAGATTGCTCGACGCGTCTGCAGAGCGGTGTCTGCAAGCCGACACGTGCACAGCACCCACGCCAGAGCAGGCGCACGGCGCACGGTGCACCGCCGCCCCGACAAATCCGGCAAACACGACGTGTGCGCTGAAGGGGTGGCCACGGCAGCGCCGGGCTCTCGCAGGCTGCTCTGATCGAGTTTTCAGTGTTGACCGAGTCTATTCGGACATCCTGCATTTGATGATCGAAATTGCCGTTGCTCCAAGCCCTCCCTCCAGTGGCGCCCCACCTGGCGCAGTGTGAGGCTCGCAAGGCCAGCGACGCAGTGGCGAGTGGCTGCAGCGTAGAGGTGCTGACGCAGCACTGAAAACTCTATCATGCTCGAAAAGCGTGAAGAGTCTCAGCCGAGGCGGAGACTGGCGGCTTCGCGGCCTCCCGCCACCTGCTCGCACCGCCCCCCCCCCCCCCCCACACACACACATCTTTCCGGGCTGGCAGAGCTCCTTGGACAACCAAACCATCTGCGTGTGCTAGCGCAAAGGCCTGCGTCAAGGCCTGCTTGAGACAGTCACAGCTTTCGGTGCAGATCGAGGTCACGTGTGCTGATCACGATGGGATGATCTCGCAACGCAACACGCAACGCAACACGCCCCCCCGTGCGCACACGAGAGTGCGCCGGCTCTCTGCCCCCCCCCCCCCCCCTCTTCTACACCCCCACCTCCCTTGTTTCTTGACCGCGGTGTGCTGTATTACTGTCTGGCTGCGTGTGCGCAGGAAGCTGGGCTGCCACCTGGAGGGCACACATGGTCAAGTGACTGGAGCCGGCGCCCAGCCGGCGGCGGCGGCGTGCGTGAGGGAGAACCACCAGTGAGACGCTTGATTGCTGGGTGTTTGTGGTGCGCTGTGGTGGACAATGTGGTGGACCATAGAAGCGTTACAGTCTCATCCACGGGCAGGGTTTACCAACCTCCCCCTCACTCTTCTTCAGAACGCCAGTGTCACACGTCTACGCCGTGCCGATTGCGGTGGCGGCTTTATGGCCTCGCAGCCCCCAGGGCTGACAGCCCTATACAGAGTCTCTCTCACTCTCTCAACTGTCCCTCTTTCTCCATCTCTGGAAGCAACACGTGCGGCCTCCGCATGCTCTGCGTGTGCCAGCGTCAACGTCAACGCCAATGTCGGAGTGCAACGGGGTGGCTCGCGACTGGCGCGTCCGGCCGGAGTGTATGCAAGCTAGAGATTTCTGGCGGGCATGGAGGAGAAGATCGACGTTTGATGCGCTACGGCGGAGGTCTAGGGGGCGCGATCCCGCGGGCCTGTGAACCCCACGGCCGTGCCCCCATGGGGAGGAGTCAGATCTGGGGGCCGAGTGCCCTGTCTAGGTCCAGCCCAGACCCACTAGACCCCCACCACTAGTATCCAGGCACCCGTCTGTAGTCGAATACGCTGCCGGTAGGTGCGTCACCCACGACTGTAAAAAACATCATCATCAGCTGTCTTCAACGCGGAAGGAGGTCGCCCAGCTGGCCCCGAGCGGCCGTCCGCCGCCGATGCACTGTATGGATCTCCAGGACGCGCCCGTCAGGTTGCGCAGCGCGCCTGATGCCACGAGGTACACGTGCGCAGAGGAGTCAGGTCCCAGCAGCTGCTTCAGAGCCGGGATCGCACCCGCGGCTGAGATGGCCGTCTGGTTGCCAACGTGATTGTAGGAGAGCGCGCGCAGTGCGGCTGCTGCCTGCATTTTTGCTGGCTCGGGCCCCAGCAGCAGCACCAGAGGCCGGATGGCGCCAGCGGCAGCGATGGCAGCCTTGTTCTGAACATGTTGGGAAGCCAACGCGCGTAATGCAGCTGCTGCCATCTCCTGCACACGTGCGGTCGAGTCTGGCCCGAGCAGCTGCACAAGAGGCTGGATGGCAGCGGCAATCACAGCCTGGTTGTGAGCATGGCCAGCTGCCAGCTTCCACAGCGCACGTGCCGCCTCGTGCTGCACGTCTGCCGAGATGCCACGCCCCAGCAGCTGCACCAGGGGAGGGATGGCCCCAGCAGCGACAATGTCGGCCTGCATCTGAGCACCGTCTTTAGCCAGGTTGCACAGTGCTCGCGCGACCTCCACCTGCAAGTCGGACGAAGACTCGGGCCCCAGCAGCTGCACCAGAGACGGGATGGCGCCATGGGCGGCGGCGATGGCAGCCCAGCTCAGCGGCATCACATCCCCCGAAACCCTCTCAGCATCGGTGCAGCGGCGCAGGAAACACACCGCGGCCTTCTGCACGCCGGGCGGCATGCTGCGCTGGAGCTCGTTCACCAGGCCTTCGAGCACGACCAAGTCTGTGTCCGCCAGCTCGGGGCACGACGACAGCCGCAGGTCTGCCACCTGGGCGCGCAGCACTGGGTTGCAACCACGCAGGTCGAGCTTGCGGAGTTTGGGGCACGCCTTGAGCGGCACCAGGCTCGTCACATGAGCGTTGTCAGCCATCCACACCTCCTCGAGCTGGCTGCACGCTGCCAGCGGCGACAGGCACGACGCGCAGACACCGGGCATCCGCAGGACCTTGAGCTGCGAGCAGCTCCGCACGGCGTCGATGCAGTTCAGGCTGGCACAGTACGAGACGTCGAGCACTCGGAGGGTTGCTGCCGCGTTGCTGCTGAGCGCGAGGTGCAGTGCCAGCGGCCGCCTGTTGGGTTGCAGGGCCTGGACATGCGTACACAATGCATGCTCAAAGGTCAGTAGGGGGAGGGGGAGAGGGGGGCACGAACCCAGCGAGAGCTGCACGCCAGGGGACCAGCAGGACAGAAGAGGCACGCAGAGGCGTCACGCAGAGGAGTACAATCACGCATCTAATGTGTTTAGGGTTGCTGTCTGCATTTGCGCATTTGATGATCAAAAATGCCGTTGCTACAAGCCCTCCCTCCAGTGGCGCCCCACCTGGCGCAGTGTGAGGCTTGCAAGGCATGCCAGCGACGCAGTGGCGAGTGGCTGCAGCGTAGAGGTGCTGACGCAAAAGAGCTTTAATTCACGCATGTTGTGCCATGTTGCCAGGGCATCGCTCAGCTCCTCCGCAGAGCAACCAGTCAACCGCGGGCTGGCAACGCGCGTGATCCCGTTGGGGTCGTCCGCCTGGGCGCGGGTGGCACGGCACACACGACGAATGACACGCTTCGTTTCGGGGTCGAGCCACGCCCACAGCTCCTGCCATGGGCCCAGGGAGAACAGGAACAAGTCTGCTTGCGTCTGCATTTGAATGACCGGCAAGGGCCCCTTGCAAAGGGCTTTCCAATGGTGATACACTCGCCACACCCCACACCCCACACCCCACACCTGCCCTGCTAGCGCAACACAGGCAAGCTGCGAGCGAGCTAAGAGTCGCGTCGTTCTGTGCGCCAGGGGGGTCTGGAGGGGCGCCAGGGTCAGGCACGAAAATATCCAACGGCGCCAACCACACGCAGGACAGTACATCAAGCAGCGGGATCCAATCTCTCTGGCTCTGGTGGCTCTGATGCGGGGAGGCAGCCTGCTGGGAGGCCGCGCTTGCCCATGCAGCACCTCACTTGGGAGCACACCACATGTGCCTCACCCGCTGCTACAGCGGGGCCAACGCGCCACATCGCCACGGCACACGGCACACAGCCTGTGCATGGGCATGGGCAGCTGCTGCCACTGGTGTCGCCACAGCGGTGTACACACCGCCGCAGGTGGGTGCCTGCCTGCCTGCCCCTGCATGCGTATGTGCGCCATGCAGCCGTGCGCCATGCGGGCACAGCCCAGGACCCTGCCCCTCCCCCATCTAGGGGAACCTCGCGACCCGAGGAAGAACACTGCACACCGTACACTGCAACCCGCAACAGCACGCTGCCACAAATACGACTCGCAGGTGCAGGCGCGCAGGGGGGGGAGGGAGCCACAGCCACGGGCGGCCGCACTGGGGAGGGAGGGAGCCACAGCCACGGGCACTCGCAGCACCACACTGCCGTGCGGGGCCTTGTGTCCGGGGGGGCGTACGGCAGCAGCAGAAGCAGCAGCAGCAGCAGCAGCAGCGGCAGCAGCAACGGTCAGAGGGGGCGGGCGTCTGCGTCCCCGGCCAGCACCACGCAGCTCTCGCCACCAGTGCGCGCCGACGGCGGCAGCAGCAGCGGCGGCAGCAGCAGCGGCGGCAGCAGCAGCAGCGGCGGCAGAAGCAGCAGCAGTGGCAGCAGCAGCAGCGGGAGCAGCGGCACCGCGCCGCTCCGGCACCACCCCACCTTCCTGCGAGAACTCCGCATCAGGGACTTTGCGCTCGTGGCGGACGCGAGCGTGCAGTTTGGGCCGGGGCTCAATGTGATCACCGGGGAGAGCGGGAGCGGAAAGTCGGTTCTGGTGGGTCGTGGCAGTGTGTGTGTGTGCGGGTGTGCGGGTGTTTGTGTCGGGTGGGGGGGGTGAGGGGGGGGCAGGGGGGCTCAATGTGATCACCGGAGAGAGCGGGAGCGGCAAGTCGGTTCTGGTGGGTCGTGGTGGTGTATGTGTGCGGGTGTGCGGGTGTTTGTGTCGGGACGGGTGGGAGGGGGGGGGTGAGGGGGTGATGGGGGGGGGGGGGGGGCGGGGCTCAATGTGATCACCGGGGAGAGCAGGAGCAGCAAGTTGGTTCTGGTGGGTCGTGGTGATGTGTGTGTGTGTCTGTGTTTGCGTGTGTGTGTGTGTGCGTGTGCGTGTGTGGTGGTGGCAGATGCGAGCGTGCAGTTTGGGCCGGGGCTCAATGTGATCACCGAGGAGAGCGGGAGCGGAAAGTCGGTTCTTGTGGGTCCTGGCGCGGTGTACGTGTGTATCGTGCGCATATGTCTGTGTATGTGTGTGTGTGTGGTGGGGGTGGTTGGGGGAGGGGGGAGGGGGGCAAGGTGATCACCGGGGAGAGCAGGTGCAGCAGGTCGTTTCTGGTGGGTCGTGGCAGTCTGTGTGTGCGGGTGTGCGTGTGTGGCTTTGTTTGCGTGTGTGTGTGGTGGGGGGGGGGAGGCTGCTGCATTGATTCTTCACAGTGATCCCCTCCCTGCCTCATCAGGTTAGAGCTCTCGGCCTCATCTCCGGCGCAGCAGCGGCTGCCCTCGAACGTTGCGCGCGCCCCGCGCACTGCCCCCAAGACCCCACCCCTGTGCTGCATTGGCGCTCCCTTCAGTCATGCTCCCTGCCCTCCCTGTCTCACCAGGTCGAAGCACCCGGCCTCACCACCGGCGCCGCCGCGGCTGTCCTCGAGCGTTGCGCGCGCCCCGCGCACTGCCTCCATGCCCCCCCCTCCCCCTGTTTCATTCGTGCTCCCTTCATTGATGACCCCTTCATTGGTGCTCCCTCTCCTCCCTGTCTTCCCATGCACCCAGGTCGAAGCACTAAGCCTCATCACCAGCGCCGCCGCATATTCATCGAACGTTGCGCGCGCCCTGCGCACTGCCCCCAAGCCCCCCCCCTCTCTGCTGCTGCATTGCTGCTCCCTACACTGGTGCTCCCTCCCCTCCCTGTCTTCCCGTGCACCCAGGTCGAAGCGCTCGGTCTGATCACCGGCGCCGCCGCGTCCTCCTCGAGCGTGCGCGCGCCCGCGGCGATCGCCGTCGTGGAAGGCGTCTTCTCGCTCGACCTCGCGGGTGAGTCCGCACATACGACGGCTACGCACGCGCCCGGATGCACCCGCGCTTGCCCCCCCACACCCACCCCCCCACTGCCCTCCTTATCCCTTACCTGCGGTCGCCATTGTCATTGAGGGCGTCTTCGAGCTCGACCCCGCGGGTGAGTCCGCACACAAAATGGAGGTGCTTGCGCCCGGATGTGCGTGCGCTTGCCTCCCCCCCCACACACACCGCCCACCTGAACCCCTTGCTGCGGTCGCCATCATCGTGGAGGGCGTCCTCTTGCGGGTGAGCCCGCACACACAACGGCGACGCACGCTTCCGGATGCGCCCGCGCTTGCCTCCCCCCCCCCACCCATCCACCGCCCTCATAATCCCCTAGCTGCGGTCGCCATCGTCGTGGAGGGCGTCCCCTCGTCCGACATCTCGCGGGTGAGTCCGCACACACGACGGCGACGCTCGCGTCCGGATGCGCCCGCGCTTGCCTCCCCCCGCCGCAATCGCCCTCCTAATCCCCTAGCTGCGGTCGCCATTGTCGCGGACGGCGTCTACTCGCTCGATCGTGCGGTGAGTCCGCACACACAACGGCGATGCACGCGTCCGGATGCGCCCGCGCTTGCTTCCCCCCACCGCCCTCCTAATCCCCTAGCTGCGGCCGCCAGTGTCGTGGAGGGCGTCCTCTCGCTCGACCTCGCGGGTGAGTTCGCACACACAACGGAGGCGCACGCGCCCGGATGCGCTCGCGCTTGCCTCCCCCCACCCCACCCCACCCCACCCCACCGCGCTCCTAATCCCCTAGCTGCGGTCGCCGCCGTTGTGGAGGGCATCATCTCGCCCGACCTCTCGCGGGTGAGTCCGCACGCATAATGGATGCGCACACGCCCGGATGCGCCCGCACTTGCCTCCCCCCCGCCACCGCCCTCCTAATCCCTTCGCTGTGGTCGCCATTGTCGCGGACGGCGTCTTCTCGCTCGATCGTGCGGTGAGTCCGCACACACGACGGCGATGCACGCGTCCGGATGCGCCCGCGCTTGCCCCCCCCCCCCCCCACCCACCCCCACCCACTCCCACTCCCTGTGCTAGCTTGCCTTTGCCTCGTCTTTGCCTTCTATGCCATCCCCCCCCCCCCCCTTGGCGTAAACAACATCCCCCCCCCGCCCCCCCCCCCCCACGCACACAAACACACACTCGGCACGGCAACTGGCATATGCCCATCCAAACCACACACACGCCCACACCTCCACAGGCGCGCGCCATGTGCGCGACATGCTGACAGCTGCGGGGCTACCGACACGCGCACTCCCGCCGTGCACGCACAACGCGCAGGTGACTGTGCGGAGAGAGGTGGGGGCTGGTTGGAGGGGTGTGTGGGTGTGGGGGTGGTGGGTGTGGGGGTGGTGGGGGTGGGGGTGGCGGGGAGGGGGGGGTTGAGGGGCGGGGCTGAAAGGAGGGGAGGGGAGGAAGCTGGCTGATCCTCACCCACCCCCCACCCACGCGCACCGGGTATGCATGCAGGTCGCAGCGCCCCCCAGCAGCTCGGCCGCCACGCATGAGGCCGGCTCCACACGGCGCGGCAGCAGCAGCGGCGGCACCCGCAGGTATGGACCATGGCTGCCCACACTCTTGGGGCTTGGGGGTTTAGGCTTGGGGTTTAGGGCGCAGGGTTTAGGGCGGCTCCGCACCGCGCGGCACAGCAGCAGCAGCAGCGGCGGCACCCGCAGATACGAACCACAGCCGCCCACGCTCTTGGGGCTTAGGGATTGGAGGTTTGGGGTTTGGGTTTGGAGTGCAGGTTTTAGGGCGGCTCTGCATGGGGCGGAAGCAGCAGCGGTGGCGGCGACACCCAGGTGTGGACCATGGCGCCCACACTCTTGGGGCTTGGGGGTTTAGGGTTTAGGGTTTAGGGAGGGCTCCGCACCGCGCGGCGGCAGCAGCAGCAGCGGCGGCGGCACCCGCAGGTATGGACCATGGCCGCCCACACTCTTGGGGCTCGGGGGTTTTAGGTTAGGGTGAAGGGCGCAGGGTTCAGGGCGGCTCCGCACGGCGCGGCGGCAGGAGCAGCAGCAGCGGCGGCGACATCCGTAGGTATGAGCCATGGCCGCCCACACTCTTGGGCCTTGGGGTGTAAGGATTTAGGGTGCAGGGTTCAGTCACTCGCAGTGGTTGGACACGGTGGGCTAGTGTGTGTGTGGGGGGGGGGGGGGGGGCACTTGTCTCGGTTTCAGGCTTTGTCTGCGTGCCTCGGTTTCAGATTTTGTGTCGACTTCACTTGTGGTATCCGGGGGGGCATCCGTTGGACTGTGTGTGTGTGTGTGGGGGGGGGGTCAAATATGCCCGAATCGGTCAAATTTGCACCCCTTCTTGTGAGACGGAGGCAAACCAAACACGTCTAATATGCCATCAGAGGCGCCCGACAGACTGGACAGCCAGCCACATGCCACCCTACCCCACCCCATCACCACCCGCCCACTCCACACCGCTACCAAGGTCAAGTCCGCTCACACGAGCATCTCGACCAGTCATTTTGTTTTGGGCTCCTGGGAGCCATTGGGAGCCATTTGGCTCCTGACGATCCCATCAGATACAGCTCAACCAAGTCGCTTGATGGTCTGACAGTCCCATCGGATAGAGCTCGTCACGAGCTTGAAATTTAATTTTATTTGACGGTCAATGGTCAACGCTGAGGCAGCAGCCAAGGCGGTCAACGGGGTGTTGGTCCGCACGCCAGCTCCCAGGAAGTAACTAAAAAAACTGAAAACAATATCCAACACAATCACTGATCTCGATGTACGATACAATCGACCACAGCAGCCACCAGTCGTTTCCTTTTGGGCCACTGGTGTCGAACCATTGGTGGCCATTCGATTGCGTGATGTTCCACGCTGCTTGATCGTCTGACGATCCCATCATATGGGGCGCGTCAAGAGCTTGGAAACGACCTATGTTTGACGGTCAACGGTAAACGGAAAGGCAGCAGTCAAGGCGGTCAACGGGGGACGTTGGCCACCAGACAGAACAAGAACCAGTGATTTCCGACTGTATTCCGACTGTAATTTGACCTAGCACACAGCTCAACCCATGCATTGGATTGTTAGTGTGACAAGCCCGCCAGACAGAGCACGCCAACAGCTGTCAAATTACCTATATACGAGGACAAACGGTCAACGGGAGGTCAACGGTCAACGCGGTCAAGGAAAAATCCGGCTGTAGAAAAATCAATTACAAATCCTGAAAAGGAAATCACTGCCAAGAAAGTTCCAAGAAAGCTGAAAGTAACATCACTGGCAGTCACCCCTGCTGCACCACCCTCCCAAGCCTCCCCACACCCCGAAGCCCACGCACACACCCACTCTCTCACCCCGCTCCACACCACAGCCGCGTGTTTGTCAACGGCTGCCCAACGAGCCTGCGCGTGCTGCGCGAGCTGGGGGGAGCACTGGTGGATACCAACGCGCAAGACTCGGTGCAGTCGCTACGGTGCGTGCGCATGCTGGTGTGTGTGTGTGTGTGTGTGTGTGTGTGTGAGATGGGGGGAGCACTGGTGGATACCAACGCGCAAGACTCGGTGCAGTCGCCACGGTGCGTGCGCATGTGATGTGCGCGTGCTGGTGTGTGTGTGTGTGTGTGTATGTGTGTGAGTTGGGGGGAGCACTGGTGGATGCCAACGCACAAGACTCGGCGCAGTCGCTACGGTGCGTGCATGTGCGCGTGCTGGTGCGTGTGTGTGTGTGTGAGCTGAGGGGGGGGAGGCAAGGGGGGACTGGTGGATGCCAACGCGCAAGACTCGGTGCAGTCGCTATGGTGGATGCGCATGTGCTGTGAGCGTGCTGGTGTGTGTGTGTGTGTGTGTTTGTGTGTGTGAGCTGGGGGGGGGGCCTGGTGGATACCAACGCGCAAGACTCGGTGCAGTCGCTGCGCTGGGTGCATGCGTGTGGCCGATTATACCGTCTGTCGAGTGCCCAAGATGGCTGTGTGTGTGTGTGTGTGTGTGTATGTGTGTGTGTGTGTGTGCGTGTGCGTGTTGTGTGCGTGCTTGTGCGCGACGCGTGCGGTGTTGACGTGTGCTTGGGCATGGGGCGTGGGCGTGGGGCGTGCGGCGTGCTCGTGCGCGTGCCCAAGCACACACACATGCACACCCAAACACACACACACACACGCGCACCACGCAGCGACCCAGCCACCCAGCTCGCGCTCCTAGACCGCGTCGCCGGCACAGTCTCCCTAGCTGAGTGCGTGAACACACCCAAACACACACACACACACACACACACCACACACACACACACACACACACCACGCAGCAACCCAGCCACCCAGCTCGCGTTCCTAGACCTCGTCGCCGGCACGACCTCCCTAGCTGAGTGCATGAACACACACCTAAACACACACACACACACACCACGCAGCAACCCAGACACCCAGCTCGCGCTCCTAGACCGCGTCGCCGGCACGACCTCCCTAGCTGAGTGCGTGATCACACACCCAAACACACACACACACACACACAACACACACACACACACACACACACCACGCAGCAACCCAGCCACCCAGCTCGCGCTCCTAGACCTCGTCGCCGGCACGACCTCCCTAGCTGAGTGCGTGAACACACACCCAAACACACACACACACACAACACACACACACACACACACCACGCAGCGACCCAGCCACCCAGCTCGCGCTCCCAGACCGCGTCGCCGGCACGACCTCCCTAGCTGAGTGCGTGAACACCCACACACACCCACACACACAACACACACACACACCACGCAGCAACGCAGCCACCCAGCTCGCGCTCCTAGACTGCGTCGCCGGCACGACCTCCCTAGCTGAGCACGTGTACACTCACCCAAACACACACACACACACGAACACACGCACACTCTCACTCTCACACTCTCTCTTTCTCTCTCTCTCTCTCTCTTCACACCATGCAGCGACTTAGCCACCCAGCTCGCGCTCCTAGACCGCGTCGCCGGCACAGCCTCCCTAGCTGAGCGCGTGAACACACACCCAACCCCCCCCCTCACGCACGCACAGACAGCCTCACACACACACACACACACACATCACGCAGAGACCCAGCCACCCAACTCGCGCTCCTAGACCGCGTCGCCGGCACAGCCTCCCTAGCTGAGCGCGTGCGTGCGCTCGTGCGGAGGGCGGCAACTCTGGAGGAGAGCCTGTCTGCGCTCGAGGCTCTGGAGGACGAAGAGGGGAGGGAGAGGCTGCAGGGGCTGGTGGACCAGGTGTGCCTTCAGCCCTAAGGCATAGTGCTTTAGACCCCTCCTAGCTGCGCAAGCAAGGGGAGCTAGACGAGCCCCTGGGCCTTGAACACCCGACCTTGGAGGGGAGCGTCTCTGCGCTGGGGGGCTCTGGAGGACGAGGGGGCGAGGGAGGGGCTGGTGGATCAGGTGTGCCTTCAGCCCCAAGTCCCTAAGGCACAGTGCTGTAGACCCGTCCTAGCTAGGCACGCAAGCGGGGCTAGGCGAAACCCTGGGCCTTGAAAACCCGACCTTGGCGGAGAGCCTCACTGCTCTTGAGGCCCTGGATGACGAGGGGGAGAGGGAGACGCTGCAGGGGCTGCTGGTGGGCCAGGTGGGCCTTTTGTGCCCATTAGACAGGAACCAACACCAGAGTCATAACTAGCTAAACCCTCAACCTTGCCCTCACCCCGTCGCCCTTGCCTTTCCGCAGGTCCGCAAGTCCCGCGTGCGCCGCAACGAGGAGCTCGAGCTGCGCGCAGAGCTCAAGGGCATGGACGCGCGGAGGGCGGGCGCCGAGGCGTGCGCGAGCGTGCGCGTCGCACTGGCCGGGGAGCCTGGCTCTGGAGGGGGTGTTACGCAGGTGCGATGGGTGCATTCTACAAGGGTTTGGAGTCAAGGCTAACAAGGTTGGTAGGTGAATAGACAGGGGCAGGCGCAGAGGCGTGCGCGTCGGTGCGCGTCGCTCTCGCTGGGGAGCCTGGCTCCGGAAGGGGGTGTCACACAGGTGTGTTAGCTGCATACTAATAGGGTTTTAGTAGGTTTTGGGGTCGAGGTAAAAAGAGGGGAGTGGGTGAATAGACAGGGGCAGGCGCAGGGGCGGGCGCTCGGTGCGCTCGCTGGGGAGCCTGGCTCTGGCGGGGGTGTGACACAGGTGGGTAAGAGGTGCCCAGGGTTAGAAGGGTTTGGGGTCAAGGCTGGAGAGGTTGATAGGTGAGTAAACAGGGGCGGGCGCAGGGGCGGGCGCGTGCGGTGCGCGTTGCGCTAGCTGGAGAGCCTGGCTCTGGCGCGGGGGGGGGGGTGACGCAGGTGCGTTAGGTGGGTGACAGTAACAGAACATCGGCTGTCCAGTTGAGAAATCATTGGGTTGAGACTGCAGGGCTGAAAGACGGGGGCGGGCACCAAGGCGTGCGCGTGCGGTGCGCACCAAGCTGGCTGGGGAGCCTGGCTCTGAGGGTGTGTGCGGGGGAGGGGGGGGGCACTGGCTGCTGTGCGTCATTGCTCAGTGACTCCCCCGCACCGCCCGCCCGCACACGTGATTCAGGTGCCGTGTCCCTGTGCGCGTTGCGTCCCCTGTGCGCGCGCTTCATGCGCTGTGCGTATTCCAGAACTGGCTGCGCACCACCGCCCCCCGCGCGCGCGCACATGCCAGATGCTGTGAGTGCTGGAGCTGCATCTCAGCCTCGTGGCCAAGGCTGAGGCTGTACACATCCCCTCAAACACTCGCGCGCACACACACACACAGACACAGACACGCACACACATGCACACAAATGTACACGCGCACGCACACGCACGCCAGATGCTGCGCGGGCTGGAGCTGCAG
>VFSX01000545.1:98891-109868 GCA_016618255.1 Chlamydomonas sp. UWO 241
CGTTTGGCTGTGATGGCCCTGACGGCCTGCTCTCACGGCCTGCCCTGATGCCCTGCCCTGGTGGCCTGCCCTGACGGCCTGCCCTGATGGCCTGCCCTGACGGCCTGCCCTGATGGCCCGTTTGGCTGTGATGGCCCTGACGGCCTGCTCTCACGGCCTGCCCTGATGGCCTGCCCTGATGGCCTGCCCTGATGCCCTGCCCTGATGGCCTGCCCTGATGGCCTGCTGTGATGGCCTGCTCTGATGGCCAGTTTGGCTGTGATGGGCCTGATGGCCTGCCCTGACGGCCAACTTGGTGGGATGGCCTGCTCTGACGGCCTGCCCTGATGGCCTGCTTGGTGTGATGGCCTGCTCTGACGGCCCTGACCTGATGGCCTGCCCTGATAACATGCTGTGACAGCCTTGCCTCCCCTGATGGCCTGCCCTGAAGGCCTGCTCTGACGGCCTGCTCTGATGGCCTGCTGTGATGGTCTGCTGTGATGGCCTGCTCTGATGGCCTGCCCTGATGGCCTGCCCTGATAACTTGCTGCGATTGCCTTGCCTCCCCTGATGGCCTGCCCTGATGGCCTGCTCTGATGGCCCTGATGGCCTGCTCTGCTCAAACGACTTCCACAACCCGCGCGCACAGGCGTCCGCTTCAGCGTCACGCTCACATCGCGGCGCGCGGCCGAGGAGCCGGCGGTCTCGGCCGGCACGCGCGTCCTTGCGCCCGCTGCATCTGCCGCTGCTGCTGCTGCTGCTGCTGCTGACCCCGCAGCGGCTGCGTCTGCTGCTGCGTCTGCTGCCGCCGCTGCTGCTCCTGCTGCTGACGCCGTAGCGGCTGCTGGTGCTCACGGCGACACAGGTCAGTCAGTGGAAGTCACCCATCCACGCGTGGCACCGCCCCCCACCTGCCCGGATGATGATGGATCGTGCAGTCGTGTTCGACGCACCCGAGACCCTAGGTACGAGCATCCTAGCTGGGTACGAGCACCATGCGTACAGCACCCTACAGTGTTTCCGTTAGCCAACCCGCAACCCGACAAAGTGCACTTTCGGGTTAAGATTGTTTGATTTGGGCTGGCGCGTCGGGTTGAGATTGCGCAAATTTCGACCAGTCGTTAGCGGGACCACCTGCACCCACGGAATGAGCACGTCGCCAAATCACACTGCGCCCCAAAATGCAGGCGACAGCTGGGTGCTCTTTGCGCCCAGCCGCGACGGTGTCGACGCGATCGAGTTCCAGCTGTCGGCAGGGCCGTCCGAGCCGATGCGCGCGCTGTCGGCGGTCGCGTCGGGCGGCGAGGCCGCGCGCGTGATGCTCGCGCTCAAGGTGTGGGGAAGTGTGGGAGGTGTGGGAGGTATGGGAAGTGTGGCAGGGCCGTTCGAGCCGATGCGCGCGCTGTCGGCGGTCGCGTCGGGTGGCGAGGCCGCGCGCGTGATGCTCGCGCTCAAGGTGTGGGGAAGTGTGTTGAGGTGTGGGAGGTGTGGGAGGCGGGGTGTGTGGGCGGGGAGTGTGGGGAGGCGTGGGAGTGGTCGTGGTGCTTGTTGCACGTGCGCGTTCGTTGGGCGCACTCCCCACCCCACCACAGCCACCCCCACCTGTGCCACCTAAGCTCCACCCCGACTCGCCCACCTGCCACATGGCATGCCACCTGCCGCCCACGCACCTACCACCGCTCCACCGCTCCACCCTCATACCCACCCACCTGCCCTGCCACCTTTCCAGGCCGCGCCGTGCCTGGCTGCCGCTGCCGTTGAAGGCTCCGAGGCCGGAGGCGCTGCTGTCGACGCTGGCGGCCGCCCGGCCTCGGACGCGCGCCTCGGGGGCCGGGACGCAGAGGGGGGCGCAGAGGACGACGCAAGCGGCAGCGGCGGCGGCGGCGGCGGCGCGCCCGTGCTCGTGCTCGACGAACTCGACTCGAGCATCGGCGCGCGGCTCGGGTCGAGCGTCGGCCGGCTGCTGCGCCGGATGTGCCGCCCGCCGGGCGCTGCGTCCACGCAGGTCATGGTAGGTTGTGCAGTAAAGCCCAAAACCTACAACCCCAAGCCCTAAGCCCTAAACCCTGAACCCTTAAAATTCAAAACCCTAAAACCCGAAACCCTTAAGCTCGGCGTCCGCGCAGTCATGGTAGGGTTTGCAGGGTCATGAGGGTTCACAACCAAAACTCTTGGGCAGGAGGGTAGGGAGGGGTTCAGGGTGGATGCCGAGCGCCGGCCGGCTGGGGCTGAGCGTCGGCGGGGGTGTCCGCGCAGCTTGTTTTAGGCATGTTTTACAGGTTTACAGGTCCGCGCCGGGAGGACCCGGGCGGTGAGTAAAGGCCTAGGCTAAACGTCCAGGGGGGCTCTGCTAAGAGAGCCCGCAAGGCCACGCAGCGCGCCAGCCTACCGTAATTGTTTTAGGTAGCCCATATTGTTGTAGGTGCCCATGGCTGCGGGCTTCAGTAAGGGTGGAACCCTGATACGGATGCTACAGTCAGGGACACCTCTGCAGGCGTATACGACCGTGCTCGGCGCGTAGAGCCCGAGCACCTTGCTGGGATGGCTGGCTACTGGTGGTAGGGGACCCCTTGTTTGTCGGATCTCGAGATGTCAAGACCACTTGCTGACATATAGCACCCTTCGTGCTAACTCCTTACTTGACGTGCGTGGCTGTTTCATGGCTGTTACACCCCTACTCTGTCCTAAACCCTCAACCCTAGACCCTGACACGCCTGCCCCCTGTGGCCGTGCAGGTCGTGACGCACCTCCCGCAGGTCGCGTGCTACGCCGACCGGCACCTGCGCGTGGCCAAGGGCGTCGAGCGCGCGGGCGGCGGCGGCGGCGGCGGCGGCGAGCAGCGCACGCGCGTGACGACGTGGTTTGAGGTGTTGGAGAGCGAGGCGCAGCGCGTGGATGAGGTCGCGGCGATGCTGGGGCTGGAGCGGTCTGTGGCGGCCGACATGCTGCGGGCCGCGCAGGCGGGCGAGGCGGGCAGAGGGTGACTCGCCTGCGTTTGTACGCCATCTCGTCCGTAGCTCAATCGCATCAGAATCCTTGAGTATGTCCGTAGAAGCCAGCGGTGACTACACCCGTTGGTAGATTAGTGCACGTGCCGCGCGCTAGGTGCCGAGCAGAGTCGAGCGCGCGCTGCCTATTGAGTGTTCGACTAACGCGCGACTGTAGACCCCATCATTATCCGTCCTCGTCCTTGACATGGCTGGTACTCAGGCTCATAGGGTGGGGGCGCTCAGTCGCTGGACAAGGAGTCCAAGGTCGCCGGCCGGACCCAGGGGCCAGTCGCTCGCGGTCGCCGTGGCAGTCGGAGGCAGTCGGTTGAGGCCAGTGGCTCGCTGTGCCGTGGCGGTCCGAGGCGTGGGTCGCAGGCGGCTGAAGAGACAGCAGCACAGCCTTCGTCGTTACATGTGCTCACTAAATAGAGGTTAACCCCGGTCATACTCGTCATATGGGGGGCATTTCGTATATCAGGTTGTGGTTTCGGGATACTGCTTGGGTGACCTCCTCCCACAGTCAGTCTCTCCACGTTTCTTACTCATATAATCCGAGGCTCGGGCGGGACGCAATTCGAAAAAGCGGCGGAATTCCCGAGGAACAAAGCGACTCGGGATTCCCTGCAGCGGAATACCTACGTTGATAAACGAAACAAATCCCAGTGAAATCAGGACATTTAGGGTCGAACAAAGGACCACGTGTGGCTGGAATCATCCATCACCACCGTGCATGCTAATCAACAAATGGTCCAAGCGCTGTCATGCCAGTTTTGAAGTATGTGTGAAGAAGGCGGTATTGCAGGAGGTAAGTGTGAGAGGATAATTTGTGTGAGGAACACACTCAAGAAAGGACACGTGCAACAGACGCGCATTTTTTTAGCATCAGGAATGTGGGTGCTCGCGTCCTCAAGCCTCTCTCTTGAGCCATCGTGCACTACACTCCGATGACTCAAGAGAGGGGCCTCAGAGCGCGAGCATCCACACCAAAACAGATGAGATAGCAGTGTAGAGTGCACATGCGAGGTATCAATAAGACGGGCACGCAGCCTGCAAGGCGCGGCCCCAAGTCTGCCCCTTGACGAGACGGCTGCGTTTGCCACAGGCTTCAAAAGTTGGCCACCCCGGTCGGAGTGGCCACAACGGAGTGTGACCCCTGTACGGCTGGCGCGCTGCGTGGCCTTGCGGGCTTTCCTAGTAGAGCCCCCTAGACGTGTAGTCTAGGCCTTAGACTCGCCCCCCGGGGTCCTCCGGGCGCGTACGTGAAACGTGTCAACAAACGAAGTGTGACGGTGTGTTGCTCGCAGACATGCGGGCCGAACGCCGCCCAATAAAATAATAGTACCCAAGTCGACTGTGTTTCCCTTCATTCGTGCTCGCCGTCATTCCTTGGGCATTCCATCTGTGTGCAGTTTCCTGCTTCATCGTAGATCTTTAGATCTTAGATGAGCAGGGAGACCAATTGACAGAAAAGTCAAATCTGGTGCCAATTTGCCTCTCGTCTCTTCGCCTCGTCCTACTTCGACTCAGTGAGCCATAGTAAACGGCTAAAGCAGAAAAACTCGGCGACAAGCCCATCATCTGGATAACTGAGCTACTGCAAACCTCTCATGCGTCTGGAACATAAAACCCACAGATCATTCAAGCAGAGGCGTGTGTGCCCTCTCCCCCCCGTCACATTGCACGATGCGCACGTGTCGGGGCATAACTCTCGCGGTACCCCTTCCATCCAATCCACACACGCAACCTCTAACGTTTGCCTGCGGCGAGTCGGGCGGAGACGGCTGGCCTGCGCAGAGCGACTGCGGCTGGCGACTGCAAGAACGCTCAGCACGCGCCGCACGCGGCGCCCGACGCCGCCGCGTCGAGCGACGCCCAGCTCAGGAACGCGCTCGAGAGCATCGCGTCGTAGTCGACCTCGCCGGCGTCCTCCTCCCCGAAGAAGAAGCGCGCGTCGAGCGGCGGCGGCAGCGCGTCGTCGAAGCCCAGGTCGTCTGGCCACAGGCGCCCGCTGCACAGGCAGTCGAGCAGCGCGTCGTCATCGGCGTCGCCGCCGCCGCCGAGGCCGCCCATGCTGACGCCGCCGACGCAGCCGTCGCCGGCCGTCGCCGAGTCGGCACACTCAATCTCCATGCGCGAGAACGCGCGGCCCGCGTCGGCGTCGTACGCGGGCGCGGCGAGCGCGGCCGACGAGTGCGCGAACGCGAAGCCAAACAGCTGGTGCTGGCCGAGCTGGTGCTGGGCATCGTGCTGGTGGTACAGGCTTGCATCGGCTGCCCGGTGGCCCGCAGCAGCGTTGGGCACCCCGTGCGCCTGCGCAAACTTCTGCGTGGCAGTTACGGTCGCGTGCATGCTGGCGTTTGAGCCGCTCGTGCCGTGGGCCGCGTCGCCGCTGCGCTGCTGCTGCTGGTGCAGCGCCGCGTCGCGGAGCGTCGCCCAGTGGTCACCGTCGCTGCATGCGGACGGCGTCGATGTGAGCGTGCCGGGCGCCGTCACCGATCCGCGCGTGCCGAGCTGCTGCTGCTGCTGCTGGCGCTGCTGCTGCGCGCTGCCGCCGCCGACCGGCGGGCTCTCCGTGCTGCGCTGGTGGTGCGCTGGCGAGAAGCGCGTCGTGAGCCGCGCCTGCGTGAGCCACGGGTCAGAGAGCGCCGCAGACGCCGCGCGCCCCGCCGAGGGCATCGGCGTGGGCGCGGCACTCGTCATCGGCTGCACCGCGGCCGGTGCATGGGGCGGGCGCGCTGCCGGCCGCGCTGCCGCTGCGCTCGCGATTGCTGCGGCGAGCTGGTGCATCGACGGCATCGACGTGCGCGACGCGAGGAGGCGCATGCCGGCGCTGCCGTTGGCGGCCGTGCTGCCGCCGGCCATGCTGCAGCGCCTGGCCTCCTCGGCCGATGGCTGCGCGGCGATTGCAGTGACCGATGCCACCGCGCCCGGGGACAGGGGCAGGACGCCGGAGTTGGACGGCGAGAGGCCGGGAGAGGAGGGCCCGCCAGCGCTGGCAGCCGCGGTCTGGACGCGGAACCCCAAGTTGCGGTCTGACTGGCAGCGCAAGAGGCCGGGCGCCGCAGCGGCAGCGGGCGGCGGGGTTGGCCTCAGTCCAGATATGGTGCCGGCATGTGCCAGGCCAGCGCGCAGGGGCTCACAGGGCGAGGTGACTGACGGCGACGGCGACAGCAGGTGCCCCGCGGCGTGCAAGCCGCCGCGTGCGAGCCGCTGCGCGCACAGCAGCTGCAGCGCGAGCATCACCTTCTCGCGCGTGCCCTCGGGAATCGCGGCGGCGCCGGCGCCGGCGGCCGCGGCTCCAGCGGCCGCGGCTCCGGCGGCAAACGGTGCGACGGCGACGGCGGCGGCGCCCCGCGGCGCGACGCACTTCGACGGGACGTCCTTCCTGCGGCGCCTGTTCTTGAACCACACTGTAAACTCGGTCTTGGTGATGCCGTAGAGTCGCGCCAAAACGTCGCGCGTGCCCTTGCGGACATTGGACGCCACCGACGTGACGTCAGAGCACCCCGAGAGCGCATACAGTATGTCGTGCTGTCTGCGCGACATGTTGAGGCACACGGACGACGCATTGGAGTGTGGCTTGTTGAGCGGCGGGCGGTGGAAGTCAAAGAGCTCGCTCACGTCGCGGTCAGCCGCGCCGGGGCGGCACACATTTTCCAACAACGTCGCCTGCGCGGGGTGCGTGGGGTGTGTGGATGGGCGCGTGCGCGTGAATGGTGCCCGAGTTGGATACCGCAGTGCCCCCTTCGCCTCGGCCTGTTGCGACGCGAAAAAAGCAGCTGGTGCGCAGCTGCAAGAATTGGCTTTTTCTCCCAATCCTGCCCCCCTCTCCCGGCCCCTCCCTGCTCCCCTGTGTGTCATCGTGGCATTGGTGGCGCAGGGCTACGATTTGGTTTGCAGAGCGATCTGCGTTTTTCGTTTTTTTGGTGTGACACGGTGCTCACCTGCGTGATAGTGGCAGCCTCGCCCCGCAGCCTGGTAGTCGAGAATTGCGTGTGGAGCGTCTGTAGTCGACGCGCCTGGACCGCTGCGCGGCTCGTCGCCTCGATGGAACCCGGGCTGAAACCAACGAACACGGGGTGCTGGTTGTTAAAGCACGCCGCATCAACCGTGGTGGTGGCCGTGGCCAATGTGCTCGAGCTGTCCGAGCTGCGGGATGTGTGTGTGACGGTGCATGAGGAGGCATGGTCGGTAGGTCGCATGCAGCAGCAGCGAAGCGCACACCCACCACCGTGCCTGGCCCCCCTCTCCCCCACCCAGGTCGGTCTCACCGTTTCACCGGCTGAGCCATTCACGGGTCCGTTGCCGCGGAGCTCCGAGGCAACTGCGCCGCGCCGCGGATGGACCTAACCCCTGACCCTTGATGAGCGCTTTGTGTCCAACGGCGTTCACTTCACTGCCGTCGATGGATGCGTTTGCCCAGTGGGCTGATTGCTTTCTTGTCCAGGTTCTTGTCGTCGCGTGCGATGGCGTCGCGTGAGATGCCCGAGTGGTGTGCTATATGTTGCGCCGAGTGCCCGCCTGTGAGTGTCCAGTGCCCGTGTGCCCACGTGCACGTTCCCACCACAACAGTACTGCTTTTTTTTATTAGGTAGTAGTATACCCTGTTGCTCGGTGTCAACTGGGATTGTGTATTTGTGTGGGAGATCCGCACTTGTGAAAAGCTCCATGGGGCACTGAAGTGGCCTGTTCTGTGTAGGCTGTTTGAACAACAAATTAACAAAAACTGAAACTCGCGCTCCCTCTCAGCACCCTCTCCTTTCAGCTCTTCCTCCCCCCTCTCAACGCGGCAGCACATGGGCCTGCGTCCGCATGAAGAGGAAGTGGTTGCCGCTTGCAGCACCCATACCCACACGCACATCCGCGTCCACAAACGGCGTGACCCACTCCGCGCCCGCCCGGGGCTGGCTGCCAAACGGCCCGAGGTCCACCTGTGTATGCGGCGTGCGAGCGTGTGTGCATGTGTGTGTGCGCGTGCGGAGGGTGGGCGTGCCAGCAGCGGCAGCAGCAGCAGCTGCAGCACCACCAGCAGAAGCAGAAAAGCAGCAGCAGCAGAAGCGTGCTGACGAGCTTGTCAATGGCGGGACAGCTGCCTGGGCACGCCCTCCACACACACATACAAGCACACACACACACACACACGCGCGCGCGCGCGCGTCTACACACACGGGTCCAATGCGCCATCAAAGGCGTCCGACGGACCGTAAAATATACCACACACACACACACACAGACACACACACACAGCACGCGCGTGCGTGCACACACATGGGTATAATGCGCCATCAAAGGCGTCCGACGGACTGTAAAATAGACCCCCCCACACACGCGCGCACACACACATGGGTCTAATGCGCCATCAAATGCGTCCAACGGACTGTAAAATAGACCCACACACACGCGCGCGCACACACACATGGATATAATGCGCCATCAAAGGCGTCCGACGGGCTGTAAAATAGACCCCCCCACACACACGCGCGCACACACGCATGGGTCTAACACGCCATCAAAGGCATCCGACCGACTGTGATTCGACCACACGCATGCACGCTCACACACACGCACACGCATACGCACACACACACACGCACACACACACACACGCACGCACACACACACACACACACACACACACACACACACACACACACACACACGCGCGCACACACACACACACACACGAGTCCAACACGGCATAACCGACGTCCAAAACACTGTAGAATCCACCACACGCACACACTCGCACGGCCGCGCCCACCTGCGGGAGCCACGCGGGCAGCGGAACCCCAAGCAGCCCCACCAGCTTCACGCGCAGCTTCTCAAACACGACCTGCACGCTTCGCCCTGCGGCGGCACGAGTGGGGGGCGTGCGGTGCAACATCACTGGGGGTCAGTGATGTCCATTTCATGATTTTCAATCAATTATTCCACAGCCGCATTTTGCTTTGACCGCGTTGACCGTTGACCTCCCGTTGACCGTTTGTCCTCATGCATAGGTCATTTGAATGCTGTTGACGTGCTCTGTCTGGTGGGCTTGTCAGGCTCACAATCCACTGCATGGGTTGAGCTGTGTGCAAGGTCAAAATACAGCCGGAATGCAGCCAAATGGCTGTGTGGAGCCGAAAAGGAAATCACTGATGGCGGCTGGCTACTGGTGGTGAGGGCCCAGTGGGGTTCGTGGCTGGACCTAGACAGGGCACTGAGCCTCCCAGATCCACCCTCCTCCCGGTGGGGGGAGGGTGGATTCCGGGGTGATGATGATGGTTATTACAGTCTGTGTGACACCAGTAATGATGTATAAGACCGGTGTCGGCGCTAGCGCCCGACACCTTAAACTCAGTTTCAGTGGGAAACTGGCTGGCTACCTGGTAGGGGTGAGGGTAAACCCCCACACGCGCGCACGCACTGGACCTAGACAGGACACTGGGCCCCCAGATCCACCCTATACCACCCAGGTAGTGACAGCAACGCATTGTTGGTGTGCGCCTGTGTTCTACTACTAGTCCCGCCGCCGCCATTGGCTCCAGCAATCTCCTCCATGCCCGCCAGCAATCTCCTCCACGCCCGCCAGCATTCTCCTGTATGCCCGCAAGAAATCTCCTCCATGCCCGCCAGCAATCTCCTGTATGCCCGCCAGCAATCTCGTCCATGCATGGGCGCCGCCATGCGATCTCCATGCGCCGCGCCGCGCTCCATGCGCGCCAGCACCCGTACCCCCCGCCTCATTCCCGTTCTGTAGCCATTCCCCGTGACACCTATGGCTGATCCTTGTTCCGCCGTCCCCTTTGGCATCTGTAACCCGTATCCTCTCCCTGTAGCCTCATTCCTCGTTCTTATCTCCATTATGGTGCCCGCCCGCTGGTGGGGCCTCGCCTCGCCCCATGCCGCACGGCTAGTGTATTGATTGCTGCGCCATCTATAATCTGCGCCTTGGGGCAGGAACCCCTGCGCCACAACCTCCTCACAAAGCCTAGCCGCATGTGCCTCGCTTCCCATGTTTCTCAATTTCTCGCCATCCGCTTCCATGCCCGCCTGCAATCTCCTCCACGGCCGCGAGCAATCTCCTGTTTGCCCTCAAGCAAGCTCCTCCATGCCCGCCAGCAATCTCCTCCATGCATGCACGCGCAGAGCGCCGCCATGCAACCCCCATGCGCCGCGCGCGCCATGCGCGCGCCGCGCCCGCCAGATCCCGTAGCCTCATTCCCCGTTCTTTACCCATGCGCCGTGACGCATTAGCCTTGTCCGCCGTCCCCTGGCATGCATAACCCGTAGCCTCATCCCGTAGCCTCATCCCCGGTAGTAAGTAAGCGAGGGGGGTGGGTGGGTGCAGTGTTGCAACAGGTTTGGCCGGGCTTGGCCTGTGCCCGTCCAGAATGCAGGCTCGCTTGCGTTGGGTGCAAACTGCATTGGGGAGGGAAGGGGGGGGGGGGGCGGCTCCTTTCTGCTCCCTCTCTCTGGGACTGTCCGCCGGTCATCGTCACGCCTTCCAGGGCCTGGGCTGCAGGCCCGTCCAGGATGCAGGCACGCTCGTGCTCGTGCTACCTCCCGTGGCGAGCCCCCCCCCGACCCCCGACGCGCCCTCGCCTACCCCCGATTGCCGTCACCATCGCCCGTGCCTTCCCATGCCAGTTTGCACGTCTAAGCTGTCGGCACAGGGGTCGCGGGCGCACAGAGGCGCCCCCTGACGATGGCACTCGCCCTCAGTGATTTGTGTGTGTGTGTGTGTGTGTGTTTGATACCCACGCCAAGGGCCTTACCTGCGGCTCCGGCGCTCCCTCCCGCTGCGAGCCCCCCGACCCATCCGCCCTCGATGCCAATGCGCCATCGCCGTCCCCATCAATCACGCCTGCCAGGGTCTCTAGAGTTTGTGTGATCAAAGGCAAGGGCCTCACCTGCGTCGCTGCCGCCGCCTCCCGCTGCGACCCACGCGCCCTCGATGCCAATGCGCCAGCTCCCGAGCGGCCCCAGGCCGAGGACGGCGTCGTTGCTCACGCGCAGGCCTGCG
>VFSX01000913.1:0-21970 GCA_016618255.1 Chlamydomonas sp. UWO 241
TCTGGTCTCTTTACTTATGGGCCACTTTTGACGCAATTGGTCATAGTCTACAAATGGTCGTGACTTTAGAACGTTTGCATTTAAGCTTTGGTGTGGATAGTGTTTCTTTAAGTTTAACAGTCTTAACCACAGCATTATTTCCGTTATGTATAATGCTAATGCGCACCTTCAAAGGTTATATTACTTTTCTTTTATTAGAAATTGTGATTTATGGAGCTTTAAACGTTTTAGATTTATTAGGATTTTATATCTTATTTGAATCCTCTTTAATTTTATTATTTTTATTGATTGGTCGCACCACTTACGGAAATATTGAAGCCGCATATAAAATTATGTTATACACCATGGCAGGTTCTTTGGTTTTATTGCCTATTATTTTTGTGTTATATGCTGTTGGAGGTTCTACCTCTTTGTTATATTTAATGTGTCACTTCCAAAGTCCCGTCTTACCTGACGGGATTATAATGCTCGGCTCAGACGGGATTAGCATGCCCGGCTCAGCCGGCATGACAGCACAAGAAGGTCAGGGCGGTTTAGCCGCCCTTGCGACCCCCGACAGGATGTCGGGGGGTTTGGATCCAATGAATTCCATTTGGAGTTCATTACCCGAACGTCAATTAATTTTAGGTTGGGGTTTATTTTTAGTTTTTGCTGTGAAAATCCCTTTAATGCCCTTACATCTTTGGTTACCTGAAGCCCATGTAGCCGCACCTACCGCCGGTAGTGTTTTATTAGCGGGCATTTCATTGAAATTAGGAGGAATTGGTTTTATTCGTTTTATGATCCCAATTTTACCCACCTTTACTGCTTCTATTTTCCCATTAGTATGTTGTATGTGTTTGGCTTCTTTCTTATTTTCAACTTTAAGTACTATTCGTCAAATTGATCTTAAAAAAATTGTAGCTTACTCTTCCATCGGACATATGGCTATGATTACCTTAGCTATTTTCAGTATGGGTGAGTTTTCCGCTTATAACGCCACTTTTATGATGGTTGCACATGGTTTAGTCTCTCCTTGCTTGTTCTTATTAGTCGGTTTATTATATGATCGTTATCATACCAAATTCTTACTTTATTTGACAGGATTAGGTAGTCATATGCCTTTATTTAGCATTTTCTTTTTCTTATGTACTTTAGCTAATTTAAGTTTCCCACTTTTCCCTAATTTTATTGCTGAGTACTTGTGTTTAACTAGTATTTTTAGTGTACACTCATTATATGCTTATGTTTTCTGTATTTGTCAGGTGCTCGGGACCGTCGCCTCCTTCTGGGCATTTAATCGTATTATTCATGGTGTCCCTTATAGCTTACCTAAAAATCAACTTATGATGACAAGCGCCACTAAACAGGTAAATAGTGAAACCAGTACTACTGATCATGTCGGTAATGCTGTGACTACATCTATGCTTCAATATACTAGCTGGGCTAGTCCATTGAGTCGTTTAGAGTATTGTATGATTTTACCTTTAATGATTGGAATTATTTGGTTAGGTGTTAAACCTATGGCTTAACCCACTGAAAGACTTCTTCCTCTTAGCTGGGGCATGCCTGTCCCCTTGTAAAGGCTTTTTAGCCTACCCCAACAATATCCCGTTATACCTGACGGTATTAGCATGCCCGGCTCAGCCGGCATATTGGTGGGAAGAGAGAAAAGGCAAAGCCTTTTCTTCCTTAGGTATCTCTGCTTCTTTAGCTAACCAAGAGATAGCTACAAGCAGCACCAACCCCCCAGCCAAAAGAAGCAGCTTTGCTACTAAGAACAAGAGATAGCTACAAGCAGCACCAACCCCCCCAGTGAAAGCTGGGGGGTAGCAGCTGCTTGTAGCCCGGGGAAGGCGAAACGCCATCCCTGTCAGTCTCTAGGGTTCCACCCCCAGCTTTTTAGCCTACCCCACCAATATGCCGTAATACCTGACGGTATTAGCATGCCCGGCTCAGCCGGCATATTGGTGGGAAGAGAGACAAGGCAAAGCCTTTTCTTCCTTAGGTATCTCTGCTTCTTTTGCTAACCAAGAGATAGCTACAAGCAGCGTCAACCCCCCCAGTGAAAGCTGGGGGGTAGCAGCTGCTTGTAGCCCGGGGAAGGCGAAACGCCATCCCTGTAAGTCTCTAGGGTACCACCCCCAGCTTTTTGCAGGGGGAGGTGTTTCCACCCCCAGCTTTTTGCAGGGGGGTGTTTCCACCCCCAGCTTTTTGCAGGGGGAAGTGGCAGAGAGACCTTCGCCTGCAATATTCCGTCAGGTTTTACGGGATTAGCCGGCGGAGCCGGGCATGCTAATCCCGGCAGGTATGCCGGGATATAGGTAGGAAGAGAGACAAGGCTTTGGCTTTTCTTCCTAAGGTCTCTCTGCTTCTTTTGGATGTTATTACATAAAAGTTGAAAGGATATTAGAAATTACAAGTTTGACTGCTATTGGCTACCCCTTAGGGGGTAGCCAATAAAAGGATAATATTAAATGTTATGGTGTATTATGCCTGAACTTTCTCTTTGTATTGGACTTATTTTAATCATTCTTTATGGTTTATTTAGTCTTAGCATGTCTACAAAAGTCTCAACGGATAGTGGGTTTACAAACTTAAATCCAAACCAAGCGGTCGCTTGGTCAGCTGTACCCGGCTTAAGGCCGGGTGCTGGTGGTGTTTACTCTCGCGGCTCCGCCGCTATGGTTAATTTGCACTTAAATGACGTTTATTTCTTTAGCCGTCTATGGCCTTTAATGTTATTACTTGGCTATATCGTGGATTTTCCTTTATTGAGTGACTACGTGTTAGGCCTAGGTACTAACACTTTATCAAATGGAACAAGCTTAACAGCATTGGCTTATCCATATAATAACGGTATTGATGTTTTATTGATAGTACTTACAGTTATTATAATGCAATCCTTTAAAAGCTTTGAATCGGTGTTATTGTTATTATTAGCTTTTGTCGGTCAATTATTTATGTTACATAGCTGTGACTTAGTAAGTTTTTATATTTGTTTAGAAGCTCAAAACTTTTGTTTCTTAGTTTTATGTGGTTTACAACCTAGGGTTATGAAACATAGTGCCTCTCGTGGTAGTAGTTCTTTAGCAGGAGTGGAAGCATCTATAAAATATTTGTTACTAAGTGCTTTTTCATCAGGTGTTTTATTATTCTGGTTCTCAGCCTTATATTTACAAACAGGACTTACTACTTTAAGTTGGGGACCTTTAACAGCAACACCTTTTGACAGTAATTATCATACATTTATGGAAGTGATTCCACAAATGCTTATTTTAATCGCTTTAATGTTTAAATTGGGTGGCGCTCCCTTGCACTTATGGATGGTTGACATCTATAGTGGGGTAAAACGTCAATTATTAATGTATTTATCAACAGCACCAAAATTAAGTTTATTTGGTTTTTGGGTTGGAACATGGCATTCTGTTTGGACCGATTTTACAGTATTATTATTTGTTGCATTATCTATGATTATTGGATGTTTTGGCGCTTATAATCAACCAACCTTACGTGCCTTATTTGCTTATAGTACAATTAACGAAATTGGTTTAATGTTAATGGCTCTTGAAACTGCAGGGTTTCACTCTTTATTTCAACATTTAAGCATTTATATTGTAAGTATGCTATTGTTATGGAATAACAGTGATAAACGATTCTTTTCTGTTTTAGCTGTTAGTTTAGCTGGTATGCCACCTTTTGCCGGCTTTTTCGGGAAAGCTTGGATTTTTAATAGTGTCGCTACTGGTGCCATGGCTGGTCCTTATTTAGGAGTTTTATTAATTTCTTTGTTTTGTACTGCCTTATCTTTAGTTTACTACTTACGTGTTTTCCGCTTATTTACTATGTCAGATAATTCCGCTTCCATCACAAATCGCACTTTACATAACATTTCTAATATGGGCATTGAAACACGTACTTATTGTTCTACACTTTTAGACGCTCAAATCAAATTGACATCCTTTTGTGTGATTTTCTTAGTGTTCGCACCTTTATTCTATATTAAACCTTTTGTGTTATAAAGTTTTTTTAGCCTTACAAACAGACAAAGACAGGGGATTAGGTCCCCCTAGAGAAAGCTACAAGCAGCTGCGCAAAGAGATAGCTACAAGCTGCTCTGCTGCTTGTAGCCCGGGGATGGCGATACGCCATCCCTGTTAGTCTCTTTCCCTGCTACCCCCCAGCTTTACAAACCAAGGAAGAAAAGGTAAAGCCTTTTCTCTCCCAACACTAGTATCCCGGCACTCCTGACGGTATTAACATGCACCTGAACAAGAGATAGCTACAAGCATCTGCGCAAAGAGATAGCTACAAGCATCTGCGCAAAGAGATAGCTACAAGCATCTGCGCAAAGAGATAGCTACAAGCTGCTCTGCTTCTTGTAGCCCGGGGATGGCGATACGCCATCCCTGTTAGTCTCTTTCCCTGCTACCCCCCAGCTTTACAAACCAAGGAAGAAAAGGTAAAGCCTTTTCTCTCCCGACACAAGTATCCCGGCACTCCTGACGGAATTAACATGCGCCTGAACAAGACATAGCTACAAGCAGATGCTTGTAGCTATCTCTTGTTCTTAGTAGCAAAGCTGCTTCTTTTGGCAGGGCACTCCTGACGGTATTAGCATGCACCTGAACAAGAGATAGCTACAAGCAGATGCTTGTAGCTATCTCTTGTTCTTAGTAGCAAAGCTGCTTCTTTTGGCAGGGCACTCCTGACGGTATTAGCATGCACCTGAACAAGAGATAGCTACAAGCAGATGCTTGTAGCTATCTCTTGTTCTTAGTAGCAAAGCTGCTTCTTTTGGCTGGGGGGTTGGTGCTACTTGTAGCTATCTCTTGTTCTTAGTAGCAAAGCTGCTTCTTTTGGCGGGGGGGTTGGTGCTACTTGTAGCCTAGGGGTGACCTTCCTCCCTGGGCTACAAGTAGCACCAACCCCCCAGCTTTTCGCTGGTCTCTCTGTTACCCCGGACCGGCTACCCCCCTACCTTTAGCAGGGGTATACAGAGAGACCTCCTGGTCTCTCTGTTACCCCGTACCGGCTACCCCCTACCTTTAGCAGGGGTATACAGAGAGACCTCCTGGTCTCTCTGTTACCCCGTACCGGCTACCCCCTACCTTTAGCAGGGGTATACAGAGAGACCTCCTGGTCTCTCTGTTACCCCGTACCGGCTACCCCCTACCTTTAGCAGGGGTAAACAGAGAGACCTCCTGGTCTCTCTGTTACCCCGGACCGGCTACCCCCTACCTTTAGCAGGGGTAAACAGAGAGACCTCCTGGTCTCTCTGTTACCCCTTGCCAACAACCCCCCCTGCTAAAAGCAGGGGGGTTTACTGGGGGGTTGTTGGCAAGGGGGGGCCGAGGCTGGCTTCCAAAGAGAAGCTTCCCGCATCTTGAGCCTTTTTTACAGGGCCAGCAAACTAAGAGTCCGGTATTGTAGTATAAATTTTTGGATATAGGGTTGTCTAAAAAGAAGCTTTAGCTTCTTTATTAGACGATCATAAAGTAATAGTAGGGATCATTAGGTGTGGCTTTTAGCTTCTTTCTTCCACAGGAAGCAAAGAGACCTAGGTCTCTTTGCCCCCCCTCCCTTAAACCCTTACCCTCTACGGGGCGGTTTACAAACCGTAAGGTTAATGACCCTCCACCCTTAAACCCTTACCCTCTACGGGGCGGTTTACAAACCGTAAGGTTAATGACCCTCCACCCTTAAACCCTTACCCTCTACGGGGCGGTTTACAAACCGTAAGGTTAATGACCCTCTACGGGGCGGTTTACAAACTGTAAGGTTAATGACCCACCACCCTTAAACCCTTACCCTCTACGGGGCGGTTTACAAACCGTAAGGTTAATGACCCCAAGAGGGTGGGGGGGAAACATATAGACCAGCAGGGCCCCCTGTAATAAACACCCAGATAACAGCCCCCAACATTAAAAGGGGGGGAACATATAGACCTCATGGGCTCTCTGTAACCCCGTGCCAGCAACTCCGCCAGCAAAAGGCGGTGTAGGTAACAAATAGACCAGATGGGCTCTCTGTAACCCCGTGTAAGCAACTCCGCCAGCAAAAGGCGGTGTAGGTAAAGGAGGAAAAAATATAATAAAAAATGCGTTTATATAACAAAATTCAAGTTTTAAAACTCTTAAATCAACATTTAAATGTTTATCCCACACCAATGAATTTAAATTGGAATTGGAGTTGGGGTTCTTTATCTGGATTGATTTTAGGCAGTCAAATTGTCACAGGTATTCTTTTAGCCATGCATTATGTTGGTCATGTTGATCATGCCTTTGCAAGTGTCCAACATTTAATGGTAGATGTCCCATCTGGCCTAATTTTACGTTATGCCCATGCGAATGGTGCTAGTTTGTTCTTTACCGTAGTATATCTTCATATTTTACGTGGTTTATATTATAGTAGTGGGAATCAACCCCGTGAAATTCTCTGGATTTCAGGTGTAGTTATTTTATTATTAATGATTATCACAGCTTTCATTGGATACGTGTTACCTTGGGGGCAAATGTCTTTTTGGGGTGCTACCGTAATTACAAGTTTAGTCACCACAATCCCAGTCGTCGGGAAACAAATTGTTTATTGGTTATGGGGTGGCTTTTCTATTGATCATCCAACATTAAATCGTTTTTATAGTTTTCACTACACATTACCTTTTATCTTAGCTGGCTTAAGCATTTTCCATATCGCAGCTTTACATCAATATGGAAGCACCAATCCCTTAGGAATTAATACTCAAAGCAGTACTATTTATTTCGGTACTTATTTTGGTGTCAAAGACTTATTAGCCTTTTTATTCTTTTTATTTGTGTTTGCCGTCTTAGTGTTTTTCTACCCAGAGTATTTAGGTCGATTGGCCGCCTTTTCGAGTAATCTTCTTGGTTTTAATAACGCTATATGCTGGGAACATTTGCACACAACAGATCAATCAGCAGGTAATGAATGGAGTTCAAAACATAATCATTCATGGACCACACAGGATTTCGCTATTCTAGTGTGTCTTTTGGCTCTCTTCAGGCTTAACCCTCCTGTCTATCCTATAAAAAATAGGACATTCAGTACCCCAGAGACTCCACGCGTTACAACCCGTTTTAAAACGGATAGTGATTTCTATTGTAGGTTTGGTGGGTTAACGGATGGGGATGGTAGTTTTCTTGTATCAAAAGATGGATATCCATCTTTTGAATTGACTTTAGATTAAAAAGATGTTAACCTTTTTCACGATATCCGAGATAATCTCGGAATCGGACAAGAACGATATCCGAGATAATCTCGGAATCGGACAAGAACGATATCCGAGATAATCTCGGAATCGGACAAGAACGATATCCATCTTTTGAATTGACTTTAGATTAAAAAGATGTTAATCTTCTTCACGATATCCGAGATAATCTCGGAATCGGACAAGAACGATATCCGAGATAATCTCGGAATCGGACAAGAACGATATCCGAGATAATCTCGGAATCGGACAAGAACGATATCCGAGATAATCTCGGAATCGGACAAGAACGAAAATGCTCAGGCGCTAAAGCTTGGCGTTATCGTTTATCAGAAACTTTGGAAGTCTTAAAATTAGCACAGAAATTAAATAAATATTGCTTGACTCCTAATAAACGTGAACAATTACGTGTCAAGCTTAATCCTCAAACTATTACCACCTTACAAAAAGATCAACTCCACTAAGCTTTAAACAATATCGGTTTAACTTTTGACTTTGATGCAAATCATATGGCTCATGTAATTCGTAATACCGGTAGGTTTGCTGGCTTTTTTGAGGCTGAAGGCTGTTTCGTCATTATGAATGAATTCACTTTAACGCTCAATTTGGCTCAAAAAGATAAACTTATTCTTGAGCACATTAAAAACGTTTTAGGGTTTCGTCGTATTCGGTCTGATAAAACAGGGTATGTTAGGCTTAATACAATCAGGGAAGGTATGCGTAGGGTTTGAAACAATCTCAGTCAATGACAACTTTAGACCACTAAAGCAGAAGAAGTAAAAAGATTTAAAACCTTATTGGCTTTATTTGAGAAACAATATCATTTCAAACATAATCCACATCGCCCCGAAGTGGAAGCCATCATCAAAATCTTCAGGAATCGCTTAAAACCGTAAAAAACAGGTTGAAGATATAGTCCAACTTAACAAATAAGCTAGATAAGCAGAGAGACAAGCAACGGCAAAAGCCTAGCGCTTGTGTATCCCGTCACCTTGTTAACCAGGTGATTGCAAGCTGGTTTAACCAGGTGATAGCAAGCTGGTTTAACCAGGTGATTGCAAGCTGGTTTAACCAGGTGATTGCAAGCTGGTTTAACCAGGTGATAGCAAGCTGGTTAAACCAGCTTGTGCGGTCAATAGCCCCTTTAGAACGGGTATACTAGGCTTGGGAAAGCAATTTCCCTGTATAAATGCATCCGGACAACCTCATTCCAGCAAACCCTTACGCAACCCCAGCACATATTGTACCTGAGTGGTATTTCCTTTGGGTATATGCTATTTTACGTAGTATTCCTAATAAAGCGGGTGGTATTCTTGCTATTGCCTTAACTTTTCTCGGTATTGCAGCATTACCTTTCTTATCAATGGGTCACGTAGGTTCCCCTAAATTTAGGATTATTCATGAACGTTTATTTTGGGTATTAGTAGCTGATCTTTTCTTATTAACTTGGGTAGGTGCTCAAGAAATTATGCCCGCAACCGTTATGTTAGGTCAAGTCGCAACCTTAATCTTATTTGCTTATTTATTTGTGCTTTTACCTTTATTAGGTTGGTTAGAATCTTCTTTAGTGTTAAAAAACTATTAGACCTAACCCCCCTGCTTTCAGCCAAAAGCTTCTAGCTAACCCCCCCTCGTAAAAAGTCCGGGGGAGGGGTTTAGCAGAGAGACCCTAGGGTTTAGCAGAGAGACCCTAGGGTTTGACAGAGAGACCCTAGGGTTTAGCAGAGAGACCCTAGGGTCTCTATGCTCTGTTGTTTTATAGGTTCCTAAGGGCATAGCCAAGCTACTCCCCTTATTGCGCTTTTACTCCAATAGAAGCAGAGAGACCCAGGGTCTCTCTTATTGCGCTTTTACTCAAATAGAAGCAGAGAGACCCAGGGTCTCTCTTATTGCGCTTTTACTCCAATAGAAGCAGAGAGACCCAGGGTCTCTCTGCTCTGTTGTTTTATAGGTTCCTAAGGGCATAGCCAAGCTACTCCCCTTATTGCGCTTTTACTCCAATAGAAGCAGAGAGACCCTGGGTCTCTCTGCCACCGCCCCCCAGCTTTTCATCTCCCCCCTGACTTTGCTAATCCCAACCCCCTGCGGTAGGCTATGGGGTTGGGGGTGGCCCGGTCGGGGGGAGGTCTCCAAAACAAGATACTAAGTATCTTGGTCAGCTTCATAAGTCATAATTAGGGGATTTCTAGCTAATAAAGTATATATAATCAAAAATATCTTTCTGTCGGTAGCAGGACGTTCGAGAATTAAAACAGTTTGAATTCAAACTGTTTTTAAAGAAATGGAAACAAAAAATCGAATTGAGATTGCTGACATTAGTAACATTAAATATTTTAAATATGGCCGAAAGTCCAAGGGTTTATCAAGTGAATCGGTTATGAATTTATCTGAAAATTATATTATGCTAAGAAAAGAACAGTTTAGTCCAAAAGAATACCGGACACCCACCCTCGTCAGGCAGACAAGCAGAAGCTGTGCTCCCTTTGGCCTACGACCCCATCCTAAAAAGACTGGGGGTTTAGGGGGGTACGCCGTCAGGGGTTTGGTTACAGAGAGACCTTAGGAAGAAAAGGTAAAGCCTTTTCTCTCTTACCACCAATATCCCGGCATACCTGCCGGGATTAGCATGCCCGGCTCAGCCGGCATGATAGCTATGTGGAGAAGGTCTCTCTGCCACCTCCCTCTGTAAAAAGCTGGGGGGTGGGATCCAAACCAAGAGACTTACAGGGAGGGCGTTTCGCCATCCCCGGGCTACAAGCAGCAGCTACCCCAGTAAAAAGCTGGGGGTGGAAACCTAGAGACTAACAGGGATGGCGTCTCGCCATCCCCGGGCTACAAGCAGCTGCTACCCCCCAGCTTTCACTGGGGGGGGTTGGTGCTGCTTGTAGCTATCTCTTGGTTAGCAAAAGAGGCAGAGAGACCTAAGTAAGAAAAGGTAAAGCCTTTTCTCTCTTACCACCAATATCCCGGCATACCTGCCGGGATTAGCATGCCCGGCACAGCCGGCATGATAGCTATGTGGAGAAGGTCTCTCTGCCACCTCCCCCAGCAAAAAGCTGGGGGTGGTATCCAAGAGACTTACAGGGATGGCGTTTAGCCATCCCCGGGCTACTAGCAGCAGCTACCCCCCAGCTTTAACTGGGGGGTTGACGCTGCTAGTAGCTATCTCTTGGTTAGCAAAAGAACCTGCTTAGCTGGTTCTTTTGAGCTAAGCAGGTTCTTTTGAGCTAAGCAGGTTCTTTTGAGCTTAGCTGGTTCTTTTGTGCTTAGCTGGTTCTTTTGCGTTTACTGATTCTTTCGCTGAACAACAGATAGCTACAAGCAGATGCTTGTAGCTATCTCTTGTTCTGGAGCGTGCTAATACCGTCAGGTTTAACGGTATATTGAAAATAATAAAAAATTCAAAATGGGTTTGGTGCTGGCTCAGCAGTAATGCGTCTTTTTAGAATTTATACATGCGAGTGAAATAGAGTAACGTACGGGTGCGTAATGCGCGAGTCTTTTTTTAATTTAGTTACATAGAGAAGCAGAGAGGCCCAAGGAATAAAAGCCAAAGCCTTTTCTCTCTCGCCACAAATATGCCGGTTGAGTCCAAAAGAAGCAGAGAGACCCACAGAGCTAAGCTATCATGCCGGCTGAGCCGGGCATGCTAATCCCGGCAGGTATGCCGGGATATTGGTGGAGAAGGTCTCTCTGCCACCTCCCCCAGCAAAAAACTGGGGGTGGAACCCTAGAGACTAACAGAGCTAAGCTATCATGCCGGCTGAGCCGGGCATGCTAATCCCGGCAGGTATGCCGGGATATTGGTGGAAAGAGATAAAAGGCAAAGCCTTTTCTTCCTTAGGTCTCTCAGCCACCTCCCCCAGCAAAAAGCTGGGGGTGGAACCCTAGAGACTAACAGGGATGGCGTTTCGCCATCCCCGGGCTACAAGCTGCTGCTAACCCCCCAGCTTTCACTGGGGGGGGTTGGTGCTGCTTGTAGCTATCTCTTGGTTAGCAAAAGAGGCAGAGAGACCCACAGAGCTAAGCTATCATGCCGGCTGAGCCGGGCATGCTAATCCCGGCAGGTATGCCGGGATATTGGTGGAGAAGGTCTCTCTGCCACCTCCCCCAGCAAAAAACTGGGGGTGGAACCCTAGAGACTAACAGAGCTAAGCTATCATGCCGGCTGAGCCGGGCATGCTAATCCCGGCAGGTATGCCGGGATATTGGTGGAAAGAGATAAAAGGCAAAGCCTTTTCTTCCTTAGGTCTCTCAGCCACCTCCCCCAGCAAAAAGCTGGGGGTGGAACCCTAGAGACTAACAGGGATGGCGTTTCGCCATCCCCGGGCTACAAGCTGCTGCTAACCCCCCAGCTTTCACTGGGGGGGGTTGGTGCTGCTTGTAGCTATCTCTTGGTTAGCAAAAGAGGCAGAGAGACCCACAGAGCTAAGCTATCATGCCGGCTGAGCCGGGCATGCTAATCCCGGCAGGTATGCCGGGATATTGGTGGAGAAGGTCTCTCTGCCACCTCCCCCAGCAAAAAGCTGGGGGTGGAACCCTAGAGACTAACAGGGATGGCGAAACGCCATCCCCGGGCTACAAGCAGCTGCTACCCCCCCAGCTTTCACTGGGGGGTTGGTGCTGCTTGTAGCTATCTCTTGTTTTGGGGCACGTATACCCCGTCAGTCTTAACTAGGTCTATAAGGGTAGGATCTCTCTGCTTCCCCCAGGCTTTCCCCCAGGCTTTCCCCCAGGCTTTCCCCCAGGCTTTCCGCCTGGGGGGATTGTAAAATAATTTAAAAGAAGGTAACTGATAGTGAATTGCCGATATCTTTTGAAGATAGGCTAGAGAAATCTCTAATAAAGTACAGTGATGGAATTGATGAAACTATAACTTAGCCAATGCAGTCATAAAATATGACGTACCTTTTGCATCATGGGTCAGCTACTCAATAAATATAAAACATAGATTTTTAATCTATACTAAAGAAAAAAAGAGAATCAGTTATTAGCCATTAGCTTTAACTTACAAGGTGGTCTAAAGCTCTAAAATAAGAAGAAGCTTTGAGCTTCTCTGTGATCGTAGCGAGGACTCCTGGGGAAACCTAGAGACTCAGTCTTTTGGTTCGCAAAAGAAGCTGCTAAGCCCCAACCCCCCGGACTTAGTCCGGGGGGGGTTGCAAGAACCCGAAACAACAGGCCGCCTAATTAATAAAGAAGCAGAGGGATCTTTTCCAGCAAAAAGCTGGGGGGTAGCCAGCTGGGGGGGGATAGGTGGACAAGGGAAGCTAAGCTTCTCCTTGTCCACCAATATTCCGTAATACCTGACGGTATAAGCATGCCCCAAAACAAGAGATAGCTACAAGCAGATGCTTGTAGCTATCTCTTGTTCTGGAGCATGCTAATCCCGGCATTCCTGCCGGGATATGGAAGGCGAGATAGAAAAGGCTTTGGCTTTTCTTCCTTGGCTTCTTCTTTTGGAGCATAACTAGTTCTTATTAGATAAACCCTAGCTAAAAGAGCTAGGGTTGGCAAAGATACTAAGTCAAAAGGTATAGGCATAGGGTTCATGCCCCTAAAAAAGCAGGTTCAAGTCCTCGCAGTATCTATAAAGGTTTAATGACTCTAAAGTAAAAAGCCATGAATACAAAAACTCCAAAAGAAGCCTCCAGGTATTAACTAAAGATAGCTACTAGCTGCTCTTCCCAAGCAATAGCTACAAGCCGCTGCGCAAAGAGAGGGCTACTAGCTGCTCTTCCCAAGCAATAGCTACAAGCCGCTGCGCTAAGAGAGGGCTACAAGCCGCTGCGCTAAGAGAGGGCTACAAGCTGCAGGGCTACAAGCTGCAGAGCTGCTTGTAGCAATCTCTTTGCCAGCTACCCACAGTTTACCTAGCTATAGCTACAAGCAGCAGAGCTGCAGGGCTACAAGCTGCAGAGCTGCTTGTAGCAATCTCTTTGCCAGCTACCCACAGTTTACCTAGCTATAGCTACAAGCAGCAGAGCTGCAGGGCTACAAGCTGCAGAGCTGCTAGCAAGCCAGCTAGAGCTGCAGGGCTACAAAGCTGCAGCAGAGCTGCAGGGCTACAAGCAGCAGAGCTGCAGGGCTACAAGCAGCAGAGCTGCAGGGCTACAAGCTGCAGAGCTGCAGGGCTACAAGCTGCAGAGCTGCAGGGCTACAAGCTGCAGAGCTGCAGGGCTACAAGCTGCAGAGCAGCTTGTAGCAATCTCTTTGCCAGCTACCCCCAGTTTACCTAGCTATAGCTACAAGCAGCTCCGCTGCTTGTAGCCCGGGGATGGCGAAACGCCATCCCTGTAAGTCTCCGCCCCTGCAACCCCTCTCATAGAGAGGGGTTGCAGGGGGGATTTACTGGGGGAGGTTTTCGGGGTAGGTGGCCAAGATACTTAGTATCTTGGCTTCTAGAATAATGATCAATATAACCGTACCTCAAACCAACGCAGGTGGACAACAATTTTATTGACAGGCCAAAGAATTAACCATGGATAGGGAACTCGGCAAAATGTTCTTTAAACTTCGGTATAAGGGAATCCCTCTTTACGGGGGAATAATATAAAAGATAGCAACGACTGTTTACCAAAAACTCAAGACTATGCAAAGATCATCCAAGTATATAGTCTGACGCCTGTCCAAAGACCCTTGGTAAACGACAGCTGTAACTCTAACAGTTCTAAGGTAGCGAAATTCCTTGACACTTAATTGGTGTCCCGCATGAATGGCGTAACGATTGCTATGCTGTCCCATCCATGGGTTCTGTGAACTTGAATTGCTCGTGCAGATGCGAGCGAGTCAACACTGGACGAAGAGACCCTATGCACCTTCACAAGCTGATGTAAATCAAAAAGATAGACCTTTAAAGAATAGGTGGGAAACTCACAAAGAGAAGCTAAAAGCTTCTACCTCTAGTCTTAGAGAAGCCGTAAGCTTCTCTGTTCTAAACCCCCGGCCTTCTGTCGGGGGATTGCAAGCTCCTAAACAAGAGATTAGCCAACCCAAGAGACTTACAGGGATTGCGATACGCCATCCCTGAGAGCTTTGCTCTCTAACCCAGAGCTTTGCTCTAGCTCTCTAACCCAGAGCTTTGCTCTCTAACCCAGAGCTTTGCTCTCTAACCCAGAGCTTTGCTCTCTAACCCAGAGCTTTGCTCTCTAACCCAGAGCTTTGCTCTCTAACCCAGAGCTTTGCTCTCTAACCCAGAGCTTTGCTCTCTAACCCAGAGCTTTGCTCTCTAACCCAGAGCTTTGCTCTAGCTCTCTAACCCAGAGCTTTGCTCTCTAACCCAGAGCTTTGCTCTCTAACCCAGAGCTTTGCTCTCTAACCCAGAGCTTTGCTCTCTAACCCAGAGCTTTGCTCTCTAACCCAGAGCTTTGCTCTAGCTCTCTAACCCAGAGCTTTGCTCTGGGTTAGGGTCCAGGCAAAACTAACTTTAATTATATATTTCAAGTCCAAAAGAAGCAGTAAGCTTCTCTGTTCTAACCCCCCGGCCTTCTGTCGGGGGATTGCAAGTTCCTAAACAAGAGATTAGCCAACCCAAGAGACTTACAGGGATGGCGATACGCCATCCCTGAGAGCTTTGCTCTCTAACCCAGAGCTTTGCTCTAGCTCTCTAACCCAGAGCTTTGCTCTCTAACCCAGAGCTTTGCTCTAGCTCTCTAACCCAGAGCTTTGCTCTCTAACCCAGAGCTTTGCTCTCTAACCCAGAGCTTTGCTCTAGCTCTCTAACCCAGAGCTTTGCTCTCTAACCCAGAGCTTTGCTCTCTAACCCAGAGCTTTGCTCTCTAACCCAGAGCTTTGCTCTCTAACCCAGAGCTTTGCTCTCTAACCCAGAGCTTTGCTCTCTAACCCAGAGCTTTGCTCTCTAACCCAGAGCTTTGCTCTAGCTCTCTAACCCAGAGCTTTGCTCTGGGTTAGGGTCCAGGCAAAACTAACTTTAATTATATATTTCAAGTCCAAAAGAAGCAGAGAGACCTTCTCCCCCAACATCCCGTTAAAATTGACGGGGTTAACAGACCCGGCCGGCATGAGAGCAAAGCTCTGTGGAGAAGGTCTCTTGGTTTGGGTGGGGCCGGGCTAGCAACCCCCCCCGGTGTTAGTCCGGGGGGGGAGGGGTAGGATATATAGTGATTAACATAATTAAAACGGCGTTGCATGGCTGACTAGCTATTTAATGATTTAATAAAGATAGTATCTTTCTTTAGATTTTGACTTTTTTAAAAGTCTTGTTTGATCTTTAGCTTGCCTTTAAAAGGCAAGCTAAAGATCAAATGGAGTTAAAAGCTACTCAAGTCCTCATGGCCTTTTATGAAGTGGGCTACACGTTTGCTACAATGGGTGATATAAATAAAAAAATCATTCTAAGTTCAGATTATTATCTGCAATTGATAATATAAAGGAGGAATCGCGAGTAATCGAAAATCAGACAAGTTTCGGTGAAGTTATAACGTCTCTAATCTTTTAATAAAAAAAGATTTAGCATTCGTTTTGATTAGTTGATCTCGTACTCATCGCTCGTCAAATGCTTAAAAAGAGTCGTTCGTCAAATTAAAATATTGTTCCAAAAAAAGACATAAAATTTTATATAACGAAATGCTTTTAATAGGTGTTAAGTCGAAACAAAGTTGGTCTAGGGGAACCTGGTCCTAAATAATTTCTTTTTCTTTCAAACCCCCTGCCTTAGGCTTAGGTTGTCGTAGCTGAAAGACTTGACCTTGGGTCGCTCCAAAACCCGGGCTTTCGGCCGGGGTTTGCAAGCTACAAAACAAGAGATAAGCCAAACTAGGAGACTTACAGGGATGTCGTTTCGCCATCCCTGTAAGTCTCTGTGCCATCCCTGTAAGTCTCTGTGCCATCCCTGTAAGTCTCTGTGCCATCCCTGTAAGTCTCTGTGCCAGTTAACCCCCCTGCCTACCAAGGAAGAAAAGGCTTTGCCTTTTCTCTCAAACAACCCATACCCCGTAATTACTGACGGGGTTATCATGCACCAGAACAAGAGATAGCTACAAGCAGATGCTTGTAGCTATCTCTTGTTCAGCGAAAGAATCAGTAAACGCAAAAGAAGCAGAGAGACCTAAGGAAGAAAAGGCTTTACCTTTTCTCTCTTACCACCCATATCCCGGCATCCCTGCCGGTATTAGCATGCCCGGCGGAGCCGGGGGAATACCGTCATACCTGCCGGAATATTGGTGGTGAAGGTCTCTCTGCCACCTCCCCCAGCAAAAAGCTGGGGGTGGTACCCCAGAGACTTACAGGGATGGCGTTTCGCCATCCCCGGGCTACAAGCAGCTGCTACCCCCCAGCTTTCACTGGGGGGGTTGACGCTGCTAGTAGCTATCTCTTGGTTAGCTAAAGAAGCAGAGAGACCTAAGGAAGAAAAGGCTTTACCTTTTCTCTCTTACCACCAATATCCCGGCATACCTGCCGGGATTAGCATGCCCGGCTCCGCCGGGATGAGAGCTTAGCTCTCATGCCGGCTCCGCCGGGCTAATACCGTAAAAACCGAGGGGGTATAGGGGGTTGAAGGTCTATCTGCTTATTTTGGACTCAGCCGGCATGTTGACTTCTTCTTTAGCTAACCAAGAGACTTACAGGGATGGCGTTTCGCCATCCCCGGGCTCCAAGCAGCTGCTACCCCCCAGCTTTCACTGGGGGGGTTGACGCTGCTAGTAGCTATCTCTTGGTTAGGCTAAAGACTCCAGAGCTTAGAGAAGCTCTGGGGGGGATAGTAGCCTAACAAAGAGACTGACAGGGATGGCGTTTCGCCATCCCCGGGCTCCAAGCAGCTGCTACCCCCCAGCTTTCACTGGGGGGGTTGACGCTGCTAGTAGCTATCTCTTGGTTAGGCTAAAGACTCCAGAGCTTAGAGAAGCTCTGGGGGGGATAGTAGCCTAACCAAGAGACTGACAGGGATGGCGTTTCGCCATCCCCGGGCTCCAAGCAGCTGCTACCCCCCAGCTTTCACTGGGGGGGTTGACGCTGCTAGTAGCTATCTCTTGGTTAGGCTAAAGACTCCAGAGCTTAGAGAAGCTCTGGGGGGGATAGTAGCCTAACCAAGAGACTGACAGGGATGGCGTTTCGCCATCCCCGGGCTCCAAGCAGCTGCTACCCCCCAGCTTTCACTGGGGGGGTTGACGCTGCTAGTAGCTATCTCTTGGTTAGGCTAAAGACTCAAGAGCTTGGAGAAGCTCTGGGGGGGAGAGTAGCATACTGCATCTATAGGCACAAAGCAGGGGGTAAGGTGTCTGGCTTGGAAAAATAGGCTATAAAAATAATAATGAATGTTTACTCGTTGGGTATATTCTACAAATCACAAAGATATCGGTATCCTTTATCTTGTGTTAGCTTTATTTTCCGGTATTATCGGTACTACATTATCTATGTTTATTCGCCTAGAATTAGGTGTACCAGGTCAAGGACTCTTAGCTGGGAATGGTCAACTCTATAATGTGATCATTACAGGCCATGGAATTATTATGTTATTATTCATGGTAATGCCAGCATTATTTGGTGGTTTTGGTAATTGGCTTGTTCCAATTTTAATCGGTTCTCCAGATATGGCTTTTCCACGTTTAAATAATATTAGTTTCTGGTTAAATCCACCAGCATTATCTTTATTATTATTATCTACTTTAGTGGAGCAAGGTGCTGGTACAGGTTGGACAGCCTACCCCCCTTTAAGTATTCAACACTCAGGTGCTTCAGTGGATTTAGCTATTTTAAGTTTACATTTAAATGGGTTAAGTTCGATTTTAGGAAGTATTAACCTTTTAGTAACCGTAGCTGGAATGCGTGCAGCAGGTATGAAATTAACTCAAATGCCTTTATTTGTCTGGTCTATAGTCTTTACAGCTATTTTAGTTGTATTAGCTGTCCCAGTATTAGCAGCAGCTTTAGTAATGTTATTAACAGATCGTAACTTAAATACAGCATATTTCTGCGAAAGTGGTGATTTGATTTTATATCAACACCTCTTCTGGTTTTTCGGGCATCCTGAAGTTTATATTTTAGTGTTACCAGCTTTTGGTATCGTTAGCCAAGTCATCAGCTTCTTTAGCCAAAAACCGGTCTTCGGAGTCGTCGGTATGATCTGCGGTGCGCCCATGTGGCTGTTAGTGTGGTTATTGACTTGTCCGTCAATTTGTGTATTGTGGAGCATATCCATAATGTCTACTATGCCGGCTTTGCCAGGCATCCTGTTAAGAATGACAGGTTTATGGTTGATTTTATGGATTTATGCACAAAGTCTAGTCCAGGTAGCGTATAGGGCGACCTTGCGTGGAAAAGCATGGACAGTCGGTGGATTGATCCGAAGTAAATTAGGAAAGATTATCCAAGACTTGAATGAATATGGTTACGCTAAGAAATTTGAGACGTTCAGCTGGGTCCTCATAAGCCTCTTAGAAACATTTACTATGATCTATTACGTCGTAAGGTATAGTTCATGCGCAGAGGTTCAATACTTGCTTTACAACGACGCAGCGTCCCCATGAGGGAATAAAGAGCGCAAAGACCTAATCTCATTGGACATTAAACACGCATTAACGGCAACTTGGGGAGGAAACTCATCAGATACGGGGGCCCTGTACCCGTATTACGTGAGGTATCAGAGTGTTAGTAGTACACTCAATCCCCTTCGAAAGTTGGGGAAATCAAACCTTTCCATAGAGCCTTGCTTTATGGTGGGCGAGAAAAGGCTAAGCCTTATATCGCCAACCCCTTTATTATCAGCGGGTCATAAAGGGCTAAGCCTTATATCGCCAACCCCTTTATTATCAGCGGGTCATAAAGGGCTAAGCCTTATATCGCCAACCCCTTTATTATCAGCGGGTCATAAAGGGCTAAGCCTTATATCGCCAACCCCTTTATTATCAGCGGGTCATAAAGGGGAAATGTTTGAGGTGGAAGGAACACAGGCATTATCTCTTTATACAAGTCCCGCGCGGTTATATAGTACTTCTTGTAAGGATGAAGTCCTATCTTCCAAAAAAAGTGTTCTAGGCACAACCATTCATGGGGACCCTAGGGCAGTAATCAACGGTATTTTAGCTAAAGTAAAGTCTTTAATGAACAAAGACGGGCGTTATGGTTCATTAATCCAAGTGATTAGTGATCTTGATGTCCTTATTGCGGCCTATTTGGCCATTAAAAGTAAAGATGGGAATATGACACCTGCTTTAACTAAAGAAACTCTAGATGGTATTGATTTACCCTTCTTTGCTAGGATTAGCAAAGATTTAAAGTCTGGAACCTTTAGGTTTACTCCTGCTAAGAGGGTCATGATCCCTAAAGCAGATTTAAAGTCTGGAACCCTTAGTCCTGCTAAGAGGGTCATGATCCCTCAAGCAGATTTAAAGTCTGGAACCCTTACTCCTGCTAAGAGGGTCATGATCCCTAAAGCAGATTTAAAGTCTGGAACCCTTAGTCCTGCTAAGAGGGTCATGATCCCTCAAGCAGATTTAAAGTCTGGAACCCTTACTCCTGCTAAGAGGGTCATGATCCCTAAAGCAGATGGCGTGTCTTTAAGGCCTCTAGGTATTGGTTGCCCTCGCCAACAAATTGTGCAAAAAGCTATCTCTATGGTATTTAATGCCATTTATGACCCAATCTTCTTAGATTGCTCACATGGCTTTCGTCCTAATCGTGGTTGTCATACAGCCATTAAAAGGCTTCAACTCTTGATTGGGAGTCAATATTCTTGGGTGATAGAAGGGGATATTAAAAAGTGTTTCGACACTATCCCACATAATGTAATCCTTCAGCTTTTGGGGCGTACTATTGATTGTCCAATGACTCTCAATCTTGTGAAACGTACCCTCGAGGCAGGATATGTTGTTGAAGGTACCAGTAAAGTTATTCGGGATTCTGTTGGAACTCCTCAAGGTAATGTCTTAAGCCCCTTATTATCAAACATTGTACTTCATGAGTTAGATAAGTATATAATGGGGCCTCTTTCTGAAAAATGGAATGTAGGTAAAAAGCGGGAAACTAATCTTGAATATAGGAGGACCCTCTATAAAGCTAAAGTTAATAGGGAAGATCCTAAACTTTATCGTGAGGTCTTAAAAACACCGTCTGTTAACGTTATGGACCCAAATTATAAACGTATCTATTTCGTTAGGTACGCAGATGATTGGGTTCTTTTAGTCTGTGGCTCCCTCGCTAATTGTCATGCAATTAAAGAGGAAATTAGGTCTAAATTAAAAGATTTAGGCTTAGAACTCTCGGATACTAAAACCAAAATCACTCACCTTAGGCAGGAAAAAGCCCGTTTTCTCGGGTTTGACTTCTTCATTAGGAAAAACCGTGATGGTAACAATAAACCCATCTCTATGAATTCTAGGGGCCAACTTAGGTGGCCCACACCTAGGCTCATCCTACATGCACCCATTAAAGATCTTCTTGACAAACTCGTGAAATTCGGGTTTGTTAGGAGGAATCATATAGGGGATCTTTTCCCTATTTCCAAAAGGTCTCTTACTGTGTTAAGTCACAAAGAAATCCTTGCGGTCTATAATATTAAGGTACGTGGTATCTTG
Organism: Chlamydomonas sp. UWO 241; assembly: GCA_016618255.1. Taxonomy (NCBI): domain Eukaryota; kingdom Viridiplantae; phylum Chlorophyta; class Chlorophyceae; order Chlamydomonadales; family Chlamydomonadaceae; genus Chlamydomonas; species Chlamydomonas priscui. The sequence goes on from VFSX01000913.1 coordinate 20,740, forward strand.
AATTATTATAATGGTGTGCATAACAGGATGTGTCTTTGGGCTATTGTTCGATTCCTTAAATTTTCATGCGCTATCACATTAGCTAGCAAATTTAAACTTAAAGGTCGTACTATGGCTGCAGCCTTCCATCAGTTTGGTCCCGACTTAGCGTGTACTATACAGGGTTCCGTCGGAAGGAAAGCGATTTTCTTCTCTCCAAATAACCTTCGTATTCTCCCTATTAACGAAAGGTATAAATACTATCCAGCCATCAATATAGATACTATTTTCGCTTCTAATTGGTTAGGTAGTATGACTTAATCTAAGTTTTTAGAGGGTTGCGCTATTTGTGGGTCAGAGGATGATATTGAAATCCATCCTCTTAAATCAGTTAAGGATGTCAGGGGTAAATACTTTTCACCTGAAACACGTCCTTTACAAGCCTGACGTGGGGGGTTCTTAAGGAAATCTTTTCACCTGAAACACGTACTTTACAAGCCTGGCGTGGGGGGTTCTTAAGGAAATCTCTTCCCTTATGTCATGTTCACCATAAATCTTTACATGCGAATAGGCTCTCACTCCATGAGTGGGAAATCCTTTCAAAATATAAAGGCCAAATGATGGTCCCTAAAAAGGACCTATAGAAACAGATAGACCAAAGGAAGAAAAGGCTTTGCCTTTTCTCTCTTTCCACCAATATCCCGGCATACCTGCCGGGATTAGCATGCCCGGCTCCGCCGGCATTATACCGTCAGATATAATACCGGCTCCGCCGGCATTATACCGTCAGGTATATAGGCGTTATACCGTCAGGTATGACGGGATTAGCATGCCCGGCTCCGCCGGCATTATACCGTCAGATATAATACCGGCTCCGCCGGCATTATACCGTCAGATATAATACCGGCTCCGCCGGGATTATACCGTCAGGTATATAGGCGTTATACCGTCAGGTATGACGGGATTAGCATGCCCGGCTCCGCCGGCATTATACCTTCAGATATAATACCGGCTCCGCCGGCATTATACCGTCAGATATAATACCGGCTCCGCCGGGATTATACCGTCAGGTATATAGGCGTTATACCGTCAGGTATGACGGGATTAGCATGCCCGGCTCCGCCGGCATTATACCGTCAGATATAATACCGGCTCCGCCGGCATTATACCGTCAGGTATATAGGCATTATACCGTCAGGTATGACGGGATTAGCATGCCCGGCTCCGCCGGCATTATACCGTCAGGTATATA
>VFSX01001162.1:0-11095 GCA_016618255.1 Chlamydomonas sp. UWO 241
CTGACCCCCCCACGCCCCCAATTCCCGATCCACCAGCCCAAAGCCCCTCCCGTCCGCACTTCCCCCCCGGCCTCGCCTTCCCTGTTTTCTTACTTTTTTTCTAAGTTTGTCCTGCCCGTATAGGAGCCGGCTTGCCGCCGCCCGGCCCCGACGACTCGCGGCCCGGGTTGTCGGTGCCTGTGCGGGTGGTTTGAACTTAGAAGGAGGGGACGAAGGCGGCGACTCAGAGCCCCGGCGGGATTTCCGGCCGTTGCGGTTTAGAGGCAGTTTGATCGGGAGTTTGACGGTTGTGTGGGGGACCGGTAGGTCAGCCCTAGGGTAGTCGACTCCTACGGCATGCTCGTTCGGAGCGCGCTGTGGGCGGGTGACCACTCTTTGGTCGCCCGCGTAGTCGACCATGGCCAACGCCTCGGTGGTGGGACGGTTGACAACGTCCACGCGCGCACGTCGGTCTTCTGCCTGATGGTGGGGGACGCAGCCGGCAGGCCGCACCGGGACAGCCTTCACGCGGCACTAATGACCGACCTGACCACCAGATTTGGTGTCGGGAAGGATCACCCACCGGCATGCACCATCCGCAAGAGCGGGCTCATCGTGATTGAGCTCCAGCTGAACCAGATGACCGCATCGTATGGCTCCCTCTACCGTTACCTGACCAGCGGTGGGGCGTAACCAGTAGAGTGGCGTAACGGCATCTGGCAGGTGGCTGTTAAGCGCGCTGATCACCCGCTCCCCAACACTGCCATCCAGATCCTAGTGCAGAATGTGCCTGCTGCCCTCTCCACTCACGAGCTTGCGGCGGCCCTCCTCGCGATGGCTGGCTACGCCCCAATGACCCCACTAATGGGCACGGCGCCGGCTGACGTGGTGCGCTTCAACAGCGACCCCGATGCCGTCGTCGTGCTGCGCATGCGGCTCGGTCGGGACAAGGCTACCAACCAGCCCGACGGTGGAAAAATCGTGTTGTGGGTAACCCCGCCGGCGTCGGACCCTTGGCTGCGCCGCCTCCCGGCTGCGCTCTACGTGCCGGGCATCACAACCTCACCGGTGCTCGTGCTCCTAAAAGACGACCCTCTCGTGCGAGCTTCTGTGCTCACCCCCGCGGTCCACTACTCACCAGGGCACCCTTCTCTGGCGGCTGTGCCCGCCGTCGCGGCTGCCGCCATCGGGGGGGGCTCGGCCGCGCTGCCGGGGACCACGCTGACAAACGGGGTCATGCTTCCCGCCCACCTCGACCTTGACATCGACGTGGTCGCACGCGCGTCCGAAGGGCCCGCCCCTGGCTCCACTTCTGCTGACGCTGGCTCTCCGGCTGCGGGAGCAGCGGCGGGGTTCGTGCCGCCTGGGCTAAACGCCCCTTCCGGCTCGGCCGAGGCTCCCCCGCTCGCCGCTGCCCCCGAGGATGGCCGCGCGCACGTGGGACCCGTTTCTGCCACTGCCACTGAGGTGCAAAACCCCCCGGAGCTGGGGTCTTGCTCTATTTGCCGCGAGCCTCTCTCCGACGTCGGCAACCTAGTCAGCACCAGCTGCAACCACGTGTTCCATCTCTGCTGCCTTGACAAATGGCGCGCTGGTCACAACACGTGCCCCAATTGCCGCACCACCATCCCCGCTCTTCCCAGGGCATCCGTTGACTCACCGGGGTCGGGTGGCCTCTTGCGGGAGGGGTGGGCCGGCGTCCTCGATGGGTTCTATGAGTCGGACGAGGAAGGCATCGCTGGCAACACGTCGAGGCTTGCCGACGCTGGCCGCTCTGCGGGGGCTGGTGTCACCGAGGGCGGTGCGGGCGCCGTGCTAGCTGGTGGTGCCGACTCCGCTGGTGGCAGTGGCGCTGATGCAGGTCCTGCTGTCGCTGCCCTCCCCGTAGCTTACAACGGCATCGGTGCACACACTGCTGGCAGTGCTGGTGCCACGGCCAGCGGTGGCCCCATCGCGCACTCTGCAGGTGTTGGCCGCGTGGCTGGCGGTGCCAACGAGGTGCACCCGGACACCTCCATGCGTATGCCAGAAGGGGGCAGCGATGTGCTTGCCACCGGAGGGACCGCAGGTGGCCACGAGGTGCACTCTGCAGGCACAAGCGTCATGGGTGCTGCCGTGCGTTCTGGGTCTGCTGCCCCGCCGACAGCCAGCGCTTCCGCCCCCATGGCTGTTGCGGGGCCACCACCCACTGACTCATCCCCTGGTGATGACGGCGGGGACAGTGGTGGCTCTCTAGGACCCCGCGTCGGGGCTCTGGCTGCTTCCGGCCGTGCTGACAGGGCCGGCTCCTGGCGGGCATCACCGAGCCGTGACGATGGGGCCGTCGCCCTCGCGCGCGCTGCTGCGAGCCGTGCTCGGGGCGGGCGGAGCACACCTGTCAACCCCCTTGCAATCCGTACTACGAGTAGCAGCGGTTACATGCTCCGGAACCGCTCTGCCCTCAGACCGCCGGGCAGCTGGCTAAACCTCCCCGGCATGAACGGCCGCGCGCACGCCGGTGCGATGGCAATGGAAGTCGACCTGCCCGTTGTCACTGCTGCCGCGCCTTTGGTGCCTCCCACCGTACCCAGGCAGTCAGCACCGGCGGATCTTGGCATGGGCCTCGGGGCGCATGCTGGCACCTCCCGGGGCCCGGTTGGCACCCAGACTCTGCCTTTGCAGGTCAACTCCATCTTCGGGCAGCCAACCCTAGGGACATCGGCCGCGCTCACCCCGCCCACTGGTGCACGTGCTGCCGGGCGTGGTGCATCGGAAGCCGCCACGTCGCTGCCACCGCGGCCCACCATCTTCGGGCAGCCGATCCCGGACCAACCGGCATCGCGCTCCCCAGCGGTCGACCAGCGCACGCAGTACCAGTTTGGGTCAGGGGTGTCTAGCCATGCCACTCCCGACAGGTGGTTCGACTCAAACCCCGTCTTCTACCACGATCAGGTTCACGGCGATTACTGCGAGCATGACCGTGGCCCCGCCTTCCGCCACCACCCGGAGCGAGGCCGCAGGTCCTATGACGACGACGAAGACGACTCTCTCCCAGCGCGCTGCGGCCCCCCCGGCATGTGGGCTGGTCCCCAGCGCAGGGCGCCATGAGTACGCCCGGTGCGCCCACCGGCCGCCGCCTCTCAGTCATCATGCTCAACGTACGAGGCCTCACTGGTGCTAAGCTGGTGCAGGTCACGGCCTGGCTGCGCGAGCAGAAGGCGGACGTGGGCATCTTGACTGAGACGCAAACCGCCGCAGATCCAAATGATTTGTTGTGGTGGCAGCCCGGTGCGAGCGCCTTTTGGCCTGGCGCGCGGTTTCTTCCACACGCCGGGTGCCGGTTCCACCGGCGGGGTGGTGATGGTCCTCAGTCCGGACTGCCCCTCACTCAGCCCACTAGGCATGATGCCCCCCTCGACACGTCGGGGCGCATCCTCCGCGTCGACGCGTTCCTCGATGGATCGCCTTTCCGCCTCATTGGAGTCTACGCCCCGGCACAGCCTGTCCACCGGGGAGTTTTATTCTCTTCCACCCTGGCTGGATACTTCCCGGTCAATGACCCTACCCCGACTGTTGTGGCTGGCGATTTCAAAGTCACCCTGCACCAGGATGACCGCGTCGCCTGCCCGGTGCCAGGGGTGCACATCGGTGCATCAGAGCTGCTGGCCGTCATGGGCTCGGCACAGCTGTGTGACATTTGGCGCGACCTCAACCCTGCCGCCATGGCCTTCACTCACTGGTCGGCGTCGACCTCATCGGGAAAACGCCTGGACCGCTTCCTTGTCTCTGAGTGCTTCTCACCATCTCTGAGCACAGCTGCGCTTCCTGCCGCCACTGCGCTCAGTGCGACCTCAGACATTCTGCCCTCAGCGCCCGTCTCCACCGACCACCTGCCTGTGTTCCTCATGGTGACTTGCATGACGTCAGGCGTGCCGCGTGGCCGGGGCATCCTGTCGTTCCCCCTGCGTTTGCTGAACTCCAAGGAGCCCTCTGTAGCCGTGAGCGCCTTTATCGTTAAGACGGTCCCCCCACTCATGGTGTGCCCGGCGTCTGAGCTCATCGGCGGCTTCGATGCCTGGAAGTCGGCATTCATAGACATGGCTGTTGGTGTTGACAAGCGCCACCGCCGCGACCGCCACGCGCCCGCGCGTGCCGCCGACCACTGCGCGCGCAGCGCCCGAGAGGGCATGCTTGCTGCAGCAGAATCCGGGGGGGACGTCGGTGCGGCTGCCACCATTTGGCTCGCGCAGAAGGACAACGCTGCTGCGGCATGGCGTGCGCTCTCCGCATTGGCATGGGACGTGGCTGCCACCCTCGACCAGAACAAGGGTGAAACCAGCTCGTACTACTTCCACCACCAGGCACGCGAGATGCACACAGTCACCACCATGCTCTCCCTCACCCGACCCGGCCGTGCCCCTACTGACAGCCCCGATGCCGCCTCGTTTGTGTCGGACGCTCCGAAAGCGACCAAGTACGTTGTCGACTTCTTCTCTTCTGAGTCTTCCATCGGTCTGTTCCGCCCGCAGCTGGGCATTGACCCCGCAGCCCCGCACACCCTCCTGACCACCCTGCCAAGGAGGCTGGATGGGCCCTTCGCTGCCTTGGCCGAGGGCGTCGACTGTGCCAACGACGCGCTTGCTGGCATGCTTACGGCAGAAGAGCTGCAGGTTGCGCTCTCTCACGCGGCTAGGGGCAAGGTCCCCGGCGGCGACGGCATTCCGTACGAGGTCTACCGCCACTGGCGCGGTTCCCTCTCCCCCCTCCTCCTCCGTGTGTTCAACACCGGCTTTGGAGAGGCTGGCCGCACGTCACCTCCCCCGTTTGCTCTGCTCCTCCGTGGGGTTGTTTGCTTGCTCTCCAAGCCAGGCAAGCCGGGCGATGAGCTCGATGGCTACCGGCCCATCACGCTCCTCAATTCAGACGTGAAGCTTGTGATGAGCATCATAGCCAACCGCCTACAAGTCCCGCTTGACTACCTCATCGACATCGGGCAGTGCGCGTTCATCCATGGCCGTGACATCTCTCACAACGTGCGCTACCATCTCGCGCTGGCTGCCCGCTGCCGCGACCTCGGCCTGCCGGGCTGGCTGGTGCACAGCGACCTGACTAAGGCGTACGACACGGTGAACAGGGGCTGGCTCGACCAAGCCATGATCAGCATGGGTTTCCGACCCGACGGGGTGGTTAGGTGGTGTCGAATCCTCCTCGGAGGGGCCAAGGTCAGGGTGCGCGTCAACGGCTTCTTCACGCCAGATTTCCCCATGGACTCTGGTCTCTTTCAGGGCTCGGCGCTCTCATGCATGGAGTGGGTCATCGTTCTGCAGCCCGTGATGTCCTACCTGTCGTCGCTGCAGGCTGGCGGTACACTCACCACGTTCAGGCTGCCCGGACAAAACGGGGTCGGTGAGGGGTCGGAGGCCCCTCCGGCGCAGGCGTTCGCGGATGACGTCACGCTCGCCACGCGCTGCCCCGAGAGCGACATCGCGAGGTTCCAGACGGCGCTCGCCCTCTCCCGCAGCGCTGGCAACCGGGGCGAGTCGGTCAACAAGTTCTTCTTCACACGGCTCGCCGGTCCGACCCCCGATGATCTCATGTTTCAGGCAGGTGTCCGCGAGCGCCACGTTGCGACTGGGTACCCCCTCCGTGACATTGCAGCTGCGGTCTCCCGCCACCTCGGCGTGCCTATCGCCCCTGATAACCTGGACGCCGTCGTTGCCGCCGCGTACGGCACCATGGCGGGTTCCATGCTTGCTGCCACTAGGCGGTGGGCAGGCGTCGCGCCCACGCTCATCGGCCGTGCTCACGTCGACACGCAGTGCATCGCGGCCAAGCTCGTCTACCAGGCGGGTTTCACCATGACCGTGCGTGCCCTGCTTCAGGCCATGCAACAGGTCACAAACCGCTACGTTGCAGCCTCTGCGCGTGCGGAGGAGGTCACTCCAAACGCGGGGTGCCTCTACCCGTGCGCTGCTGTGTCCCACCTGCCCCGGGGCATGGGGGGCATTGGCCTGCCCGACCTCGATTCGCACGCGACGGCCATGCGGGCAAAGGCCATCTGGCAGCTCTTCGGCTTCAACTCACACCCGTGGGCAGCACTGTACGCGTCGGAAGTCGCCAAGCCTGCTGCTGCCGTCCCCCATCTCCCGCCTGGGCCACTCTTGGTCGCTACGCAGCCGGGGGCGGTTTCCGGCCTCAGCATGGATGCGACGTCTATTGTGCGGGAAGGCGTCAAGGCGTTCATGCAGCTGCGCATCACGCGCATCATGCCTCCAGACTCGCTGTCTTTTGAGTCTGTCATGCGCGAGGCCACTTTTGGCAACGACGCTGTGCCGGGCATCGATTTCCAGGGCCTCCGCACCGATGCGGCACGGCGGTGGAGGCGCCTCTGCGACGTGCGTGATGCATGGCTCCAGTGCGCCGCCCTGTCAGCGGCTGCTCTCTCTGACCTTGACCTCATCATCGCGGCATTGCCTGCCGCGTGGCGCATCTATGTGCAATGCAGCGCTGCGCCGACTGCCCCCTGGTCGCGTGTTGGCACTGACGCGGCAACAGGCTGGGCAATCATACGCGGTGCTGACCCGATGGCGCCAGAAGATGCAGGCTCGGCAGCAGTGCGCCGATGGTTGGTTTGGCCGTCTGGTAGGCTGCACCCGCTGCCGGGAGGCGCGGGGCGGCCTGGTCAGGCGGCGATGGTCGTCATCCGCGGAAAGCCGCGTCAGCGCTGGCTCCGTGCTGACTACAACTTCTACGCGGCCGAAATGGTCAAGGTTGACCCCGACGATCGCCGCGCTGTCGCTGAGCCATGGCTGGGGGGTGTGTGGGACACCATGCAGCTTGACCCGTGTGCCTGGGGCATCCCGGCCGTCGCAGGGATCGGCCAAGATCCCGTCTCTCTCCTCGAAATGACCGTTCGTGCTGCGCGGCTGCGGCTGCGCTACACCACGGCAGCCAGCGAGGACATGGGCTTCGGCTCCAACGTTTTTGGGGTCCGAACAGACGGAGCGATCTTCCCCCCAGCGTGGCGCCTCCCGAGCGAGGCTGGCATCAGCGCGGGCGCCGTCCGCGACCGCGCAACGATCCCTACTCGGCAGCTCGATCGCCACGGGCTTGTTGGGCGTGACGAGCGCTGGTGCCGCACGCTAGAGGTGGTCAAGAACGGTTTCCCGCCAGAGGACGTTGACAACCCCGTGGCGTGGGTGCGCGGGGTCCAGTCAGGTGCCGGCCCCTCCGCGCCTCGGCAGCCCAACCGCCTGCAGGTGCGTCGCTCCGAGGGGGAGGCTGCTGCTCAGGCCCAGCCTCCTCCCGGCGGGGCGCCGATTAGCGACCCCGACCTACCAGAGGGGTTTGCTCAGGTCTGGACCCGCCTCCTCGACCCGACCATCCACCGGCCTTTTGTAATCACCGCTTGGCGCATCCTCCACTGCTGCCTTGGCTGCAACGCCTTCATCGTGGGGGGGGATGGTTCCACCTTTGGGCTAGTGGTTAACGATGTTATCTGCAATCCTAAAGGCTCCGGGTTCGATTCCTGGGTCACTCACCGGTTTCTGGGTTCCGGTTTACCAAAAGTACCAATACCAGTTTCCCTGTTCTTTGGTCCCCGTGTTGCTGTAGCCTAGGCGTCGGCATAAGGTGTTGCTTTGATGTAATACCTTTTAAAAAAAAAAAAAAAAAAACGCGCCGGCTGATGCGGACGGTAACCCAGACGTGTCAACTGCGTGTTGCGGTCACCCATTCTGTGCCTCTCTCACCGACCCGCCTTTCGAGACCCTCGCTCACACGTTTCTCGACTGCCCGGCGGCACGACCAGCCATGCTATGGCTTTGTGACACGTGGGCGGCGCTGACGGGTGGCGCGCCGCAGCCGCTCACCGCCGCCGTTATGCTTGCCGATGACATGTCCGGGTGGAGTGGCGCGCCCGTGGCGAAAGCTAAGAAGAAGGAGCTGCGCGCGTGGACGCGCCTCCGTGTCACGGTCATCGGCGCCATCTGGTGTGTGCGCTGTGACCGCCAGACGAGTGGGCTGTTGGGGGACAGCCTTGCCCTTCGCGCCGTCCGCCTGGCCCTCGACTCTGTCACCGGTGCCATCCGGCGGGGTTGGCAGCGTACCGAGGAGGACATCACCATGGTGGATGATGGCTTCTTCTGCGTGGACTGGTGGCGTGGCTTTGACGCAGAGCGTGACAAGGACTGGTTCTGCAGCCAATGGGCGACAACGCCGCTCCTTTGCGCGGTGCTTGCTGCGCCCGGTGCCACTACAGGCGACACAACGTACACCCTCGACGTCAGCGTGGGCGTCGTGGGGCAGGTCCCGCTGCCGGCGTGAAAGGTTTCCTGCTGTGCGTAGGCCATTGCTTGCCTGACCTCCACGTGTCTGCTTACTTTGGTGCCCCAGAGACCACCACTGTTCCGTCAGGCAGCCCCTCACTCCCCCTGCTGTCCTCCCCTCCCCCCGCTGCTTTTCTCTCTGCCCCTTCTCCCCCTTTTTCTGTGGTAGAGAGTCCAGCCACTCGGCCGTGTCTCATGTTCTGCCGCGTCGCTGCCCTTTTTGTCCTTTTTGGTTTCTTCTGCTTTGCCTCCTGTTCCCTGCCCCCCACCTGCCCTCTGGCTCGAGCCTGAAGGCGGGTGTCGGGGGGGGGGGGTGAGGACTGGTGGAGGCATGGCGCTCCTCCGCCAGCCCTCTCCCAGTCCCCCCATCAAAAGAAAAAAAGAAAAGAAAAAAATCTCCCGCTTTGGCATCCTGGAGGGTGGGACCTGGCCATGCATGACGCATGCAATCCTAAAGGCTCCAGGTTCGATTCCTGGGTCGCTCACCGGTTTCTGGTTTCCGGTTTACCAAAAATACCAATACCAGTTTCCTTGTTCCTTGGTCCCCGTGTTGCTGTAGCCTAGGCGTCGGCATAAGGTGTTAAAAAAAAAAAAAACCAGGGTCTCTTGTTTCCTCTTTGTTTCCTGTGTTGCTGTCGCTTAGGTGTCGGCATGGCTGCGTTGCTTGAGTGTAACGTTGGCCTCTGAAAAAAAAAAAAAAAAAAAAAAAAACTGAGGAAGGTCCTTTTCTATGTGCTCCTTGCCAGACATGTCTCTCAGAGACCGCTGTTTGGGGTAGTCTAGCCGGCGGGAGCGGTAGTCTATTGGCCGGGAGCCGGCGGTTCTCTAGTACACTCAAGTGGGCTGGAGTATCGGCGGGTGATATCTAGTAGAAGAGTAGCCTGCTTAGCTGGAAACCCCGTGTTACTTGTTACTGTTACTTGCTTTGGCATCAGGTTAGACACCGGGTTGAGTTTGCTGCTTTCCCAGTTAGGCGTGCTTTTTAGTCCTCTCTGTGCCCCTCCTTTCATTCCTGCCCATCTGCCCTCTGGCTCAAGCCGGTGGGCAGGGGGGGGGGGGGGGGGCTGGCGGAGGAGTCCCTCCGCCAGTCCTCCCCATTCCCTGTGCACCTGCCTCCCCATCTGCCTTCCAGCTCCCCCCCCTTCCCTTTTCATTCCTCTCCCTATTCGTCTCCTCTGCCTCTCGCCCCCTTCCTTTTTCCTCCCACTCCCTGTTCTTCTCCTCTGCCTCTCGCCCTCTCCTCAGCCACCACGCCCGCCTCCCGGTTCTTCAACTTTTACTATCCTTACCCCCTCCTCCCTCTCTCCTCTCCCCACTCTGGTCCGTCTCCCCCTCTCACTGCTCTGTTTGCTCGTCCCACGCTCCCCGGTCTTCACCTCCCACCCCCCCAACTTCTCTCCCACGCCTCCCTCCCACGTTTTGAGTTTGCTGCTCTCCCGGTTAGGCGTGTTTTTTAGTCTTCTCTGTGCCCCTCCTTTCATCCCCCCCACCTGCCCTCTGGCTCAAGCCGGTGGGCAGGTGGGGGGGGGAGGGGGCTGGCGGAGGAGTCCCTCCGCCAGCCCTCCCCATTCCCTGTGCACCTGCCTCCCCATTTGCCGTCCGGCTCCGCCCCCTTCCTTTTTCCTCCCTCTCCCTGTTCTTCTCCTCTGCCTCTTGCCCCCTTCCCTCTTCCTCCCTCTCCCTGTTCTTCTCCTCTGCCTCTCGCTATCTTCTCAGCCACCACGCCCGCCTCCCGGCTCTTCCACTCTTCCTATCCCTACCCCCTCCTCCCTCTCTCCTTTCCCCGCTCTGATCCGTCTCCCCCTCTCTCTGCTCTGTTTGCTCGTCCTACGCTCACTGGTCTTCACTTCCCACCCACCCCCCAACACCAGGGTCTCTTGTTTCCGCTTTGTTTCCTGTGTTGCTGTCGCTTAGGTGTCGGCATGGCTGCGTTGTTTGAGTGTAACGTTGGCCTCTGAAAAAAAAAAAAAAAGCGCTCCCTCCCACCCTCCCACGCCTCTCTGCTTTCCCTGCCCTCTTCTCTCCCCTCTCATCCTGCCTACTTCTTACTCCCTTCGCTGTTCTTATTTTTTTATTATTTGTTTTAAAGGTATTACATCAAAGCAACACCTTATGCCGACGCCTAGGCTACAGCAACACGGGGACCAAGGAACAAGGAAACTGGTATTGGTATTTTTGGTAAACCGGAAACCAGAAAACGGTGAGCGACCCGCATCTCTCCACGACGCACCGGTTTCTGGTTTCCGGTTTACCAAAAATACCAATACCAGTTTCCCTGTTCCTCAGATCCCGTGTTGCTGTAGCCTAGGCGTCGGCATAAGGTGTTGCTTTGATGTAATACCTTTAAAAAAAAGAATAAAAAAAAGACGCCCACGCGGACGTCGAGGGTGTGCGTCGTGTCGCCTGACGTGGCACCAGGCGCAGCACCGGAGCCTTCGGGAGTCTCCGTTCCAACACCAGGGTCTCTTGTTTCCTCTTTGTTTCCTGTGTTGCTTAGGTGTCGGCATGGCTGCGTTTTGGGGGGGGATGGTTCCACCTTTGGGCTAGTGGTTAACGATGTTATCTGCAATCCTAAAGGCTCCAGGTTCGATTCCTGGGTCGCTAACCGGTTTCTGGTTTCCGGTTTACAAAAAATACCAATACCAGTTTCCTTGTTCCTTGTTCCCCGTGTTGCTGTAGCCTAGGCGTCGGCATAAGGTGTTGCTTTGATGTAATACCTTTTAAAAAAAAAAAAAAAAATGCGTTGCTTGAGTGTAACGTTGGCCTCTGAAAAAAAAAAAAAAGGTGTCGGCATGGCTGCGTTGTTTGAG
>VFSX01000953.1:0-18843 GCA_016618255.1 Chlamydomonas sp. UWO 241
GCGCGTGCGTGCGTGCGCGTGCGCGTGCGTGCGTGCGCGTGCGCGTGCGCGTGCGTGCGTGCGCGTGCGCGTGCGCGTGCGTGCGTGCGCGTGCGCGTGCGCGTGCGTGCGTGCGCGTGCGCGTGCGCGTGCGTGCGTGCGCGTGCGCGTGCGCGTGCGCGTGCGTGCGTGCGCGTGCGCGTGCGCGTGCGTGCGTGCGCGTGCGCGTGCGTGCGTGCGCGTGCGCGTGCGTGCGTGCGCGTGCGCGTGCGTGCGTGCGCGTGCGCGTGCGTGCGTGCGCGTGCGTGCGTGCGCGTGCGTGCGTGCGCGTGCGCGTGCGCGTGCGTGCGTGCGCGTGCGCGTGCGCGTGCGTGCGTGCGCGTGCGCGTGCGCGTGCGTGCGTGCGCGTGCGCGTGCGCGTGCGTGCGTGCGCGTGCGCGTGCGCGTGCGTGCGTGCGCGTGCGCGTGCGCGTGCGTGCGTGCGCGTGCGCGTGCGCGTGCGTGCGTGCGCGTGCGCGTGCGCGTGCGCGTGCGTGCGTGCGCGTGCGCGTGCGTGCGTGCGCGTGCGCGTGCGCGTGCGCGTGCGCGTGCGTGTGCGTGCGTGCGCGTGCGTGTGCGTGTGCGTGTGCGTGCGTGCGTGTGCGTGCGTGTGCGTGCGTGTGCACCTGCTGCCTGCGGCCTGCGGCCTGCGGCCTGCCTGCGACGAGATGGCTGAATGCATGCAGATCGTGTCTGCGTTTGGTGGGTAGGATGGACGGGTGTGGAGACGTCTCGTGGGGGGCCCGCTCTGCCTGCGTCCTTGTCGTGGACCTGGATCGCTGCTGCTGGCACTGCTGCTGCTGCTGCCGCTGCTGCTGCTGCTGCTGCTGCTGTTGCTGCCGCCGCTGCTGGCACGTTGGCACTGCCGCTCCATTCCATACTAGATGACTTTCCGCCGCCACCCCATCCCACCCCACCCACCCACCACCCACATACGCGCCGAGCACGGTCTTATACACGCCTTCAGAGGTGTCCCTGACTATAACATCCATCACAATTATCACAAGGCTTTACACGTACGCGCCCGGAGGACCCCGGGGCGTGAGTTAAGGCCTAGTCCGTACGTTTCGGGGAGCTCTACTAGGAGAACCCGCAAGACCACGCAGAGCGCCAGCCTACCAGACAATCATCATCACCTTGCCTGCTCCCTCGCTTCACTAGTGCAGGCGCGTCGTTATGTTCATGATGAGTGGCGCCTGGTGGGCTGGCGCGCTGCGTGGCCTTGCGGGCTCTCCTAGTAGAGTTCCCCTATATGTGTAGTCTAGGCCTTAACTCGCGCCTCGGGGTCCTCCGGGCGCGTACATGTATACACTGTAAACACGTGATGAGTGACCCCCTGCTGGGGCCGCCAGAGGACCGCCCCCCGACGAACACCACTGAAAAGCCGAGACAGAGATAACCCGTGTAAGTCGCGGCCAAGTCGCGGTTTCGAAACGCGGGCGCCTCCGGCCACTTGCGACTCGAACTGCCCTGCGCACGCCCTGCGCACGCCAACGGCCTTGAGTTGGTCACGCCGCGGGTGTTGGGCGCAGTCCCTCTCTCTGTGTCAGTCCCTCTGGTTCACATGGCGCCCGGCCGCAGACAACCTGCGATAGTAATAACGGCGTGTTTGCATAGTGTCTGCAAAGAAAAATGTGCTTTTGCGCGTTGTGCCCACGCGACTGTCAACGCTGTGGCGCGTGACGCAAGGGAGATAGAGAGTCACAGTCGGCTGGACTCCTCTGCTGTAACCCCCGACAGCCTTTTGGTCCACACCATTGCAGGTCAGGATTGTAAGACGACACACCACCACGATCATGTGTGAAGACATAAGACACAGCAGCTCCAGGCGGCCTGCCCCTTGCATCCCACTCTATTGTAAACAAAGAGACCGCCCGCGCCCCCGTTCAACAGATATCGCGGCGCCCTCAGGGCGCCAGGGGCCTGGCCCGTCAACGCCGCGGTGCACCCATGTAAGCATGCGCCCATGTTAGTAGGTGCTAGAGCTATGGAAATGACAGGAGGGGTGCCGCTGAGTCTGCCCTGTGTGACCCTCGCAAGGCAGGGGGGGGGGGAGCAATCACCACACAGGGTGGCTCACTTTCCTGCTTGGGCGTGAAGACGTGTGTGGGCATTGTTGGTGGAGGACGCAGAGTGCGAGTATCCTGTGTACTGGGTTTACAACGGCGGCGCGCTGCCATAACGTTGCGCTGCCCGCCGAGAGTACCTGCCGAGAGTACCTGCCGAGACATTGGGGCTGCGGGAGAGGGCCGGCAAGTCAGTGCAGCGTCGCATCGATGGTCCTCCCGATCTGGATCGCCCAGATGGAATGTGACGCCCCCGATCTGGATCGCCCAGACGGAATGTGACTCCCGGCTTCTCGTTATGCATCAGGATCTTCTGGAGAGACGGACCCGGGCAGGCGCCGCACACGTGCACACACATGCGTGCCGCGCGTGCGCTCCATCGGCAGCACCGTACCCCTGCCTGGCCTGTCAGCAACGGTCACTGCTGCTCTGATTGCTCCGGCCGACCACCACCACCACCACCGCCCACATTCTTCCCTTAAGAGGTCCCCCGTACAAAAGCTGATGCTCTGGTCGCTCCCCCACATCCACACACCACCAACACCCCCCTTCACCACCCCGTTCAAACGCGCCCCCACCGCGGCCTGCCACACGATCACAAAACACGTGCGCCTCGGCCGGCTAGAGTTATTTACGCGGCTGCGGGCGCGGCCTTGCCGGGTGCTGGCGCGTCGAAGGGGATGACTGTTTTCTTGCAGTTGTCCTTGAGCCACTCGATAACGGCGACGTTCTTGAATTGGTCGATCATCTGGGTGTGGGCGTGTGTGTGATTGTGCGTGTATGTGATTGTGCGTGTGTGTGCTCGTGCGTGTGTGTGCGCATACGTATGTGTGTGTGTGTGTGTGCGCATGTTTGTGTGTGTGTGCGCATGGGAACACCTTACATCTTGCTTTTTTGTTAAAACGCAAGACAGCGTCCCTCAGCCTCGCACTTGTCGAAGTCTGTCAAAACCCCAACCCTGCAAACCCCTAAACCCTAGCAATTCTCACATTATCCCTCAGCGTCTCCTCATCCAACTCCATGTCTTGATCATTCACCCCCCATCCTTAGAACCCTTGTATCCTTACTCCTTTCATGGTATCCTTATAGGAGTCCTTGTAGTCCTTATTAAAGTCCTCACATTCTCCCGCAGCGTCTCTGCGTCAAACTCCATGTCTTGCGCCTTGTACTGCTCACACTGAGTGTCGACCTCGGCCTGCATGTGTGCGTGTGTGTGTGTGTGTCGTAAACTGCTCGCACTGCGTGTCGACCTCAGCCTGTGTGTGTGTGTGTGTGTGCGTGTGTGTGTATGTGTTGTCAACTGCTCACACTGCGTGTCGACCTCGGCCTGCGTGCGCGTGTGTGTTTGTGTGCGTGTGTGTGTGCGTGTGCGTCAGCAACTGCTCGCATTGTGTGTCGACCTTGGCCTGTAGATGTGCGTGCGTGTGTGTGTGTGCGCGTGTGTGTGTGTGTATGTGTGTGTGTGTCTGCAACTGCTCACACTGCATGTCAACCTCGACCTGTGTGTGTGTGTGTGTGTTTGCGTGCATGTGTGTGTGTGTGTCATCAACTGCGCGCACTGCGTGTCGACCTCGGCCTGTGTGTGTGTGTGTGTGTGCGTGTGCGTCTGCAAGTGCGCGCACTGCGTGTCGACTTCGGCCTGCGTGTGTGTGTGTGCGTGAGTGTTCGCGTGTGTATGCGTGTGTGTGCGTGTGTGTGTGTGCACTTTTGCGCGGTGCGGGTGGCCAACGGAGACCGCAAAATGGCCGTCAAACCCCACCCACCCATACAACCCAACTCCAAGAGCACCGTCCCCACGAACACACAAAAATGTTAAAACACCCGAAACCACACGAACAAGCCAACACAACCGAATTCAGCCGAAAACAACCCACTGACCTGGACGACCCGTCAATCAAACTGACCTCGAGGACCCGTCGATCGTCAGCGACTCTGCCGCGCAGAATACCGCAGTGGTACATGTAGTTCACGTCCCCGTAGTTCACGTCAGCGCCTTTGACCACTAACCGCTAACAGCGAGTCCGTGGAGCAAGCAAACGCAAAAACATGCGACGGATCGGGTCCGGGTGTGGTGTGTGAACTGTCTGTCGCGTTTTTTTGCGCTGGCTTGCTCCACGGACTCGCTATTAGCGGTCAAGGGCACTGACGAGAAATACCGTGACGTGAACTACATCCCAAATTCAACAGCACCATCCCCACCGACACAACAAGTGCCGGAAAACGCGAAACCCCGAAAAACACGAATCCAACCCAACCCACCTGGATCGAGGACTCGTAAATTGTCAGCGACTCCGCCGCGAAGAACAAACACCAGATTACACCGACAAAAGCAGTCAAAACCCACCCACCCATAAAACCCAAATTCAACAGCACCATCCCCACTGATACAAAAGTTCAGAAAACCCCAAAACCCGAAACCAACAGAAAAGCACTCTGAAACCCACCACAACCAGCCGCCGCTCCTAGAGGGCACCAACCTGGATCGAGGACTCGTCGATCGTCAGCGACTCTGCCGCGTAGAAGAAACACACGATGAAATCGAAAATAACCATCAAAACCCACCCACCCTTACAAGCCAAATTCAACAGCACCATCCCCACCGGAAAAAAAATGCCGGAAATCACGAAACCCCCACAAAACGAAAACAACCGAAACCAACCCGTTGACTGCAGTTACAGTTACATCGGCTTTCCAGCAAAGACTACCTCTAGTCCTAGTACCACCGCCTAGACCCAAGTCCAGTTCTGGCCCTAACAATTACTTGTGAGGGGCGGTAGCGACCAGCCGGCTGCCTGCCAACGTGTAGTCCCAGAGCAAAAAGGAGAGCTATTGTGCGACGCCTCCAAAATAGGTCCTAACTGCTTCTAGGGGATAGGGGGTCAAGTGGCGCTTGCCAATCTACTTGACCGCCGTGGTGCAGGGGCCGGCGCCTGAGGGGCAGCCGGACCGTACACCACGGCTCTCCACCCGACCCTATCCTGAGCACGCTCAAACGCCGTGTCCGAAAAAGTCTTCCAATCAGAACGAGTGCCACTAGTTTCGCCTAGCTGCTGAATCAGTAGCTTAAGAAAATAGTGTCGGGAGGAGGCTGGAGGCCGGCCTTGCTGCCGAGCCACATCCATTGTGCAGTCAAAAGTCGTACGAGGAAGACGAGAAGCCGGCATGCGCATCACATGGCCTAGCCACTGCATTGATCGCTTTGCCACAAGGCTCTCAATTGGCTCAGTGTCGCACGCCTGCCGAATATAAGTTAATCTGTGCCGGTCGACCAGGCGTACACCCAGAATGCGACGAAGGCAGTAAGAGTGGGCAACCTCCAATCGAGTCAGTTGTGTTTTAGTAGGGGCCCATGTTTCGCAGCCGTACAGAAAATGGGGCAGCACGAAAGTGTTGTAAACCCGCATCTTAGACTGCACTTGCATCTTCTTGCTGGCCCAGATCTTATCAAAAGACGCAAACACGCCCAGCGCGCGACCGACACGCACACCGATCTCCTTTTCCACACCACCACTCTGGGTTATCCAACTCCCTAGATACTTAAATGCAGAGACGGTCTTCACTTCACCACCAGTCGGCGCAAACGTGGGCAGATCCGCGTCAAAATCTGCTGGCAAAATCATCACTTCTGTCTTGACTGCCCGTCGACACAAAATGTCGGACAACGCGAGACCCCGAAAAAAAACATGAAGCCAACCCACTTGGATCAAGGACTCGTCGATCGTCAGCGACTCTGCCATCAAACACAGGGTCAAAGCGAAATTATCGGTTTATTAAGCCGTCACAACCCACCCAACAACGCATACAACCCATACAACTTCAACCGCACCACCACGGACACACACAAGAAGGTCAGACAACCAGAAAACACCCGAAAACGACTAAAACTATCCCAAACTAACCCACCTGGATCGAGGACTCGTCGATCGTCAGCGACTCCGCCTCGTAGATCGCGTCGATTGCCAGGTTGAACTTGACCATGTCCTCCAGGTCCTTTGGGGTGAGGATGTTTGGTGGTGGTAGTGGGGTAGGAACAGGGCAGGGCTCTGGGACCACACACACACATGCACGCGTTTATATTCATTTATAAGAAGAAGAAGGAAATAAATGAGGGTGCGAGTTTGAACTGATCGCGCGGTTGGCCATGTCCTCCAGGTCCTGTGGTGCCAAGGATTGGCTGTGGTGGGATCAGGACAGGGCGGGGTGCTGTACACGCATGCGTTTATATTCATTGATAGGAAAGACAGAAAAACGTGAGGCAGCGACTCTGCCGCGTAGATCGCGGCGACTGCCAGGTTGGACTTAACCATGTCCTCTAGGTCCTGTGCGCACTCAGCTAACGGACCTCAATCCCAGGGGCAATCCCGGGATTGCACCAGGGACTATCCCCGGATAGCTGCTGGGACTGCTCTGGGGGTGAGGACCCGGGGGTGAGGATTGGTTGTGGTGGGTAAAGTATTGGGTAAGTACAGGGCAGGCTTCTGGACATCTGTACAAGTTACAACAAGTTACAACAAGTTACACGGGGGTTCCAGCTCAGCAGGCTACTCTTCTACTAGAGACACCCGCCGATACTCCAGCACTCTTAAGTACTAGAGTACCGCCGGCTCGCGGCCGATAGACTACCGCTCCCGCCGGCTAGGCTACCCCAAACAGCGGTCTCTGAGAGACATGTCTGGCAAGGAGCATATAGGAGAGGACCTTCCTCAGGGTCACAGTAGTGGCCTTGTGGCCAGTCAAGCCGGCAGAGCCGACTGGCGCTGACTGGAACGGTCCCCGCCTGGCAGTGCATGGCTGTCCAGCTCTCGTTTGCATGGGGCTCAGCCGGCGCCCCATGCCTCATGCATGGCCAGGTCCCACCCTCCAGGGGTGCATGGACGACAGAGTTGTCATGGAGGCTGCCTGAAGACCTTCCAACGCCAGCCACCGGCAGACGAGCGACCCCGAGGATGAGCGCGGTGACGAACGCTGCGATTGGTGAAGCGGATTTACTCTGTGTTGCTTCGGCGGTCGCCACCGCTGAAGCCGTGATGGTAGCCCGCCTCCACGGGCAGCCAGTTACAGTAACATCGGCTTTCCAGCAAAGACTACCTCTAGTCCTAGTACCACCGCCTAGACCCAAGTCCAGTTCTGGCCCTAACAATTACTTGTGATGGGCGGTAGCCACCAGCCGGCTGCCTGCCAACGTGTAGTAACAGTAACAGTAACAGTAACACGGGGTTTCCAGCTAAGCAGGCTACTCTTCTACTAGAGACACCCGCCGATACTCCAGCACTCTTAAGTACTAGAGTACCGCCGGCTCCCGGCCGATAGACTACCGCTCCCGCCGGCTAGACTACCCCAAACAGCGGTCTCTGAGAGACATGTCTGGCAAGGAGCATATAGGAGAGGACCTTCCTCAAGGGTCACAGTAGTGGCCTTGTGGCCAGTCAAGCCGGCAGAGCCGACTGGCGCTGACTGGAACGGTCCCCGCCTGGCAGTGCATGGCTGTCCAGCTCTCGTTTGCATGGGGCTCAGCCGGCGCCCCATGCCTCATGCATGGCCAGGTCCCACCCTCCAGGGGTGCATGGACGACAGAGTTGTCATGGAGGCTGCCTGAAGACCTTCCAACGCCAGTCACCGGCAGACGAGCGACCCCGAGGATGAGCGCGGTGACGAACGCTGCGATTGGTGAAGCGGATTTACTCTGTGTTGCCTCGGCGGTCGCCACCGCTGAAGCCGTGATGGTAGCCCGCCTCCACGGGCAGCCATCTTGACCAATGTCCAGCATGCATTGACGGGCGCCAGCTCCTCCGCTCGTCGATCAACTCGTCGAGATCGGTGCCGCATGGCGTCCTGCATGGGGGGAGGATAAGGGCCGTCTCCCAGCACGGGCCGCGGCAGCGCCGCGGCTACTCGCCAAGCCATGGCAGCGCCGGGCAAGCCGCTCTTGAAGTGTTCCACCGAGGGGCAGTCTAGCAGGAGCCGGGCCAGTCGTATTTTACCCCGCTCGTCAGCGGCACGGAGATCCTCGTCACCAGCAGCGCCGCATTGATGGGTCCAGGGCTCGGCCAACGTGTAGTCCCAGAGCAAAAAGGAGAGCTATTGTGCGACGCCTCCAAAATAGGTCCTAACTGCTTCTAGGGGATAGGGGGTCAAGTGGCGCTTGCCAATCTACTTGACCGCCGTGGTGGAGGGGCCAGCGCCTGAGGGGCAGCCGGACCGTACACCACGGCTCTCCACCCGACCCTATCCTGAGCACGCTCAAACGCCGTGTCCGAAAAAGTCTTCCAATCAGAACGAGTGCCACTAGTTTCGCCTAGCTACTGAATCAGTAGCTTAAGAAAATAGTGTCGGGAGGAGGCTGGAGGCCGGCCTTGCTGCCGAGCCACATCCATTGTGCAGTCAAAAGTCGTACGAGGAAGACGAGAAGCCGGCATGCGCATCACATGGCCTAGCCACTGCATTGATCGCTTTGCCACAAGGCTCTCAATTGGCTCAGTGTCGCACGCCTGCCGAATATAAGTTAATCTGTGCCGGTCGACCAGGCGCACACCCAGAATGCGACGAAGGCAGTTAGAGTGGGCAACCTCCAATCGAGTCAGTTGTGTTTTAGTAGGGGCCCATGTTTCGCAGCCGTACAGAAAGTGGGGCAGCACGAAAGTGTTGTAAACCCGCATCTTAGACTGCACTTGCATCTTCTTGCTGGCCCAAATCTTATCAAAAGACGCAAACACGCCCAGCGCGCGACCGACACGCACACCGATCTCCTTTTCCACACCACCACTCTGGGTTATCCAACTCCCTAGATACTTAAATGCAGAGACGGTCTTCACTTCACCACCAGTCAGCGCAAACGTGGGCAGATCCGCGTCAAAATCTGCTGGCAAAATCATCACTTCTGTCTTGGCGGCGTTGATTTGCATGCCAAAGCTAGAGGACACTTTGTCAAGGATTTTCAGCATAAGCGCCAACTGAGCTGGGTCATGCGAGAACAAACATAAATCGTCGGCATACATCAGCATTACTATGCGCTCAACCGACAACGACAACACAGAGCCGCCGGCTCGGGTCACGACTGACACGCCAGCCCCCTCTGGCATCATGTCTAGCGCCTTTTTCACTATGTGGTCAATAAAAACATTGAACAACACAGGAGCAATGACGCACCCCTGTCGCACACCAGACGACACGGGGAATTCGTGCCCGATTTTCCCAGCCAGCCGCACGGCAGCTGCGGTGTTGGTGTGAAGATCCTCCAACAGATCAATAATGTGCGGATGAACACTATATATCTAAGGACTCTCCACAGTGCCGCACGGTTTATGCAATCGTAAGCTTTAGAATAGTCGACAAATGCCACAGCCATGCATTGTTTGTACTCGGCATGTGCCGCGCTCAGCGAGCGCAGAGTAAAAATCGCATCAACAGTGCCTCTGCTTTTTCTGAAACCACACTGAGCCTCATGCAACTGACCATCAACCTGCGTGGAGACGCGGTGCAGAAGTATGGCAGCGTACACTTTCCCGGCAATAGAGAGAAGGCTTATACCGCGGTAGTTACCAGGGCAGCCATCTTGACCAATGTCCAGCATGCATTGACGGGCGCCAGCTCCTCCGCTCGTCGATCAACTCGTCGAGATCGGTGCCGCATGGCATCCTGCATGGGGGGAGGATGAGGGCCGTCTCCCAGCACGGGCCGCGGCAGCGCCGCGGCTACTCGCCAAGCCATGGCAGCGCCGGGCAAGCCGCTCCTGAAGTGTTCCACCGAGGGGCAGTCTAGCAGGAGCCGGGCCAGTCGTATTTTACCCCGCTCGTCAGCGGCACGGAGATCCTCGTCACCAGCAGCGCCGCATTGCTGGGTCCAGGGCTCGGCGACGAGAACGCGCCTCCGTTGCATACATTTACATTTACATCTGTACACTGTAAATTTACACTACCGTACACTCGGTTAGCCTGTATCGGTGGCCCCCCTTCAAAAACAATTAATTGGTTCTGGAAGCACAGTATCGCGCTTAGCGCGATTTTTTTTTGAGTATTCGACAGTATTGCAGGAGTTTTAACGATTTTTTGGTTAATACCGCACCCAAAAAAGACTTGCCCGAGGCGGGATTCGACGTCAGGCGTCTTGAATACTCCAGTATGAGTGTATCGCGGCCCCAAACCAACTCATGTAACTGTACCGGTTCAGAGTATCGGAGGGGTCCAGGAATTAATTACCGATACAGGCTACCCGAGTTTACGATGTATATTTACACTGTATATGTACCTTCGTGTTCTTCTCAATGTACTCCTCAATTAACTGCTCTGTGATGAGCTGGTCGACGTCGTCCGGCGTCGCCATGCCGTTCTGCACCATGCTCATCAAGTTGTTGCGGTACTGCAGGTTGCCCATCCTGGCGACGAGCGATGGGGGCACCTGCGTGTGTGCGTGTGCATGTGTGTGTGCACGTGTGTGTGTGTGTGTGCGTTCTGCACCATGTTCATCAAGTTGTTGCAGTACTGCAGGTTGCCCATCCTGGCCACGAGCGTTGGCGGCACCTGTGTGTGTATGTGTGCGTGTGTGTGTGTGTGTGTGTCGGCATGTGTGTGAGTGTGTGTGTTCTGCACCATGCTCATGAGAGTCTTCAGTTACAGCAGGTTGCTCATCCTGGCCACGAGCGTTATAGGCACCTGTGTGTGTGTGTGTGTGTGTGTGTGTGTGTGCGTGTGTGTGTGCATGTGTGCGTGCGCGTGTGTGTGCATGTGTGTGTGTATGTGTGCGTGTGTGCATGTTTGTGTGCATGTGTGTGTGTTCTGCACGGTACTGATCGGGTTGTTTTGGTACTGCAAGTTGCCCATCCTGGCCACGAGCGTTGGGGGCACCTGCGTGTGTGTGTGTGTGCATGTGTGTGTGTGTGCGTTTTGCACCATGCTCATCAAGTTGTTGCGGTACTGCAGGTTGCCCATCCTGGCCACGAGCGTTGGGGGCACCTGTGTCTATGCACGCAACAACCTCATCCCACAGCGAGTCTCTCCACATCTCCCTCTCTCTCTGTCTTTGAACCGTATCCACTATTGTTCTCTTTCTTTCCTCTCCCTCTTTCAATCTTTCTTCCCCTCTCTTCCTCTCCTTCTCCTTTTCTCCCTTTCTCCCCCCCCCTTCTATGCCAATCTCCGTCCCTACCCCACCTCAGGCACGTCCACGCACGCAACAACCGCGCCCCACAGCGAGTCTATTCAAATCTCTCTCTCTCTCTGTATCTGAACTAGATCCATTATCTTTATCTTTCTTTCCTCTCCCTCTCTCAACCTTTCTTCCCCTCTCTCTCCCTCTCTTTCTCCTCCCTTTCTCCCCCTCTCCTTCCCTCCCTCCCTCTCTTCTATGCCTCCCTCCGTCTCTGGCCCACCTCTGGCACGCCCACGCACGCAACAACCTCGTCCCACAAGCAACTCTCTTCCTCTCTCTCTCTCTCTATATATATATATATATGTGTACCTGAACTCAATCCTTCATTTCTCGTTCTTGGAAGACAGAGAAACCCCTCTCCCTCTCTCCCTTCCCTCCTCTCTCTCCCTCTCTCTCTCCTCCCTTTCTCCCCCCTTTCTTTCCCTGCTCCCCATCTCTTTCTATGCCTCGTCCGTCCCTAGCCCACCTCTGGCACATCCACGCACGCAAAAACCTCGTCCCACAAGCGAGTCTCTGCCTCTCTCTCTCTCTCTCTCGCTCTCTCTCTGTACCTGAACTCAATCCTTCATTTCTCGTTCTTGAAAGAAAGAGCAACCCCTCTCCCTCTCTCCCTTCCTTCCTTCCTCTCTTTCCCTCTTTCTCTCTCCTCTCTTTCTTCTCCTCTCTCCCCAGGGGGCCCCCCTCCCTCTCTCTTTCCATGCCCCCCTCCATCCCCGGCCAACCTCTGGTACGTCCACGCACGCAACAACCTCATCCCACAGCGAGTCTCTTCACATCTCCCTCTCTCTCTGTGTCTGAACTATATCAACTATTTTTATTTTTATTTCCTCTCCCTCTCTCAATCTTCCTTCCTCTCTCTCTCCCTCTCCTCTCCACCTCTCCCCCGTCTTTCAATGCCTCCGCCCCTGGCCCACCTCTGGCACGTCCACGCACGCCACGACCTCGTCCCACAGCGAGTCCTCCATCTGTCGGTCAAACTCCTGAATGTGTGGGCATGTGGGGGGTTGTTGGGGCTTAGGGTTCCGAGTTTTTTTTGTAACAACCTTGCAACAACCTCGTCACACAACGAGTCCTCCATCTATCGGTCAAACTCCCGAATGTGTGGGCACGTGGGGGTTGTTGGGGTTTAGGGTTAGACGTTATTTTTATGCCACAACCTTGCCACAACCTCGTCCCACAGTGAGTCCTTCAACTGGCGGGCCAACTCCTGAATGTACACAGGGTTACAGGGTTACAGGGTAACAGGGTTGCAGGGTTACAGGGTTACAGGGTTACAGGGCTACAGGGTTGCAGGGTTTCAGGGCTACAGGGTTACAGGGTTACAGGGTTACAGTGAGGTCAGACTCCTGCGTATGTGGGCGCGTGTACGTGGGGTGAGGTGTTGGGGTGTTGGAGTTACGGGTTTCAAGGCTTCAGGGCTCAAGGTTAAACGGCGTTCCAAGGGCTCTAGGATTGGAGGGTGCAAAGTTTCAGGGCTAAGGGTCTGCAGTGGTATCTCAGTAAACCAACCCACAACCCGCAAACCTTCCCTACCACAGACCCATCGTCTGAGGCGCGCAAGTGAAGGCGGTCGTAACGTCTTGAGGCGGTCGGGGGGTGCCTGAGGCGATGGTGGGCGCCTAAGGTGGTCGGGGTGGCGCCTGAGGCGGCGCCTCAGGTGATGCCTCAGGCGGTCGGAGTGTCTTAGGCGCCTGAGGCATAAGGAATGTGGCAGGGCTGCAACACCGGGTTGGGATTGGACGCGTCGAGCTGCGCGCTGCGGGTTGAAATTGTGCGGGGTCCGACCCGAAAACATGGCGCTGCGGGTTGAAATTGTGGGGGGTTCCACCCGAAAAAGTGGAATTCACACTGTTCTCACTTGTCTGCAACAACATCAATCGCCCCAGACGGGTAATGGGCCGTGAGGCCTGGAGTGAGCCACAAATTTTGCATGGTCCTTAGCGGGAACCACTGGTATGCAATCACTGAACCAGGATCGTGGCCCTCCATCTGTCGGTCCATGCGCACGCGTGGGGGAAGATGCCGTCTCCACATAATGCCCTCCCCCCCTACACACACACACACACCTGAATGCGCGTTGTGGTCGCAGCATCATCTCACGTGCTAACACCACACTCGCACACACCTCTATTCCTCCCCTCTTTACAAAAAGCCACCCACCCACCACAGCCACATGTATAAGGGCCCAAACGACTTGTATCGATTATCGACGATTACCAACTGTTCTCGACTTCTGGGACAAACAACCCCAGGCTCAGCCACAGAGAGAGAGAGAGAGAGAGAGAGAGAGAGATCGTTGCAGAGAACTCTGAATGGCAGACCTAAACAGGCCGTTTCTAGTTATAAACTGAGGGGATTCCGGGAGACCAATCGTGCGCCAGCAAGAGGGTGAACAACCTCATTCTTAAAGCAGTGGGGGCAGTGGCGGGTCATTGACGTCTGTGTTCGTCAATCCGCCTTGACTGAGTTTCAACTAGGTGTCGGCAGAAGGACTTCCACAGTTGTGGAAAAGCCACACACACACACACACACACACACAGAAACACACACACACACCTCAACGCGCGTCATCGCAGTCGCCGCGAGCAGCTGCTTGCGCATGTCCTCCGCTGAATCGAACTTCTCAGAAAACTCCTGAGTGTGTGTGTGTGTGTGTGTGTGTGTGTGTGTATTTGTGCGTTTGTGTGTGTTTGTGTGTGTGTGGGTTTGGGTGTTGGTGTGTGTGTTTGCACATGTCCTCCGCTGAATCGAACTTCTCGGAAAACTCCTGTCTGTGTGTGTGTGTGTGTGCCACACCTGTCGGACAGCATCTGCCGCGGGGTAGCTGAGGCCGGATCAGCCCCACAACCGTAAGCACACTCAGCAAAACCACAATTGACAGTTTCTGATGACAGTTTTTCGGATCCCACAAACAACCCCAAGCCCACGGATATCCTCTCGTACTAGCGCATATGGTTGGTCACCCGCTTCTGAACGAACTTAAGATCCAAGGGTCCTCGAATCATGAAACGATTGCCGGAGGGTGCTTTAGCACTGGCAAGAGCCGTTATCTAGGCTGCCCGAGCGGTGGGAACTGTAATGTATTTCTCTCTCCACACCCTGACATGTGTGCGCGTGTGTGTGCGCATGTCCTCCACCCAGCTTCCCTTCAAGACCAACCTTGTGCGCCTTGACAAAGTCGTCGTTGAACTCGGGCGTGACCCAGTAGAAGAGCTCAATCAGCTTGGCCTTGGCGGTCGCCTGCATTTTTTTTGTTTTTTTTGTTTTTAGGGGTCCGCAGCTGAAGTGGCAGTTCTCCGGGAATGTGCTCACACACACACACACGTGCACACACACATACACACACACGCACACACACACACCAACACACGCCCACACACGCCCCCCCCCTCCAACGCCCCCCCCCGCCACACACACCTTCATCCCCCCACACGCCCCCCACACACACACCTTGGAGCTGGGGAGGGGGATGAACTCCACAGCTCCAAGTGGTAGTCCTCCGGGATTGTGATTTTAAAGGTTACATACACACCCACACCCACATCCCCCTCCTCACACACACGCACACACACACACACACGCACACGCATACACACACACGCACACACACACGCACACACACACGCATACACACCTTCATCCCCCTCCACAGCTCCACGTGGTAGTCCTCTGGGAACGTGATCTCGAAGGTGCGCTCGTCGCCCACACACATGCCGGCCATGCCGCCAAACAGACCAAGGGGGTCCTGTGTGTGTGTGTGTGGTGGTGGTGGTGGGTGGGTGGGGGGGGGGGGAGGGGGGGGCATGTGTGTGTGTGTGTGTGTGTGGTCGATTTAACAGTCCGTCGGACGCCTTTGATGGCGCATTAGACCCAAGGAAAGAGCCCGGCAGCTGTCAAAATTAGACCCCTAGCATGCCATCTGCCATCATGATTGCTGTGCACGCGGTGCGTGTCTCAAAACAGGCGACAAGTGTGTGTGTGTGTGTGTACCGGCTTCTCGACCTGTGTGTCGCCCACAATCTTGCCGTCACCTACACCTTCTTCCCCCATCCCCCTTCGAGCGTATTTTCCTGGTACAGCAACACCCAAAAGGATTGCAACATCCCAGACTACATCCTCGTCCCCCGCCCTCACCTGGGCTCCGTGCAAGACGTGCGAGCACGATGCCCCAAGACCCGGGGACTTGACACCATCGCCCGCTCTGACCACGCCCTTGTCACCGCGCGCATCCTCTTCCGCTTCTCCAGAGCCTGGAACATCACCCACTCCCGCCGTCCTCCTCCGCCCTCCCGCTATTTCACCGACCTGCTCCGAGACCCTGACACGCGGCTCCACTTCGCGGCAGCAGTCGAGGAGGCCCTCGCCACCCTCCCCCCTTCCCCGACCCCCCCCACCCTGGACCAGATGACGAGCCACCTAACCGCGGCCATCCACTCAGCGGCCAGATCCACCCTTGGCTCCCGTCCACGCGAGGTCCCCATCCACTTCTACCTCCCCCCGAGACTCTCAAACTCGCCCACGACCTTCAGTCCATGCGTTCCGACAATGCACTGACTGGCAACCGTGACGCCCCCAAGGAGGCGCGCATGAATGCCCAGCTCAAGTCCGCCATCGCACGCGCCACCAACAAGCACTGGGACGGTGTCGCTCAACGCGTGCAACACGATTTTGACGACAACAACCCCCACTCCGCCCACCGCATGCTGTCCAAACTCGTCGACCGCCCCCCTTCCGCCGCCCTCCCTGCCCTCCGTGTCGGCGACCACCTGTGCTTTGGAGCTCAGGCGGTGGCAGACGCGTTTGGAGAATATTTCCGTGTCCTCCACACTCCACTCCGCTCGGAAGTCGATGAAGCCACCCTCGCCTCCCACCTCATCTTCACACCCACCACCCCCGCACCGCCCCCCCGTTCCCCTCCCCCTCGCCGTAGCCTCCTACCTTACCGCCCCGCTCCGCCTTCCGTCCCCTCCCCTCCTCCCTCATCCCCGTCGCCCCCTCCCCCTCCCCCTCAACCCCCCTCCCTCCCTCCCACCGTCCCCTCCCCCCCTTCCCTCCCCTCCTCCTCCTCCACTTTCGCCCCCCCTCCCTCTCTGAGCGAGGTGGTCTCCGCGATCAAATCCCTCAGGAACTCTGCCCCCGGCTCTGACGACATCACCCCCCCCCTCCTCAAACACGGCGGCACCGCAACCGCAACCGCCCTCCACCAGATCATCCTTACCTGTTGGAACACCACCTCCATCCCCGCCGCGTGGAACCAAGCAGACATCTGCCCCCTCTACAAGGGCGCATCCTCGGGCCCACCCACGCGCAGCAAGTCCTACCGCGGCATCTCCCTCCCGTCGCTGGCAAGGTCTACACTCACATCCTCCTCAACCGCCTCAAGCTCCAGCTGGAGCCCACCCTCCACACTGCCCAGTTTGGCTTCCGTCCGGGCCGTGGCACCTCCGATGCCATCTTCACCCTACGACGCCTCCAAGAGGAGTCACACCGCGCCCACGCCACCCTCCATGTGGCTTACGTCGACCTGTCCAAGGCGTTCGACAGTGTCAACCACGCCGCCCTTTGGAAAACCCTCCTCCACCGCGGCGCGCACCCTGCCCTCCTTGCACGCATCGAAAGCCTCGACTCTGGTGCCACCGCCAGAGCCCGAGTCAACGATGCATACTCCGCCCCTTTCCCTCTCAAAGTTGGCGTCAAGCAAGGCTGCCCCCTCTCCCCCCTCCTCTTCAATGTCTACATGACACAGTTGTCCGGTCCCTGATTGCCCAGCTCCCCAACGCTGGCATTCAAATTGGCTACATGATCGACGGAAAACTGTACATCCCTGAGTCCCGCAGGGACTTTTTGACCACCATCCTCCCCCTCCTTCTCTACGCCGACGACATCGCCCTGCTCGCCCCGTCCGAGGAAGACCTCCGCACCATGCTCACCCTCCTGGACCGCATCTGTTCAGACCTGGCCCTTGCGATCAACTACGACAAAACCGTGGCACAATCCCTCGGCCGCCCTTCTGCCCACACCGTCCCCTCCGCCCCTATCACCATCCCCTCCCACTCCTCATCTACCCCCCACCTGGTCCACTCCACCTCCAAGTTCAAATACCTGGGAAGTATTCTGTCCTCCCCCGCCGCCCCTTCTGATGACGCTCCCAACACGTCTGATTCCGACATCCTCGACTCAGAGATCTCACGCCGGATCGGAAGTGCCTGTTTCGCCTTCAACTGTCTCACTCCCCGGTTCTGGAACTCCAACTCAATCTCCCACTACCAAGATCCACCTCTACAACGCCTTTGTGATCTCTGCCCTACTGTATGGCTGCCAGACATGGACGTTGAACAAGGCCCACATCCACCGGCTTGAAGTAACCCACAACCGTTTCCTCCGCCTCATCAAGGGCATCCCTCCTCACACCACAGAGCACACCTCCACCGCCACGATGCATGCCTCCCCCCCTTGTACGTTCCCCATCATGGACACGATCAACAAGCACCGCGCTACGTTCATCGGCTCCCTCATCCGCCGCCTCCCACCTCCCCCGTCCCCCCGCCCCTCCATCTCCACACACCCGCCCGTCCCTTCTCCCCCCCCACTCCCTCCCGACATCATATACCCCGCCACTGCCGCCCTTTTCGCGTACCGCCGACCGGACATGACTTCGCTCTATGCCGGCGGCGCCATCACATCCTACCGGCTCAGCGCCGGCGACTTTTTTGCCCACTCCGTCAAGTTCCGTTCCTCCGCAAACACCCACTTTTCCAACTTCAAACGCGACATCCTCAAGCACCCCGAGTTCATGGACCTCTTGTCCAAGCGAGTCACACCCGAGTGGATCCTCTTAGCGAGATTTCCACAACTGTGGAGGTCAATCTGCCGAGACCTAGTTTAAACTCAGTCAAAGCGGAGTGACGAACACAGCCGTCAGTGACCCGCATTTGCCCCTGTCCCCCACTGCTTTTTGAATGAGGTTATTCACCCTCTTGTTGGCGCACGGTTGGTCACCCGCCTCAAAATGGAATCTCCTCAATGATGACCAGAAACAGCCTATCTAGGGCTGCCGTGCAGAGTTCTCTGTAACGATATCTCTCTCGTGTGCGTGTGCGTGTGCGTGTGCGTGTGCGTGTGCGTGTGCGTGTGCGTGTGCGTGTGCGTGTGCGTGTGCGTGTGCGTGTGCGTGTGCGTGTGCGTTGCGTGTGCGTGTGCGTGTGCGTGTGCGTGTGCGTGTGCGTGTGCGTGTCGGTGTGCGTGTGCGTGTGCGTGTGCGTGTGCGTGTGCGTGTGCGTGTGCGTGTGCGTGTGCGTCTCCGTGTGCGTGTGCGTGTGCGTGTGCGTGTGCGTGTGCGTGTGCGTGTGCGTGTGCGTGTGCGTGTGCGTGTGCGTGTGCGTGTGCGTGTGTGGGTGCGTGTGCGTGTGCGTGTGCGTGTGCGTGTGCGTGTGCGTGTGCGTGTGCGTGTGCGTGTGTGTGTGCGTGTGCGTTGTGCGTGTGCGTGTGCGTGTGCGTGTGCGTGTGCGTGTGCGTGTGCGTGTGCGTGTGCGTGTGCGTGTGCGTGTGCGTGTGCGTGTGCGTGTGCGTGTGGTGCGTGTGGTGCGTGTGGTGCGTGTGGTGCGTGTGGTGCGTG
>VFSX01000874.1:0-25538 GCA_016618255.1 Chlamydomonas sp. UWO 241
AAACAGAAAAGAATCGTTTATCACTGTTATTCCATAACAATAGCATACTTACAATATAAATGCTTAAATGTTGAAATAAAGAGTGAAACCCTGCAGTTTCAAGAGCCATTAACATTAAACCAATTTCGTTAATTGTACTATAAGCAAATAAGGCACGTAAGGTTGGTTGATTATAAGCGCCAAAACATCCAATAATCATAGATAATGCAACAAATAATAATACTGTAAAATCGGTCCAAACAGAATGCCATGTTCCAACCCAAAAACCAAATAAACTTAATTTTGGTGCTGTTGATAAATACATTAATAATTGACGTTTTACCCCACTATAGATGTCAACCATCCATAAGTGCAAGGGAGCGCCACCCAATTTAAACATTAAAGCGATTAAAATAAGCATTTGTGGAATCACTTCCATAAATGTATGATAATTACTGTCAAAAGGTGTTGCTGTTAAAGGTCCCCAACTTAAAGTAGTAAGTCCTGTTTGTAAATATAAGGCTGAGAACCAGAATAATAAAACACCTGATGAAAAAGCACTTAGTAACAAATATTTTATAGATGCTTCCACTCCTGCTAAAGAACTACTACCACGAGAGGCACTATGTTTCATAACCCTAGGTTGTAAACCACATAAAACTAAGAAACAAAAGTTTTGAGCTTCTAAACAAATATAAAAACTTACTAAGTCACAGCTATGTAACATAAATAATTGACCGACAAAAGCTAATAATAACAATAACACCGATTCAAAGCTTTTAAAGGATTGCATTATAATAACTGTAAGTACTATCAATAAAACATCAATACCGTTATTATATGGATAAGCCAATGCTGTTAAGCTTGTTCCATTTGATAAAGTGTTAGTACCTAGGCCTAACACGTAGTCACTCAATAAAGGAAAATCCACGATATAGCCAAGTAATAACATTAAAGGCCATAGACGGCTAAAGAAATAAACGTCATTTAAGTGCAAATTAACCATAGCGGCGGAGCCGCGAGAGTAAACACCACCAGCACCCGGCCTTAAGCCGGGTACAGCTGACCAAGCGACCGCTTGGTTTGGATTTAAGTTTGTAAACCCACTATCCGTTGAGACTTTTGTAGACATGCTAAGACTAAATAAACCATAAAGAATGATTAAAATAAGTCCAATACAAAGAGAAAGTTCAGGCATAATACACCATAACATTTAATATTATCCTTTTATTGGCTACCCCCTAAGGGGTAGCCAATAGCAGTCAAACTTGTAATTTCTAATATCCTTTCAACTTTTATGTAATAACATCCAAAAGAAGCAGAGAGACCTTAGGAAGAAAAGCCAAAGCCTTGTCTCTCTTCCTACCTATATCCCGGCATACCTGCCGGGATTAGCATGCCCGGCTCCGCCGGCTAATCCCGTAAAACCTGACGGAATATTGCAGGCGAAGGTCTCTCTGCCACTTCCCCCTGCAAAAAGCTGGGGGTGGAAACACCCCCCTGCAAAAAGCTGGGGGTGGAAACACCTCCCCCTGCAAAAAGCTGGGGGTGGTACCCTAGAGACTTACAGGGATGGCGTTTCGCCTTCCCCGGGCTACAAGCAGCTGCTACCCCCCAGCTTTCACTGGGGGGGTTGACGCTGCTAGTAGCTATCTCTTGGTTAGCAAAAGAAGCAGAGATACCTAAGGAAGAAAAGGCTTTGCCTTGTCTCTCTTCCCACCAATATGCCGGCTGAGCCGGGCATGCTAATACCGTCAGGTATTACGGCATATTGGTGGGGTAGGCTAAAAAGCTGGGGGTGGAACCCTAGAGACTGACAGGGATGGCGTTTCGCCTTCCCCGGGCTACAAGCAGCTGCTACCCCCCAGCTTTCACTGGGGGGGTTGGTGCTGCTTGTAGCTATCTCTTGTTCTTAGTAGCAAAGCTGCTTCTTTTGGCTGGGGGGTTGGTGCTGCTTGTAGCTATCTCTTGGTTAGCTAAAGAAGCAGAGATACCTAAGGAAGAAAAGGCTTTGCCTTTTCTCTCTTCCCACCAATATGCCGGCTGAGCCGGGCATGCTAATACCGTCAGGTATAACGGGATATTGTTGGGGTAGGCTAAAAAGCCTTTACAAGGGGACAGGCATGCCCCAGCTAAGAGGAAGAAGTCTTTCAGTGGGTTAAGCCATAGGTTTAACACCTAACCAAATAATTCCAATCATTAAAGGTAAAATCATACAATACTCTAAACGACTCAATGGACTAGCCCAGCTAGTATATTGAAGCATAGATGTAGTCACAGCATTACCGACATGATCAGTAGTACTGGTTTCACTATTTACCTGTTTAGTGGCGCTTGTCATCATAAGTTGATTTTTAGGTAAGCTATAAGGGACACCATGAATAATACGATTAAATGCCCAGAAGGAGGCGACGGTCCCGAGCACCTGACAAATACAGAAAACATAAGCATATAATGAGTGTACACTAAAAATACTAGTTAAACACAAGTACTCAGCAATAAAATTAGGGAAAAGTGGGAAACTTAAATTAGCTAAAGTACATAAGAAAAAGAAAATGCTAAATAAAGGCATATGACTACCTAATCCTGTCAAATAAAGTAAGAATTTGGTATGATAACGATCATATAATAAACCGACTAATAAGAACAAGCAAGGAGAGACTAAACCATGTGCAACCATCATAAAAGTGGCGTTATAAGCGGAAAACTCACCCATACTGAAAATAGCTAAGGTAATCATAGCCATATGTCCGATGGAAGAGTAAGCTACAATTTTTTTAAGATCAATTTGACGAATAGTACTTAAAGTTGAAAATAAGAAAGAAGCCAAACACATACAACATACTAATGGGAAAATAGAAGCAGTAAAGGTGGGTAAAATTGGGATCATAAAACGAATAAAACCAATTCCTCCTAATTTCAATGAAATGCCCGCTAATAAAACACTACCGGCGGTAGGTGCGGCTACATGGGCTTCAGGTAACCAAAGATGTAAGGGCATTAAAGGGATTTTCACAGCAAAAACTAAAAATAAACCCCAACCTAAAATTAATTGACGTTCGGGTAATGAACTCCAAATGGAATTCATTGGATCCAAACCCCCCGACATCCTGTCGGGGGTCGCAAGGGCGGCTAAACCGCCCTGACCTTCTTGTGCTGTCATGCCGGCTGAGCCGGGCATGCTAATCCCGTCTGAGCCGAGCATTATAATCCCGTCAGGTAAGACGGGACTTTGGAAGTGACACATTAAATATAACAAAGAGGTAGAACCTCCAACAGCATATAACACAAAAATAATAGGCAATAAAACCAAAGAACCTGCCATGGTGTATAACATAATTTTATATGCGGCTTCAATATTTCCGTAAGTGGTGCGACCAATCAATAAAAATAATAAAATTAAAGAGGATTCAAATAAGATATAAAATCCTAATAAATCTAAAACGTTTAAAGCTCCATAAATCACAATTTCTAATAAAAGAAAAGTAATATAACCTTTGAAGGTGCGCATTAGCATTATACATAACGGAAATAATGCTGTGGTTAAGACTGTTAAACTTAAAGAAACACTATCCACACCAAAGCTTAAATGCAAACGTTCTAAAGTCACGACCATTTGTAGACTATGACCAATTGCGTCAAAAGTGGCCCATAAGTAAAGAGACCAGAGTAAAGGTACCATAGTTACAAATAAACAATAACTTTTAGTAATTGAATAATAATTAGTATCTGAACCTTCTTGTGTTAAAGAACTTGCGGTGCTAGTTCCCCCTGTAAAGGCATCGCCGTTACTAGTTCCGGAGGGAATAACAAAAGCAATCATGGTTAATACAATTAAAACAATTAATAAAGAAACAACTGTATTATTTGGATTAAATAAGAAAGTAAAAAAAGACATCCTTCATTATATTAGGCTCTTTTTATGGCAGTCACCTAATAAGAGAGCCGGTATAGCCAGAGCTTTAAAGGCTCTGGCTATACCGGCTCTCTGCCCCCCAGTGTAAGGCTATGGGGGTAAGAAACCTTAGTCCACTTGCTGGTTTACCTGCACCCCCTTACTCACTTAGACCTGACGGAGTTAGCATGCCGGCTGAGCCGGGCATGCTAATCCCGGCAGGTATGCCGGGATATTGGTGGGAAGAGAGACAAGGCTTTGGCTTTTCTTCCTTAGGTCTCTCTGCTTCTTTTGCTAACCAAGAGATAGCTACTAGCAGCGTCAACCCCCCCAGTTAAAGCTGGGGGGTAGCTGCTGCTAGTAGCCCGGGGATGGCTAAACGCCATCCCTGTAAGTCTCTGGGATACCCCCCCCAGTGAAAGCTGGGGGGTAGCTGCTGCTAGTAGCCCGGGGATGGCGTTTAGCCATCCCCGTAAGTCTCTTGGATACCACCCCCAGCTTTTTGCTGGGGGAGGTGGCAGAGAGACCTTCTCCACATAGCTTAGCTATCATGCCGGCTGAGCCGGGCATGCTAATCCCGGCAGGTATGCCGGGATATTGGTGGGAAGAGAGAAAAGGCTTTGGCTTTTCTTCCTTAGGTATCTCTGCTTCTTTTGCTAACCAAGAGATAGCTACAAGCAGCGTCAACCCCCCCAGTGAAAGCTGGGGGGTAGCTGCTGCTAGTAGCCCGGGGATGGCTTAACGCCATCCCTGTAAGTCTCTGGGATACCACCCCCAGTGAAAGCTGGGGGGTAGCTGCTGCTAGTAGCCCGGGGATGGCTTAACGCCATCCCTGTAAGTCTCTGGGATACCACCCCCAGTGAAAGCTGGGGGGTAGCTGCTGCTAGTAGCCCGGGGATGGCGTTTAGCCATCCCCGTAAGTCTCTTGGATACCACCCCCAGCTTTTTGCTGGGGGAGGTGGCAGAGAGACCTTCTCCACATAGCTTAGCTATCATGCCGGCTGAGCCGGGCATGCTAATCCCGGCAGGTATGCCGGGATATTGGTGGGAAGAGAGAAAAGGCTTTGGCTTTTCTTCCTTAGGTATCTCTGCTTCTTTTGCTAACCAAGAGATAGCTACAAGCAGCGTCAACCCCCCCAGTGAAAGCTGGGGGGTAGCAGCTGCTTGTAGCCCGGGGAAGGCGAAACGCCATCCCTGTCAGTCTCTTGGGTTCCACCCCCAGCTTTTTGCAGGGGGAGGTGGCAGAGAGACCTTCTCCCCCAATATTCAGTTATACCTTACGGTATTACCCCGGCGGAGCCGGGCATGCTAATCCCGGCAGGTATGCCGGGATATTGGTGGAAAGAGATAAAAGGCAAAGCCTTTTCTTCCTTAGGTCTCTCTGCTTCTAAAGGGCTATAAGCTACAATTAAGGCTTAAAGCCATAACCGGGTCAACTTGCAAGTTTACTAGGTCCGTAAGCAAAGCGGCTTTCGCTCCAGCCGGCGGAATCCAAAAGAAGAAGTCTTTTCTCTCTAGCCAACTAGATTACGGCATTCCTGACGGTATTAGCATGCTCCAGAACAAGAGATAGCTACAAGCAGCACCAACCCCCCAGTGAAAGCTGGGGGGTAGCAGCTGCTTCTTATGCTAACCAAAAGATAGCTACAAGCAGCACCAACCCCCCCAGTGAAAACTGGGGGGTAGCAGCGGCTTGTAGCCCGGGGAAGGCGAAACGCAATCCCTGTAAGTCTCTTGGTTTGTCGCCTCCTACATTTGATATCTATACCATTACAAGTGTGTGCAGCTAAAGCCTTAAAAGAGGCATTAATACTTTATTAGGGATTATAAGTCTGTTCGCTCATAATGAACTAGATGACTAACAATAAGAAGGTTGTCTTTTTTATTATTTTTTGATTTTGTAAGACTTACAATATTCCGTTAAACCGGACGGGGTTAGCATGCTCCAGAACAAGAGATAGCTACAAGCAGCACCAACCCCCCCAGTGAAAGCTGGGGGGTAGCAGCTGCATGTAGCCCGGGGAAGGCGAAACGCCATCCCTGTCAGTCTCTAGGTTTCCACCCCCCCCAGTGAAAGCTGGGGGGTAGCAGCAGCTTGTAGCCCGGGGATGGCGAGACGCCATCCCTGTTAGTCTCTAGGTTTCCACCCCCAGCTTTTTACTGGGGGAGGTGGCAGAGAGACCTAAGAAAGAAAAGCCAAAGCCTTTTCTCTCTTGCCAGAGAGCTTCGCTCTCATGCCGGCTGAGCCGGGCTTATCCCGGCAGGTATGCCGGGCTTATCCCGTCAGGTATGCCGGGATATTGGTGGTGAAGGTCTCTCTGCTTCTTTTGCTAACCAAGAGATAGCTACAAGCAGCACCAACCCCCCCCAGTGAAAGCTGGGGGGTAGCAGCAGCTTGTAGCCCGGGGATGGCGAGACGCCATCCCTGTTAGTCTCTAGGTTTCCACCCCCAGCTTTTTACTGGGGGAGGTGGCAGAGAGACCTAAGAAAGAAAAGCCTTTTCTCTCTTGCCAGAGAGCTTCGCTCTCATGCCGGCTGAGCCGGGGGAATACCGTCAGGTATGACGGGATATTGGAGGTGAAGGTCTCTCTGCTTCTTTTGCTAACCAAGAGATAGCTACAAGCAGCACCAACCCCCCCAGTGAAAGCTGGGGGGTAGCAGCTGCTTGTAGCCCGGGGAAGGCGAAACGCCATCCCTGTCAGTCTCTAGGTTTCCACCCCCCCCAGTGAAAGCTGGGGGGTAGCAGCTGCTTGTAGCCCTGCAGCTCTGCTGCTTGTAGCCCTGCAGCTTGTAGCCCTGCAGCTTGTAGCCCTCTCTTTGCGCTGCGGCTTGTAGCCCTGCATCTTGTAGCCCTCTCTTTGCGCAGCGGCTTGTAGCCCGGGGAAGGCGAAACGCCATCCCTGTCAGTCTCTAGGTTACCACCCCCCCAGTGAAAGCTGGGGGGTAGCAGCTGCTTGTAGCCCGGGGAAGGCGAAACGCCATCCCTGTCAGTCTCTAGGTTACCACCCCCCCAGTGAAAGCTGGGGGGTAGCAGCTGCTTGTAGCCCGGGGAAGGCGAAACGCCATCCCTGTCAGTCTCTAGGTTTCCACCCCCAGCTTTTTGCTGGGGGAGGTGGTGGAGAAGGTCTCTCTGCTTCTTTTGGATTACGCCGGCTTGTTGTTTAGGTGCTCGCTCTGGGGGATAGGGTGGGACCATATTAAGAAGCTTGGCTTTAAATACCCAGTCATTTTTGACGGTATTAGTGTGCTCCGGAACAAGAGATAGCTACAAGCAGATGCTTGTAGCATGCTCCGGAACAAGAGATAGCTACAAGCAGATGCTTGTAGCATGCTCCGGAACAAGAGATAGCTAAAAGCAGATGCTTGTAGCATGCTCCGGAAAAAGAGATAGCTACAAGCAGATGCTTGTAGCATGCTCCGGAACAAGAGATAGCTACAAGCAGATGCTTGTAGCATGCTCCGGAACAAGAGATAGCTACAAGCATCTGCTTGTAGCATGCTCCGGAACAAGAGATAGCTACAAGCAGATGCTTGTAGCATGCTCCGGAACAAGAGATAGCTACAAGCAGATGCTTGTAGCATGCTCCGGAACAAGAGATAGCTACAAGCAGATGCTTGTAGCATGCTCCGGAACAAGAGATAGCTACAAGCAGATGCTTGTAGCATGCTCCGGAACAAGAGATAGCTACAAGCAGATGCTTGTAGCATGCTCCGGAACAAGAGATATCTACAAGCAGATGCTTGTAGCATGCTCCGGAACAAGAGATAGCTACAAGCAGATGCTTGTAGCATGCTCCGGAACAAGAGATAGCTACAAGCAGATGCTTGTAGCATGCTCCGGAACAAGAGATAGCTACAAGCAGATGCTTGTAGCATGCTCCGGAACAAGAGATAGCTACAAGCAGATGCTTGTAGCTATCTCTTGTTTAGGGGCTTATCCCGTCAGGTACGCCGGAATATTGGGGGTGAAGGTCTTTCTGCTTCTTTTGGACTAAGCCGGCATGAGGGGGGTTAGGAAAAGAAGTGGTAAGGTTTTGCGGGGATTGTCGCATTAAACCGCATGCTCCACCGCATTTATTGATCTCCGCCTATTGCTTTGACTTAAAGCGTAGCCGCCGTGTCATCAGGTGATCTATTTAAAAAGAGACAATTGACGGTCCGAACTACACGGGTATCTAATCCGTTTTGCTCCTCGGACTTCCGTGTTTGGGCTTCTGTTAGAGTTTAGTAAATGCCTTCGCCTTTGGCGTTCCTTCCCATATTCTATCATTTGACCGATTCATGGAAAATTCCTTTACCTTTTTAATCCCGTCATATTTAACCCGTTATTCTGCCCCCGTAAGTGATAGCTTCTGGGTATTGATTTCCTGGGATGATGTAACCACCATATAACGGGACTTTCTATAACAATAAACGCTGCCACACGCTGTAAACCTAATCAAAACGCAGGAAGCTTGCTCCATCTGTATTACCGCGACTGCTGGCACAGAATTGGTCGGAACTTTCATTTGTTTTTTAAAACACTCTTTAGATCTGGATCACATTTTCTTTCCATTGTCCAAAATTCACTACTGCTGCCAAGATAAACTTGTATGGCCCTTTTTTCAATGCCATTGTGGCTTAACACCATCAAGATAAGCTATAGATAAGACATGGACAGCTTAATTAACACACTTTCACCTACCCATCTATCAAATCCAACGCGAGTCCCCAAAAACTATCTAAAATTAGATCATTTGTTGGTCTTTTAAATTATATTTTAAATACTCCAAAAGAAGAAGCCAAGGCAAAGCCTTTTCTTTCTAGCCACCAATATAACGGCATTCCTGCCGGTATTAGCACGCTCCTGAACAAGAGATAGCTACAAGCAGCACCAACCCCCCCCAGTGAAAGCTGGGGGGTAGCAGCTGCTTGTAGCCCGGGGATGGCGAGACGCCATCCCTGTTAGTCTCTTGGTTTGGGTTCCACCCCCTGCAAAAAGCTGGGGGAGGTGGCAGAGAGACCTAAGAAAGAAAAGCCAAAGCCTTTTCTCTCTTGCCAGAGAGCTTCGCTCTCATGCCGGCTGAGCCGGGCATGCTAATGCCGGCTGAGCCGGGCATGCTAACCCCGGCAGGTATGCCGGGCTTATCCCGGCAGGTATGCCGGGCTTATCCCGGCAGGTATGCCGGGCTTATCCCGGCAGGTATGCCGGGCTTATCCCGGCAGGTATGCCGGGCTTATCCCGGCAGGTATGCCGGGATATTGGTGGTGAAGGTCTCTCTGCTTCTTTTGCTAACCAAGAGATAGCTACAAGCAGCACCAACCCCCCCAGTGAAAGCTGGGGGGTTGCAGCTGCTTGTAGCCCGGGGATGGCGAGACGCCGTCCCTGTTAGTCTCTAGGTTTCCACCCCCAGCTTTTTACTGGGGGAGGTGGCAGAGAGACCTAAGAAAGAAAAGCCAAAGACTTTTCTCTCTTGCCAGAGAGCTTCGCTCTCATGCCAGAGAGCTTCGCTCTCATGCCAGAGAGCTTCGCTCTCATGCCGGCTGAGCCGGGCTTATCCCGTCAGGTATGCCGGGCTTATCCCGTCAGGTATGCCGGGGTATTGGAGGTGAAGGTCTCTCTGCTTCTTTAGCTAACCAAGAGATAGCTACAAGCAGCACCAACCCCCCCAGTGAAAGCTGGGGGGTTGGTGCTGCTTGTAGCCCGGGGATGGCGAGACGCCATCCCTGTTAGTCTCTAGGTTTCCACCCCCAGCTTTTTACTGGGGGAGGTGGCAGAGAGACCTAAGAAAGAAAAGCCTTTTCTCTCTTGCCAGAGAGCTTCGCTCTCATGCCGGCTGAGCCGGGCTTATCCCGTCAGGTATGACGGAATATTGGTGGAGAAGCTTAGCTTCCCTTGTCCACCAACCCCCCCAAACAAAGGTTGGGGGGGGTTGGCACACGTAAAAAAGAAGCAGAGAGAGACCAAGGCAAAGCCTTTTCTACCTTGGTAGGGCTTACTTTTATAGCGGATTTGGTTACTAGTTCTTTTCTAACACTAGTAAGTTTAACTTAATCCCTAGTGGTTTTTTTGTTATCTTTTTAAGTTAACTTAGCTCTAATTACTTACAAGATCATTCACGTTAACATGAACTATTTAGAATTCCATGTTTTTGATTATAAACGTAGCTTCTTTGCAATGCTTTTTTTAAACAACAAATAAACCAGAGGTTTAGAGGTGATTGGTCCTTTCGTACTCATCCCCCAATACATTTTAAACTAAGATCCATTCTCCAAAAGAAGCTTAAAGCTTCTTCCGCTAACCTAGAGATAGCCTAACCAAGAGAAAACTACAAACAGCTGAGCTGCTTGTAGCCCGGGGAGGGCGAAACGCCATCCCTGTTAGTCTCTTGGTTAGCAGAAGAATCAGCTTGCTGATTCTTCTGGACTAGCAGCTCTTGCGAGCTGCTAGTTGCCCGGGGAGGGCGTTAAGCCCTCCCTGTAAGTCTCACGATTAGGAGGGGACTTCTTTAGTAAGTCCCCCCAAAGCCAGGCTAATGCCTGGCCATCTATCCCCGGGGGGGTCGATTATTAGATCCATAACGTCAACACGGATAGAAACCGAACTGTCTCACGACGTTCTGAACTCAGATCACGTACCGCTTTAATAGGCGAACAGCCTAACCCTTAAGACCTTATGCAGCCTTAGGACGCGATGATCCAACATCGAGGTGCCGAACACGCGCGTCGATATGAACTCTTAGCGCGTACTAGCCTGTTATCCCTAGCGTACCTTTTGTCCGTTGATCACTTTATTTGAAAAACTCAAATCAAAGTGGGTCATTACTACCTGCTTTTATATAAAGAAAACAAAGAGAAAGCTACAAGCAGCGCTGCTGCTTGTAGCCCGGGGATGGCGAAACGCCATCCCTGTAGGTCTCTTTGTTTTCTTTAAAATAAACACCTGCTTGGATTGTGATCCTTACAGTTAAACTTAATTATCCAGTTAAGATTTAGTTAAGTCTTTGTTTGCTCATGTTACTTTTTAATGAGCCTCCGCCCCAGAAAAACAACTGAATGTAATTTATGCTTATCATATTTATTTTATTAATTAATTAATAAAATAGAAATAAAAATAGAACCACTAGTGGTATTTATATATTTTAATATTTTATAAGCCAAGAGACTCTCAGGGATTGCGTCTCGCCATCCCCGGGCTACAAGTTGCTCCAACCCCCCAGTGAAAGCTGGGGGGTAGCAAGAGACTGACAGGGATTGCGTCTCGCCATCCCCGGGCTACAAGTTGCTCCAACCCCCCAGTGAAAGCTGGGGGGTAGCCGCCAAAGAGACTGACAGGGATTGCGTCTCGCCATCCCCGGGCTACAAGCCGCTGCTACCCCCCAGCTTTCAGGGATTGCGTCTCGCCATCCCCGGGCTACAAGTTGCTCCAACCCCCCAGTGAAAGCTGGGGGGTAGCCGCCAAAGAGACTTTCAGGGATTGCGTCTCGCCATCCCCGGGCTACAAGTTGCTCCAACCCCCCAGTGAAAGCTGGGGGGTAGCCGCCAAAGAGACTTTCAGGGATTGCGTCTCGCCATCCCCGGGCTACAAGCCGCTGCTACCCCCCAGCTTTCACTGGGGGGGTTGACGCTGCTTGTAGCCCTCTCTTTACGCAGCGGCTTGTAGCTCTCTCTTAGCGCAGCGGCTAGTAGCTATCACTTGGCCTCAAACCACAGCAAAAGGCTGGGACTTTACTCCCTCTAGCAAAAATTACGTTTAGGCTTTTAGTTATGCTAGAGATAATTAGGAATGGCTTTTAGCCCTCCCCGGGAGAGGGCATGCTCCTTATGTTCTCTCTAGGCTACAACCCCCCTGCCTAAGGCCTTTCATAGAAAGCACCCAAACAAGAGATTAGCCTATCCAAGAGACCCTAAGTCTCTCTGCCACCAAGAGACTTAGTCTCTTGACAAGCAAAAGAGCCTGCTAAACAGTCTCTCTGCCACCAAGAGACTTAGTCTCTTGACAAGCAAAAGAGCCTGCTAAACAGTCTCTCTGCCACCAAGAGACTTAGTCTCTTGACAAGCAAAAGAGCCTGCTAAACAGGCTCTTTTGCGATGCTTATTTTGAAGCTCAAAAGCTTGCTACCACCACCCCCTCGTAAGGCAGCCAAGGAGAAGCTTTGCTTCCCTTGTACTCCGAACCCCACCAGCCAAAAGCAGGGGGGAGTTGGTGGGGGTGGTCATATGGGGTTTGGTTGCAGAGAGACCAGGGGGTTTGGTTGCAGAGAGACCAGGGGGTCTCTCTGTTTCCACTGACCGAAGGCCGGGGAATTATACTTAGCGATAATCAGCCCTGCTGATTATCGCTATCCTTTCTTGCGCGCCGTTAACTTTAAAGCTTAAGGTTTTATGGCCATGAACTGGTAGCGGATTATATAGGGGCTGGTGTAGCCCCCAGGTCCCTGTGTTAACACAGTCAAGCCGGCGGTATACTAAATAAGCTATTAGCTGCTCTCGCCTAGCACAGAGATTGCTAAAGAAGCAGATAGACCTTAGGAAGAAAAGCCAAAGCCTTTTCTCTCTTCCCACCAATATGCCGGCTCAGCCGGGCATGCTAATGCCGGCTGAGCCGGGGGAATACCGACAGGTATGACGTAATGTTGGTGGAGAAGGTCTATCTGCCACCTCCCCCAGCAAAAAGCTGGGGGTGGAAACCAAGATACTTGCAGGGATGGCGAAACCAAGATACTTGCAGGGATGGCGAAACCAAGATACTTGCTGGGATGGCGTTTCGCCATCCCTGTTGGTCTCTTGTTATGGCGAAACGCCATCCCTGTTGGTCTCTTGTTATGGCGAAACGCCATCCCTGCCAGTCTCTTGT
The DNA here is from genome assembly GCA_016618255.1 of Chlamydomonas sp. UWO 241. NCBI lineage: Eukaryota > Viridiplantae > Chlorophyta > Chlorophyceae > Chlamydomonadales > Chlamydomonadaceae > Chlamydomonas > Chlamydomonas priscui. The sequence goes on from VFSX01000874.1 coordinate 12,711, forward strand.
TATGGCGAAACGCCATCCCTGTTGGTCTCTTGTTATGGCGAAACCAAGAGACTGGCAGGGATGGCGAAACCAAGATACTTGCTGGGATGGCGTTTCGCCATCCCTGTTGGTCTCTTGTTATGGCGAAACGCCATCCCTGTTGGTCTCTTGTTATGGCGAAACGCCATCCCTGTTGGTCTCTTGTTATGGCGAAACGCCATCCCTGTTGGTCTCTTGTTATGGCACTTGCTTAGCCCCCCGCATAAGGCCGGGTTTTAGTACTACTCTGTTTAATTAGATGTATGCGCTAGAACAAGAGCACCAAATAAAGCAATAGTTAAAATTAAACTATTTAAAATTAATAAATCGGCATAAGTTACATAAAAAGCATGTCCTACGTAAGTTAACGATTCTAACGTGGGGACTAAACCCGCAATGCTCCCAAAAGCACCATGTCCATATAAATCCAAGCCAATGGACGATTTCCATTGGCCAGCCAAAGACTCAGCGAGCTGATTCTTTTGGAAAGACTCCTCAGTTGAGATACCTGTCCATAAGAAACCGGCTTCGCCAATATCACCTGTAGTAGCTTCGCTCCAACTAAAAGAACTACTAAATAAGGTTTTAGTAATACCTAAAAAACCAAACAAAGCTAAGGCACTCCAACCACGATTATACGCACGTAACTCAGTAGATGGAATTTCTAAAAGCATAATAACAAATAAGAATAAGACGGCTAAAGCGCCAACGTACACTAAAATATTGACTAAAGCTAAAAACTCAAAACCTAACATTAATAAACAAATAGAAGCATTAATAAATAACATCACAGCAAACATTAAAGCCATAAAAGGACTGCGAGTCCAACTAACACTAATGGCTAATAATGCGCAATGACAAATACATGACATTAAAAATAAACTCATTGTTAATATTATGATTAAAACTTAAGAAACACGCCATGGCCAAGCATAGAGATAGCAAAAGAAGCTAAGCTTCTCCTTGGCTACCAGTTTACAGGCCATTATGCTGTTATGGCTAGAAGCCATTATGCTGTTATGGCTAGAAGCCATTATGCTGTTATGGCTAGAAGCTGTTATGGCTAGAAGCCATTATGGCTAGAAGCCATTATGCTGTTATGGCTAGAAGCTGTTATGGCTAGAAGCCATTATGGCTAGAAGCCATTATGCTGTTATGGCTAGAAGCTGTTATGGCTAGAAGCCATTATGGCTAGAAGCCATTATGCTGTTATGGCTAGAAGCCATTATGCTGTTATGGCTAGAAGCCATTATGCTGTTATGGCTAGAAGCCATTATGGCTAGAAGCCATTATGCTGTTATGGCTAGAAGCCATAACCTATAAAAAAAAGAGATAGCCAAGAGACTAACAGGGATGGTGAGACGCCATCCCCGGGCTACAAGCAGCTGCTACCCCCCAGCTTTCACTGGGGGGGTTGGTGCTGCTTGTAGCTATCTCTTGTTCTGGAGCATGCTAATACCGGCAGGAATGACGGCATATAGGTGGTTAGAGAGAAAAGGCTTTGGCTTTTCTTCCAGGGGTCTCTCTGCTTCTTTTGGAGTAGCTATCTCTTGTTTTGGTAGACTAAGGGGAGTCCTTGGATCGAACAACAAAAGAATTTTGATTCAAAAAGGTACATATGAATCCACTATATAGCCATTTATTATTATGGTATAGAGCTTAACCTTAAGGGCTGGGCTTTGTGCGTATATTTAGCCCGCATCCCTACCTAGGAAGGCTATAGACTTAGTATTAAGGGTTTTAACCCCTGGTTCTTTACTGGGGGGGCTAGGGCGCTACGCGCCTTGGTACAACCCCCCCCTCGTAAGGCAGCTAAAGAGAAGCTGTGCTTCCCTTGGCATCCAAACCCCCTGCCTTTGGCCGTGGGGAGGGGTAGGGGGGGTTGACATTAGGGGTTTGGTTACAGAGAGACCAGGCAGGTCTCTATGTTTACCCCGGACTTTGTACGGGGGGTTGCATGCTCCAAAACCAAGAGACTATGTCTCTAGGCTAGGTGCTTTGCTACGCAAGAAGCAGCTTCTAGGGACGCACAGAGACTCCCAGGGATAGCGTTTCGCCATCCCTGTCAGTCTCTTGGTTATCTCTTGGTTATCTCTTGGTTATCTCATGGTTAGTAAGCAATAGAGAGCATGCTCAGCGTGTACTCTACCGGGAATGGCTTTTGGCCCTTCCTAATAAGATCCCCCTAATCCCCAGCCTTTGGGGGGGGGGGGGATTAGGGGGCCAAAGGAAGCTTAGCTTCTCTTTGGCTTCGAGCTTTATTACAGGGAGAACTAGCAAGTTCTCTATGAAAATAAAATCTAAAATTTTGGGACTTTAGCTACACTTTAGAACTTTTTTTCTTTCGACACTCCACCTTCCCGCCAAGTGTCTGATTTGCAAAATTGAATCAACTCCGATTCGCACCGAAGTACTAACCTCTCCCCAGAGCTTGCTCTAGGGGCAGAGAGCCGGCATAGCCAGAGTCTTTAAGACTCTGGCTATGCCGGCTTCCTGAGTTGTTTTATATTACAACCTTACCCAAATAGGTTTCGCAGGAAACCAGCTATCACTGAACTTGATTAGTCTTTCACTCCTTATTAGGAATCTTCAGAGTCTTTTGCGACAGACACCTGTTTGGTCATGCGAATGCATACCTGTTCCTAATAAGCTCGTCTCAGTATCGGGTCCAATAAATATATTTAGATATTTTTAGAGAACTTGTTATGGTCGGTAGCTAGGCCTAGCTACCGGCCATAACAAGTTCTCTCTAAGCTTGTTTCTCTGGGCAAACGTACTAGCTTCCAACTCAAGAGACTAAGCCTCTTGATTTGGCAAACAACCCCCTGCTAAAAGCTGGGGTTGTTTACATAGAGACCTTTACCAACTATATTCCCGCAGACCAGACGGTATTAGCATGCCCGGCTGTGCCGGCTAATACCGTCAGTAGTGACGGTATATAGTTGGCTTGAGAGAAAAGGCAAAGCCTTTTCTTCCTTGGGTCTCTCTGTTTCTTTTGGCTTGTCCCACGGTAATCAAACCATGGGATGAAATCCCACGGTAATCAAACCATGGGATGAAATCCCACGGTAATCAAACCATGGGATGAAATCCCACGGTAATCAAACCATGGGATGAAATCCCATGGTTTGCTAAAGAATAAGCAAGCTGATTCTTTTGAACTTTGCCGTTACTAGATATTGCAAGCTTGCCATTTAGGCCTTAGGTTATGTTTTTTAATCTCTCTGTCAGTGAGCGTCAGTATATCAATAAATTCCCGGCCATTTGTAAAACCATTCCACTCAACACGTGAGCTGCTACGCTTTCATTGTAGAATGGCTGCTTCTAAGCCAATCTTCATGTAATCATCGTGCAATGACTCTTCTTTATTATATTAAATAATTAGCTAATTCCCAATCCTAAATCGAAAAATTTATACTCTAGTAAAGGCCTGCTCACGGATACAATAAACAACCAACCAAGGAATAAAAGGCTTTGCCTTTTCTCTCAAGCCACCTATATTTCGGCACACCTGACGGTATTAGTATGCACCAGAACAAGAGATAACTACTAGCATCTGCTTGTAGCTATCTGTTGTTCAGCTAAAGAATCAGTAAACGCAAAAGAAGCAGAGAGACCTTCTCACCCAATATTCCGTCAGGTATTACGGGATTAGCCCTGCTCAGCCGGCATGAGAGCTAAGCTCTGTGGAGAAGGTCTCTCTGCCACCTCCCCCAGCTTTTTGCTGGGGGTGGAACCCAAGAGACTTACAGGGATGGCGTTTAGCCATCCCCGGGCTACTAGCAGCAGCTACCCCCCAGCTTTCACTGGGGGGGGTGACGCTGCTAGTAGCTATCTCTTGGTTAGCAAAAGAGGCAGAGAGACCTAAGGAAGAAAAGGTAAAGCCTTTTCTCTCTACCCACCAATATCCCGGCATACCTGCCGGGATTAGCATGCCCGGCTCAGCCGGCATGAGAGCTAAGCTCTGTGGAGAAGGTCTCTCTGCCACCTCCCCCAGCTTTTTGCAGGGGGGTGGAACCCAAGAGACTTACAGGGATGGCGTTTAGCCATCCCCGGGCTACTAGCAGCAGCAACCCCCCCAGCTTTCACTGGGGGGGGTGACGCTGCTAGTAGCTATCTCTTGGTTAGCTAAAGAACCTGCTTAGCAGGTTCTTTTGAGCTAAGCAGCTGCAACCCCCCAGCTTTCACAGGGGGGGCAGGTTCTTTTGAGCTAAGCAGGTTCTTTTGAGCAGGTTCTTTTGAGCTTAGCGGGCTCTTTTGAGCTTTGCAGCTTCTTTTGGGAGATAGCGAGTAATGGAGTCAAATCACCTAAATACTTGTCAAGGCTTCTAGCCATAACTAGTCTCTAGATCAGTCAAGGAAGCCTACTAGTCCAAAAGATTCAGTACCCCCCCGTATTAAGTCCGGGTATAGGTGGGAGGTTATCTATAAGCTTTAGAATAAAACTGTGCTATACGAAGAATCACAGTTTTATTTAGAGAACTAGCTAGTAACTACCTAAACGATTAAGAGTCAACTCCAAAAGAAGCAGAGAGACCCAAGAGAGAAAAGGCTTTGCCTTTTCTTCCTTAGGTCTCTCTGCCACCTCCCCCAGCTTTTTGCTGGGGGTGGAAACCAAACCAAGAGACTAACAGGGATGGCGTTTAGCCATCCCCGGGCTACTAGCAGCAGCAACCCCCCAGCTTTAACTGGGGGGGTTGACGCTGCTAGTAGCTATCTCTTGGTTAGCAAAAGAGGCAGAGAGACCTTCCCACCAATATCCCGGCATACCTGCCGGGATTAGCATGCCCGGCTCAGCCGGCATGAAAGCTAAGCTATGTGGAGAAGGTCTCTCTGCCACCTCCCCCAGCAAAAAGCTGGGGGTGGAACCCAAGAGACTAACAGGGATGGCGTTTAGCCATCCCCGGGCTACTAGCAGCAGCAACCCCCCAGCTTTAACTGGGGGGGTTGACGCTGCTAGTAGCTATCTCTTGGTTAGCAAAAGAACCAGCTTAGCAGGTTCTTTTGAGCTTAGCAGGTTCTTTTGAGCTAAGCAGCTGCAACCCCCAGCTTTCACTGGGGTTGCAGGTTCTTTTGAGCTAAGCAGGTTCTTTTGAGTTGGTTCTTTTGCGTTTACTGATTCTTTGGAGCAAAGCTGCTTCTTTTGTCGGGGGGGGTGGTAGCTGCAAGTCTCCCGGGGATGGCGTTTAGCGATCCCTGGTAGAGCTTAAATCTAGTTATTTAATATAAGGGACGACGAATAATCCTTTATCACCAGCGGCCCAAGAAATACGACCCCAATCTAATACCATGTTTACGACAGTGCGAGCATACAATTGATCAAACCCCCAACGAGTGGCAGAAAAACGTAATAAATAAAGTCGTGACTACTTCCGGGGGCTAAAGCGGTAGCAGAAAGAGCACCTGCGATAACTAAACCAAAGGGAAGAGTTTCACCCCCCATGGAATAAATAATAAAATACCAGATAATAAAGAGGTGCCGACCCAAACTTTAAACATGACGTCTAAAAGAAGAATAGTCATGGCTACAATTTAATAAAATATCTGTTTTACCGCCATACTCTAAAGAGTGGCTTTTAGCCACTACATCAAAGCTGGAATCACCAGCTTTAAATCCTTGTCCATGTTCGCCTTTAGGGCTCATATTAACTAAAGGCCCTGAAAAATCATACATAAAAGATTGATAAAAACAATTTAGCTGTATAACAGGCTGTAATTAATGCGGTGGTGTAAAGTAAAGTATGGGCATAGTAAGCAATAGCTAAACTACCACCGTTTAAGAAAGAGTAAGATAAGTTTAAAATAGCTTCTTTTGAATAAAAGCCAGACGTTTCTGGAAAACCGACTAAACTTAAAGAACAAATTAAAAGAGCTAAGAAGCAAAAACCAGAGCAATGAGAAACGGATAAACCACCATAACGAGCCATGTGTTGATTACCTCCTGCGAAGGTAATGACAACACCAGCGGCTAAGAATAAAGCCGCTTTAAAACTAGCATGTGTCATTAAATGAGTCATACTGGCTTCCGCTCCGTATTCCCCTAAACCCACACTAACCATCATATCAATTAAGCTTAGCTTCTCCATTCCCCAATACCCCGTAAAACCTGACGGTATTGGCATGCCCGGCTCCGCCGGCCATGCTAATCCCGGCAGGTATGCCGGGATATAGGTGTGAAGAGAGAAAAGGCTTTGGCTTTTCTTCCTTGGTTCCTGCTTGGATGGAGTGGCTGAAAGCCACTCTTTGATGAAAATCGAGAGCTTAATTGATATGATGGTTAGTGTGGGTTTAGGTGAATACGGAGCAGAAGCCAGTATGACTCATTTAATGACACATGCAAGTTTTAAAGCGGCTTTATTCTTAGCCGCAGGTGTTGTCATTACCTCAGCAGGAGGTAATCAACACATGGCTCGTTATGGAGGTTTATCCGTTTCTCATTGCTCTGGCTTTTGCTTCTTAGCTCTTTTAATTGGTTCTTTAAGTTTAGTGGGTTTTCCAGAAACATCTGGCTTTTATTCAAAAGAAGCTATTTTAAACTTATCTTACTCTTTCTTAAACGGTGGTAGTTTAGCAATTGCTTACTATGCCCATACTTTACTTTACATCACCGCATTAATTACAGCCTGTTATACAGCTAAATTGTTTTATCAATCTTTTATGTATGATTTTTCAGGGCCTTTAGTTAATATGAGCCCTAAAGGCGCACATGGACAAGAATTTAAAGCGGGTGATTCCAGCTTTGATGGAGTGGCTCAAAGCCACTCTTTAGGGTATGGCGGGAAAACAGAGATTTTATTAATTGTAGCCATGACTATTCTTCTTTTAGACGTCATTTTAAAAGTTTGGGTCGGTACCTCTTTATTATCTGGTATTTTATTATTTATTCCATGGGGGGTGAAAACTCTTCCCTTTGGTTTAGTTATCGCAGGTGCTCTTTCTGCGACCGCTTTAGCCCCCGGAAGTAGTCACCAACTTTATTTATTACGTTTTTCTGCCACTCGTTGGGGGTTTGATCAATTGTATGCTCGCACTGTCGTAAACATGGTATTAGATTGGGGTCGTATTTCTTGGGCCGCTGGTGATAAAGGATTATTCGTCGTCCCTTATATTAAATAACTAGATTTAAGCTCTACCAGGGATCGCTAAACGCCATCCCCGGGAGACTTGCAGCTACCACCCCCCCGACAAAAGAAGCAGCTTTGCTCCAAAGAATCAGTAAACGCAAAAGAACCAACTCAAAAGAACCTGCTTAGCTCAAAAGAACCTGCAACCCCAGTGAAAGCTGGGGGTTGCAGCTGCTTAGCTCAAAAGAACCTGCTAAGCTCAAAAGAACCTGCTAAGCTGGTTCTTTTGCTAACCAAGAGATAGCTACTAGCAGCGTCAACCCCCCCAGTTAAAGCTGGGGGTTTGCTGCTGCTAGTAGCCCGGGGATGGCTAAACGCCATCCCTGTTAGTCTCTTGGGTTCCACCCCCAGCTTTTTGCTGGGGGAGGTGGCAGAGAGACCTTCTCCACATAGCTTAGCTATCATGCCGGCTGAGCCGGGCATGCTAATCCCGGCAGGTATGCCGGGATATTGGTGGGAAGGTCTCTCTGCCTCTTTTGCTAACCAAGAGATAGCTACTAGCAGCGTCAACCCCCCCAGTTAAAGCTGGGGGGTTGCTGCTGCTAGTAGCCCGGGGATGGCTAAACGCCATCCCTGTTAGTCTCTTGGTTTGGTTTCCACCCCCAGCAAAAAGCTGGGGGAGGTGGCAGAGAGACCTAAGGAAGAAAAGGCAAAGCCTTTTCTCTCTTGGGTCTCTCTGCTTCTTTTGGAGTTGACTCTTAATCGTTTAGGTAGTTACTAGCTAGTTCTCTAAATAAAACTGTGATTCTTCGTATAGCACAGTTTTATTCTAAAGCTTATAGATAACCTCCCACCTATACCCGGACTTAATACGGGGGGGTACTGAATCTTTTGGACTAGTAGGCTTCCTTGACTGATCTAGAGACTAGTTATGGCTAGAAGCCTTGACAAGTATTTAGGTGATTTGACTCCATTACTCGCTATCTCCCAAAAGAAGCTGCAAAGCTCAAAAGAGCCCGCTAAGCTCAAAAGAACCTGCTCAAAAGAACCTGCTTAGCTCAAAAGAACCTGCCCCCCCTGTGAAAGCTGGGGGGTTGCAGCTGCTTAGCTCAAAAGAACCTGCTAAGCAGGTTCTTTAGCTAACCAAGAGATAGCTACTAGCAGCGTCAACCCCCCCAGTGAAAGCTGGGGGGGTTGCTGCTGCTAGTAGCCCGGGGATGGCTAAACGCCATCCCTGTTAGTCTCTTGGGTTCCACCCCCAGCTTTTTGCTGGGGGAGGTGGCAGAGAGACCTTCTCCACATAGCTTAGCTTTCATGCCGGCTGAGCCGGGCATGCTAATCCCGGCAGGTATGCCGGGATATTGGTGGGTAGAGAGAAAAGGCTTTACCTTTTCTTCCTTAGGTCTCTCTGCCTCTTTTGCTAACCAAGAGATAGCTACTAGCAGCGTCACCCCCCCCAGTGAAAGCTGGGGGGTAGCTGCTGCTAGTAGCCCGGGGATGGCTAAACGCCATCCCTGTAAGTCTCTTGGGTTCCACCCCCAGCAAAAAGCTGGGGGAGGTGGCAGAGAGACCTTCTCCACAGAGCTTAGCTCTCATGCCGGCTGAGCAGGGCTAATCCCGTAATACCTGACGGAATATTGGGTGAGAAGGTCTCTCTGCTTCTTTTGCGTTTACTGATTCTTTAGCTGAACAACAGATAGCTACAAGCAGATGCTAGTAGTTATCTCTTGTTCTGGTGCATACTAATACCGTCAGGTGTGCCGAAATATAGGTGGCTTGAGAGAAAAGGCAAAGCCTTTTATTCCTTGGTTGGTTGTTTATTGTATCCGTGAGCAGGCCTTTACTAGAGTATAAATTTTTCGATTTAGGATTGGGAATTAGCTAATTATTTAATATAATAAAGAAGAGTCATTGCACGATGATTACATGAAGATTGGCTTAGAAGCAGCCATTCTACAATGAAAGCGTAGCAGCTCACGTGTTGAGTGGAATGGTTTTACAAATGGCCGGGAATTTATTGATATACTGACGCTCACTGACAGAGAGATTAAAAAACATAACCTAAGGCCTAAATGGCAAGCTTGCAATATCTAGTAACGGCAAAGTTCAAAAGAATCAGCTTGCTTATTCTTTAGCAAACCATGGGATTTCATCCCATGGTTTGATTACCGTGGGATTTCATCCCATGGTTTGATTACCGTGGGATTTCATCCCATGGTTTGATTACCGTGGGATTTCATCCCATGGTTTGATTACCGTGGGATTTCATCCCATGGTTTGATTACCGTGGGATTTCATCCCATGGTTTGATTACCGTGGGACAAGCCAAAAGAAACAGAGAGACCCAAGGAAGAAAAGGCTTTGCCTTTTCTCTCAAGCCAACTATATACCGTCACTACTGACGGTATTAGCCGGCACAGCCGGGCATGCTAATACCGTCTGGTCTGCGGGAATATAGTTGGTAAAGGTCTCTATGTAAACAACCCCAGCTTTTAGCAGGGGGTTGTTTGCCAAATCAAGAGGCTTAGTCTCTTGAGTTGGAAGCTAGTACGTTTGCCCAGAGAAACAAGCTTAGAGAGAACTTGTTATGGCCGGTAGCTAGGCCTAGCTACCGACCATAACAAGTTCTCTAAAAATATCTAAATATATTTATTGGACCCGATACTGAGACGAGCTTATTAGGAACAGGTATGCATTCGCATGACCAAACAGGTGTCTGTCGCAAAAGACTCTGAAGATTCCTAATAAGGAGTGAAAGACTAATCAAGTTCAGTGATAGCTGGTTTCCTGCGAAACCTATTTGGGTAAGGTTGTAATATAAAACAACTCAGGAAGCCGGCATAGCCAGAGTCTTAAAGACTCTGGCTATGCCGGCTCTCTGCCCCTAGAGCAAGCTCTGGGGAGAGGTTAGTACTTCGGTGCGAATCGGAGTTGATTCAATTTTGCAAATCAGACACTTGGCGGGAAGGTGGAGTGTCGAAAGAAAAAAAGTTCTAAAGTGTAGCTAAAGTCCCAAAATTTTAGATTTTATTTTCATAGAGAACTTGCTAGTTCTCCCTGTAATAAAGCTCGAAGCCAAAGAGAAGCTAAGCTTCCTTTGGCCCCCTAACCCCCCCCCCCGCCAAAGGCTGGGGATTAGGGGGATCTTATTAGGAAGGGCCAAAAGCCATTCCCGGTAGAGTACACGCTGAGCATGCTCTCTATTGCTTACTAACCATGAGATAACCAAGAGATAACCAAGAGATAACCAAGAGACTGACAGGGATGGCGAAACGCTATCCCTGGGAGTCTCTGTGCGTCCCTAGAAGCTGCTTCTTGCGTAGCAAAGCACCTAGCCTAGAGACATAGTCTCTTGGTTTTGGAGCATGCAACCCCCCGTACAAAGTCCGGGGTAAACATAGAGACCTGCCTGGTCTCTCTGTAACCAAACCCCTAATGTCAACCCCCCCTACCCCTCCCCACGGCCAAAGGCAGGGGGTTTGGATGCCAAGGGAAGCACAGCTTCTCTTTAGCTGCCTTACGAGGGGGGGGTTGTACCAAGGCGCGTAGCGCCCTAGCCCCCCCAGTAAAGAACCAGGGGTTAAAACCCTTAATACTAAGTCTATAGCCTTCCTAGGTAGGGATGCGGGCTAAATATACGCACAAAGCCCAGCCCTTAAGGTTAAGCTCTATACCATAATAATAAATGGCTATATAGTGGATTCATATGTACCTTTTTGAATCAAAATTCTTTTGTTGTTCGATCCAAGGACTCCCCTTAGTCTACCAAAACAAGAGATAGCTACTCCAAAAGAAGCAGAGAGACCCCTGGAAGAAAAGCCAAAGCCTTTTCTCTCTAACCACCTATATGCCGTCATTCCTGCCGGTATTAGCATGCTCCAGAACAAGAGATAGCTACAAGCAGCACCAACCCCCCCAGTGAAAGCTGGGGGGTAGCAGCTGCTTGTAGCCCGGGGATGGCGTCTCACCATCCCTGTTAGTCTCTTGGCTATCTCTTTTTTTTATAGGTTATGGCTTCTAGCCATAACAGCATAATGGCTTCTAGCCATAATGGCTTCTAGCCATAACAGCATAATGGCTTCTAGCCATAACAGCATAATGGCTTCTAGCCATAACAGCATAATGGCTTCTAGCCATAATGGCTTCTAGCCATAACAGCTTCTAGCCATAACAGCATAATGGCTTCTAGCCATAATGGCTTCTAGCCATAACAGCTTCTAGCCATAACAGCATAATGGCTTCTAGCCATAACAGCATAATGGCTTCTAGCCATAACAGCATAATGGCCTGTAAACTGGTAGCCAAGGAGAAGCTTAGCTTCTTTTGCTATCTCTATGCTTGGCCATGGCGTGTTTCTTAAGTTTTAATCATAATATTAACAATGAGTTTATTTTTAATGTCATGTATTTGTCATTGCGCATTATTAGCCATTAGTGTTAGTTGGACTCGCAGTCCTTTTATGGCTTTAATGTTTGCTGTGATGTTATTTATTAATGCTTCTATTTGTTTATTAATGTTAGGTTTTGAGTTTTTAGCTTTAGTCAATATTTTAGTGTACGTTGGCGCTTTAGCCGTCTTATTCTTATTTGTTATTATGCTTTTAGAAATTCCATCTACTGAGTTACGTGCGTATAATCGTGGTTGGAGTGCCTTAGCTTTGTTTGGTTTTTTAGGTATTACTAAAACCTTATTTAGTAGTTCTTTTAGTTGGAGCGAAGCTACTACAGGTGATATTGGCGAAGCCGGTTTCTTATGGACAGGTATCTCAACTGAGGAGTCTTTCCAAAAGAATCAGCTCGCTGAGTCTTTGGCTGGCCAATGGACATCGTCCATTGGCTTGGATTTATATGGACATGGTGCTTTTGGGAGCATTGCGGGTTTAGTCCCCACGTTAGAATCGTTAACTTACGTAGGACATGCTTTTTATGTAACTTATGCCGATTTATTAATTTTAAATAGTTTAATTTTAACTATTGCTTTATTTGGTGCTCTTGTTCTAGCGCATACATCTAATTAAACAGAGTAGTACTAAAACCCGGCCTTATGCGGGGGGCTAAGCAAGTGCCATAACAAGAGACCAACAGGGATGGCGTTTCGCCATAACAAGAGACCAACAGGGATGGCGTTTCGCCATAACAAGAGACCAACAGGGATGGCGTTTCGCCATAACAAGAGACCAACAGGGATGGCGTTTCGCCATAACAAGAGACCAACAGGGATGGCGAAACGCCATCCCAGCAAGTATCTTGGTTTCGCCATCCCTGCCAGTCTCTTGGTTTCGCCATAACAAGAGACCAACAGGGATGGCGTTTCGCCATAACAAGAGACTGGCAGGGATGGCGTTTCGCCATAACAAGAGACCAACAGGGATGGCGTTTCGCCATAACAAGAGACCAACAGGGATGGCGAAACGCCATCCCAGCAAGTATCTTGGTTTCGCCATCCCTGCAAGTATCTTGGTTTCGCCATCCCTGCAAGTATCTTGGTTTCCACCCCCAGCTTTTTGCTGGGGGAGGTGGCAGATAGACCTTCTCCACCAACATTACGTCATACCTGTCGGTATTCCCCCGGCTCAGCCGGCATTAGCATGCCCGGCTGAGCCGGCATATTGGTGGGAAGAGAGAAAAGGCTTTGGCTTTTCTTCCTAAGGTCTATCTGCTTCTTTAGCAATCTCTGTGCTAGGCGAGAGCAGCTAATAGCTTATTTAGTATACCGCCGGCTTGACTGTGTTAACACAGGGACCTGG